>CM071594.1:7900000-8500000 GCA_036435485.1 Saposhnikovia divaricata
TAGAACTTGTAGTTGTGGACGATTCCCCAACCAAGTGGGGAAAGTTTGTTTCATCTGATTATTCGATAAGTCCAAAATTTGTAGCATTTTACAATTTGACAGCGATTTTGGAACTTTCCCTATTAACTGGTTTTGACTCAAGTCCATCACCTTCAAGTTGCATTCTTTAGGATATATCTGAGGAATTGTACCAGAAAAGTTGTTCTCTTGGAGAACAAGAGCTTCCAAAGAATTTGCAAGACACTATGGAATTATTCGACAAATCTAGTACTTTAAGAGACAACACACCACATATCATGGGTGAAATATCTCCGGTTAATCTGTTGTTAAACATCGAGTACAAATTTGTATTTGGTGGTGGAACTGGGAGATTCCCAAGTAGCATATTATCGCCTATGTCTATAACTTTTAAACTCTTACTTCGAATAGCAACTGGATTCTGTTCAATTCCTGTTAGGTAATTATAACTAAGTGTAATTACCTCCAAATTAGTACTTGCATTCCAAATCCAGTGTGGTATATTACCATGAATATTGTTTCCATTATAGAACAAGAATCCTTAATTTACTCTGGAACTGTAGAAAGTGTGGGAACTCCGTTAAGTTACAGTTGGCAAAATTTAAATTTTCATGCTTTGGAAGGGTGAAGTTAAAGTGATGGGGAACGAGTAAATTAATATTTCACCATGATATACCGAGATCGGTTAGGTTTCTTGAACTCAGTAAAAGGTCAACCTCTACCGTGCCAGTTAAGTTATTTCCTCCAAGTGAAAGACCTTCCAGGTTATTGAGTTGAGAAATTGAGCGAGGAATTTAACCTGTTAGCTCATTATAGCTCAGATCTAATCCAGTTAATTGGGTCATGCTCATCAGCGACAACGGGATTCTGCCAGAAAGGTAATTATTGTTAAGGTAAAGATGAGAAAGCTGGATTAGGTTCGCAAGAGATGGTGGAATATCACCATGTAGATTCGTATCTTGAAGGTTTAACGAAGTAAGTTTACTTAGCTTCTGAAGCCAAGAAAGATCCCTTGAATTATTGAACATGTTATATGAAACTGATAAAAATGTGAGTTGGGTCAGGTTACCGATTGAGGGCGGAATTGATCCCGAAAAATAGCAACGATTGAGTCGCAACCTAGTGATTGACTGCATATTTCCGATTGAGTCTGGTATGTTACCCGAGAAATTTGTCCAAGCAATATCAAGTTCCGTGAAGGAGCTTGTTTTTTTAAATTGTGGAAAGTAACCACTGACATTTTGATTGTCGCTCACATTAAAAACAAGCAGGCCTGGTTGTTAGAATTCAAACCCTTAATCAATAAAAGCAACAGGAATCTGGTCATATATGGTGGCTTACAGTTTGTTCATATCTAACGAACATGCATTGTCAAGATTTCACACAAGAAAATGCATGCATGCAGCGACTAAAATATAGAGCCGAAGCTCTATATTTGCAGGAGTGAAAATTGTAGTTCTATATATACATTATATTGTGTGAAATAAAAGGATATACAGTTTATGTTTATTGAGTCATATTAAATTTATATATTGGCTTTAAGCTTATCACGTTTCCAACACTGGTAAATTGAAAATGGCAACCGGAAAGCCTCCATGTAAATAGTTGTGAGACAGATCAAGGGAAGTCAATTTGGACATTCCTGACAACTCGAGTGGAATTTGGCCGGAAAATGAAGAGTATGAGAGGTTTATAGAGGATAAACTTGAAAGATGGGCGATCTCGGGTGGGATTGAAGAGTTCATGAAGTCATTATCTGCAAGATTTAAGTTCTGGAGGTGAACAAGGCTGAACAGGGTGCTGTTGGAGTGAAGAGTGACAGTTATTAGACTGCTACTGAGCTCAAGACCAATAACATAACCAGAGGCCTCATCACACTCAACCCCGTCCCCAGGGTCGTTCCATACTATACGGGGGCCCAGGGCGAAATCACAAAATGGGCCCTTTTTTTTTCTGGAAACATAAAAATCAATAACAAACAAACCATTTTAAATAAAAATTAAAGTACTATTGAATACCATACCATATACAAGTGATAAATCATAAAAAAACAACTTCGTCGAGCACTTCTTGATGCGAAATCAGTGATAACGGCATCAACATCAATACTTTCCAACATTTATTTCTCAATGCATAAAATTGCGAGACCATTTAATCTTTCCTGTGACATCGATGAACGCAAATAATTTTTCAACAATTTCAACTTGGAAAAACTTTCATTGTTGTTTAAATTATCCCAATTTCTAGGATCATAAATATCCTTAAAAGGATGACTTGGCTCATCTTCAATATTAGATAAATTGGGTACATTCTCATCCTCATTCAAAACCACATTTTCTACATTTAAATCCTCCAAATTTTCATTACCTACTTTTGAACTCTCCAAATTTTCATTCGGTTCTTGTTTCGAAGTGTCTACTTTTTTTATAACAAAGTTCTCAATAGCTCCTCTTTGTGACTCTAATAACTCATCTGCTCGTCTTTTTTTTTCCTTTTATCATTTCTGGATAGATGTTTTTTAGGTAGCATTGTACTCCACAATAATACAAAACAACTATATGATGCAAAGGAAGAATAACACCTTATATAATATTGCTCAAAATCCAAACTCTAAAGCTTTCAAAATTCTGAAATTCCCAAGTATGATTGCTCAAGCCTTGATAATTATCTCTGTTAAATGAAAAATAAAATTATAAAGATTAGAGAAATCAAACTAACACAAAAAAAACTCTGAAATTGAATAAGATTACAAAACCTAAATATCTAACAATTGATACATATACAAACACACACACACACACACACATATATATATATACGAATTATGATTATAATTTATAATATACTTGCAAAAGTGAAAAGAGTTTATTAGAGATTTAGAGTTAGTGAGTTACCTGATTGTGAGAAGAGCAAGTCCGCAAGAAGATGAAATTGGGAAAGGGGCTGATGTAGTGATATGTTATGTATAATGTATTGTGTCTATTTTTTTTTTAACTCGGTACTGTATGAATATATGATCTCTACTACTACTACTACCTGGATTTATTAATTTTTGGGCCCCCATAAAATATGGGCCTAGGGCAAAAAACCTTGTTGCCCCCTACCTTGGGCCGGGCCTGCCCGTCCCATGAGCAGCAGTCACTACTGCTATTACCTCCAGCCTTCCAAATGTCAATGGGTTTAAAATTTTGTAGGTTTAAAATTTCTAAACGATATGATTTGATTATAATAATTATATATATAGTGCCCTGGGTATTTTCAGAAAAAAAGAATTTTAATTAGAAAATATAGAAAAATAATACATTAATCGATAAGTAATTAGTGATTACAATATTTTATTAAATAGAAAAGGTAGTGTTTTAGCTGAAAAAGAAATTAGTTTGGTATTATAAATTATAACATTATTATTGTATATTATTAAATAAAATTGTTCGTACTATTTTTAATAAGAATAGAAATTTTAGTTAAATAAAATATAGAAGAAAATGTGTTTTACTGATTAGTTATTGAAAAAATATAGAAGATAACATGCTTTACATAAAAAGTAAATTGATTAGTTGTTTATAATTATATTTTTTTATATTGTTCAATATTTGATTTTAATATAGTAATTAATATAGATAGATATAAGTAAGGGTATTTAGGTAAAAGCATGTTAATATATAAGTAAGGTAATTAACTTAAAACACAATTTACCATAATACAGGTATCAAAACTTTTAATGTTTTAGCTATTATATAATACTAGCTTATAACCCGTGCAACGCACGACTCCTTTTTTAATATCTATAATTATATTAATTTTTCAAATTTTATATGTTACTAATTTACATATCAAATTATTGTTAAAAAATTGATATATATATATATATATATATATATATATATATATATATAAGATTGAGAAAAAGGAACCTGAGATTGATCTCATGAAACTTTTCCTTAGATACTTAAAAAATACAATTTAAATTTGATTGGGCCCATAAGGCTAATTAAAATTTTTTGATTTTACAAAAATACCCACCCCATATTTACTTATAAATCCAATGTATCTCAGGGAACTTACCTAAGATACATCTCAGGCTCCTTAATCTCTATAAGATTTTACACGTCGATTTAATATTTGTATTTTTTCTTGAATTCTTAAAATTTGATATGGACAACTTTACATACCACGTGAAATTAACAAAATAAATTTTAATTTATTGATGGTTTAAAGATTATTTTCCAATCAAATCAACGCAGAAACAAAATAGAGAAAAAATTGACGATTTTTTACGTTGAAAATTCTATTCGATTTATAAATTCTATTTATAATTCGTTTTGATTATCAAAATACCCTTGTTATTATTTTAAGATAGTTCTACTAACAACCAAATACAATTTTAATAATAAATGTAAGAGGGATTTTGTCCAAAATTTTGATAATCGGTAATCTGGTCCTCCGTACGACAAAAAAAATAAGAACCATCAGATCTTAAAATAGATAAATGAAAACCGTTGGATCTGGCACAATTTTTTTTATATTTTAATGTGTTATAAACTAAAAGGTCTGTTTATATTGAAATACGAAAATGTGTATGTCAATGATTTAAATCATATAGAATTAGGTTTTCTACATTGAATATCATTATCAATGTAGTATTCTACATTAAATAGGATTAATGTAAACACTACTACAGATTTTAGCTTGCATAGCGCTTATTTTTTAGCTTACATAGCGCTTTTAAGCGCTATGTAAGTTCAGTTCACTTGCATAACGCTTATTTTGGCGCTCTCCAAGTACATTTCTTACATAGCTCTTTTAGAAACGCTATGCAAGTAAGTGTCATCCAAGTTAAATTCTACTTAGAAAGCACTTCTATGAACGCTATCCAAGTCATTCGACTTAAAAACAATATTAGTTACACAGCTTTCCTACAAACGCTATAGAAGTTGCACACTATGTTTTTATGAAAAAAATTGCTTTTCCTACCTATTTAACATTTTAAAAAATATAATTTAATTATTTTTACCACCATTTTAAACCTATAATATTCCTAAAATAATTCATAAATACAATAAAATTGACAATGCCAATCCAAATTCTAACAAAAACTAGAAACTAAAATTACTTCATTAACATTGAAATAAATTCCAAATATCAACAACTTGCAAAAAACTTTTAAGTAGCAAGATCACTACTTACAAGTCGAATCTTCCTCGTTTATTCGTACAATACAATATAAATTTAGAGTATACCTAGCAACTATAGCATTAGCAACTACACAACGGATACAAAGACTATCCCTTTTTCTATATACAGGGAATTAAGGATGACCTGAAGTCTCCCGCATTGGTATGTTGGTAGCATTATTACAACACCTATGACTGTTTAAAGAGAACCATGCTATTATATGCTTGGCCAGATCCCTTTATAGCAGAGGTGGCTTGTTTTGGTTATGCACAAAATGGTGATTTGGTTGGTTTTCAACTTTTTATGTAACTGGTAGGGGGAGAGATGTCAAGTAACCTATATCAAGTAAGATGCAGATACGTATAAAAACCCACTTATTAAAAGCAAAGGCATATGAAGTAAACAACAGAGATTATATAAATCATAGTTTCTGGACTACACAAAAGCTTCACAATCCGGTTAAACTTATCTTTACCGATCAAACCATCAATACCCACTTATTATCTACCTGCCAACATAATAATACAAGACACCCACCCGTAGTCAAAAATCCGACTCAATTGTATACAATAAATCAAACCCAATTCATACAGGAATCAAACGCAAATGACAATTAAGACCCAGCAATGACCAAAATTTAAAATCCTAAAATTAAAAACCCCAATTGACAACAGACACTTACAAATTGAATCCAAGCAACAGAGAGATGACCAGAGAACACAGAGATGTGGATGTCAGATGAAGGACAGAGAGATGTGGAGATGTTGATGTCGCTCGGGAGCTCGAGAGATGTCTGTGTCGCTCGAGAGCTCGAGAGATGTCTGTGTGTTTGATTTTGAAAGAATTGTTTTGATTTTACTTAACTAATTAGTTAAAAGCAAAACAATTTTTTAGGATACATGGCGTTTGTAAAAGCGTTGTAGTACTATTTAAGTAAAGAGTAAATTGCACTATAGTGGCCAGATAAATTAATTTTTGGCACTTTGATGGTCAATGTTGCAAATCTTGCACTATGATGGCTCGAAATTGTTTTTTTAGCCACTTAAATGACTTCCGTCAACTTTGGCCTTAACAGAGTTAAAATGTCAGGGGTATTATTGTCCTTAAATAAATACTAACTTAGTACTAACAAAACTATATATTCATACGTATACATATCTAATTCATCTCTTTCATCTCCTTAACCTCCTACTTCACTGCCGCACCTCCGCCTTTGCTGTCGATTGCAACACCGTTCCTCCCTTTAATTCTCAACTACGTTCAACTCCACCACCAACTTGTTATGTTTATGCTTGTCGAAAATCGATAAATGGTAGTAATTTGGAATGATCCATTCTTGCAATTAGTCTACACAGGTTTCAATCACATGTCTACATTGCTATATTGTCATGCTGCAAAATTAACAGTGTGTAGTGTTTCTGAATATATACACATCAAAAGCAGGCAGAGTGAATATACCAGTGGTGGAATTATGTTGGAATATACCAGTTTAGTATTTTTGGATCATGAAATATTTTTGACGGGGCAGCTTCTTTTGCTTTATTTCAGATGTTAGTATTGTTTAATTTGCTATGTAGAAATTGATATGTTTAATTTTCCTATATTTCTTTTGCTTTATCATGAAAGTTTTGATTGATAATTACTCTATTATTTTCATGAAGGATAGTGTATCACTTTATTGAAAATTTGTACTGGTACTATGGAGTGTCTACCAAAGGCCATCAAGCACAAAGAAATTGCAGAGAAGAAGATGTTAGTGGATGGCTTTTAAGGGGGTAGGACTAGTGCAATGGAGGCATATAAACTTTTCCCTCAACTACAAAACATTGTTTACTACTACCCATTTGGGAGATGAAGCAAATTTTTATCCATGTTTTGGGGCAGAACACATGAAACATACTGTTGGCACTAATGGAACTAATGTCTCGGTCAAGAGCAAAGTTGAAGATGTTAGTTCAGGGGCCACAGTGTCCAACTCTGAGTCAGCAAAGGATAAGGTTTCAAGTATTCCCAAAGAAAAAAATAGGAAAATGAGGCAATCTGAAGCAGACATAACTGAGAACTATGGTGACAGAAGTTCTAAAAGAGAAGGGGCAACTTCTGAAGAAAGTAAGGGAAATCCAACTGCAAGTTGTAAAGTTTAGTATTTATTTAAGGACAATAATAAGGTCAAAGTTGACGGAAGTCATTTAAGTGGCTAAAAAAACAATTTCGAGTCATCATAGTGCAAGATTTGCAACATTGGCCATCAAAATACAAAAAATTAATTTATCTAGCCACTACAATGCAGTTTACTCTTAAATAAATAATTAAAATTTAATTACTTAAAATATGGTTTCTTACATAGCGCTTGTATAAACGCTATAAAACATGTTACTTAGATAGCGTTTGAATAAGAAACGCTATTGTAGTATTTTTTTTATAAATTTTCATTTATTTTCAGTTTTATTTTTTATAGCTTGCATAGCGTTTGTTAAAAAAACGCTATGTAAGTAGTATCCTTACATAGCACATTAGAAAAATGCCATGTAAGCGGTGTTTCCTAAGATTAAATTTGTAGTAGTGTAAAATTTCATAATTGTATTTTTTCTTAGGATTCTGAGTGTCTTCATTTAAATAATAATTATTAATTCATCATTAAATTAAAGATAATTTTATGACCTTCGCGTCATCGCGTGGAGTGTAAAATTATCCAAATCTGATTTATAGATCTCAAGATATAACCCAAATAGTAAATATGAATTTTTTTTATACTAATGAAAAAATAAATAAAATTCAATTCTAATACAACCTTTTTTAATTATATCCTTTTTAGATTATAATTTTCTTTTTTAAAATTCAATTCTAATATAACCTTTTTTAGTTATATCCTTTTTAGATTATAATTTCTTTTTTAAAATTCACTTCTAATGCAACCTTTTTTCATTATATCCTTTTTAGATTATAATTTTTTATTAATATGATGTAAGCTTGATCGTCTATTTTTAAAAATATTAGATTCAATAGTTGAGATTATTTTAACGGTATAGTGATCAAAATTATGGATAAGATCCCTTTTACCCTTATTATATATAAATTATAAATTATTTTGTAAAAAAATTATATATGTAACTAGTAATAAGTTGTTTTTTGACTTTTTTGTTACATATTATTATTACCTAATTTTTTTTTTCAAATTTAACGTAAATTATATGCACATATGAAGTAAAGAAGACAAACATGAACCTTTGTATTGAACCAAAACTATTTAGTAGTTAAAGTTGGGTTTGATTTGGATTGTTTTCCGAGCTTAGTTTTTTTTTTTTTATATAGAAGAGATGAGGGTTGCTTCGTGCTTATGTACTCTGCAATTTTTAAATACTATCTTGTAAACTAAATTTTTGGTGTGTACTAATATCAAATTTAATAGATGATTAATGAATTTCTAATATTAAATTTAATTGATAATTAATGAGTTTTGAAAAGAGAGAATTACCAAAATGCATATTTTTCACAAGTTTTTGCCCAAAATACTGATTTTGAAAAAAATGGCCCGAAATACCGACGGGATACGGAGAATCGTCCTCCGTGTTAGCATAATACGGAACACCGTGTTCCGTATTATGCATGATACGGAACACCATCTTCCGTGTTATGCATGATACGGAACACGGTGTTCCGTATCCGTGCATGATACGGAACATGGTGTTCCGCAACACCTCATGATACGGAACACGGTGTTCCGCAACACCCCATGATACGGAACACGGTGTTCCGCAACACCCCTCATATCACGATAGACGGTGTAGCGTTTTCAGTCAGTAAAAAGGGCCAGCATGGCTCCCATATGAATATTTTGGGCCTTCACCCTTTTGAAAATTGAATTTATCATATATTTTAATATTATATACTATACAATAAGCATGCATGCGATCCACTTGAACTTGATATATACTATACAATAAACATGCATGCGATCCACTTGAACTTGACAGGTTATGAATTACAAGGTTTACTTGACCGGGTGCTGGGGAAATTCTTTCAAGCTGTAATCACCGGACAACATATGTTTGTAGTCTCCGGATTACATAATATTTTCGTTAAAGGTAGTACTCCTGCTGGGTCCTATTTTATGCGAGCTGGTCAACATTATGCACATTTTGAAAAATTTAAATACCGTCGAATTTTATGCGAGCTGGTCACGGAACTGTCGAATTTTTCTACACAAAAGGTTAAAGAAATGTATGTATGTCAGTGGTCTAAGTACGGTGGGAGTTGGGAATTTCTATTAAGCTACATATCTACAATCACTGGACAATAATCTTTGTTAAATTTCTGCACAAAAAGTGTCACGGTCGTACTAGCAAAAGTCCGCAATAGATAAATTGTAATATATATAGAACGACTTATCAGATTAACTTGAACCTGATCTTGACACGATTTGGATTACACGGTTTATTTTACCGTCTGGCTTGACTGAATAACAAAGCGGATTATGTTATCACATTAATTAAAATGAACACGGACTTGAAACTCAAAAATATCATCTCTGATAAGCGCTGGACTTGGTGGAAACAGCGAATGATGCATCAGCCAAAAGCGGCATTGGGTTTAACGGACTATTCCATTACTTGTGATTGACATGTGTGACCAGTGAACAATTAGGCAACAACATGCATGCAACAGCGCATGTAGGCAGCGCTGGTAGCGTGGCCTTCGCCTTACCTACGTTGTGTTTGTTTAGGGAGAATGAAATGGATTAAACAAAAGGAACAATGGAGGAAGGATGAAAAGTTTGAAAGAAAATGAAAATGGGAAATTTGAATTATAGTGTAGGTTATTAGGAAGGAATCGGGGGAAGAAATAAAAAAAATTGAATTTGTATTTATAATATAGTTCTGAATGCAATTGTTTCAGTCACAGTCCTAAGCTCTCTCAAAACTATACATTGTGATTTGTGATACTCCCTCGGTCTCGGTCTCGTTCTCGTAATCTTTTCTCGAGGATTGTTTTCATTCATATTACTAAACCAACTCTGTTTTCAATATGCACTTGTAAACAATATTTCAAGATTGTTTAGCATGACTAATACGAAATGAGAACTTATATGAAACTGCGAACTTGTCTAGCATGACATCGACCACCTGAACTTGTCTGTACTATCCTTTCAGCTAACTGCTTTTGTTTCTCTGGTTGACGGGTATCTTACCTACTAGAGTTTGGTAGTTCCAGGACGTGTCTTCCGAGTATACAATAATAGATCAGATTATGAATGTCATCTGGGTGACAACAAACGAAGGAAAGTTTGAACGTAGAGCTTGTCGGTTGAATAAACCTACCAAGAGCATCATATGACATAGTTCATGTTCTCACAGTTTTTCAAGAATGATTTTAAGTTCAGTTTAAATTTTCCAAAACAAGTTCCAGTTAGGGCCTTAGGAGAGGCCCTTGTAGATGAAGCTTACAGTAGATTAATCTGAAAAGCTATAATTTATGAGATAATTGTAAAGTTGAGATAACCGAGTTGCTTAAAGGAGATTGAATAAGCTCGCTGTCTGAATGACTGGTTTCTGTCCCAGTTTCTATTGGCCTCTAGACTTAAGAACTCCATGGCGATAATTTTCAGCATTCTAATTCTCCAAAATGCAGCTTCATTTTGCAGTGACTGTTCAAACTTAAAACATGTTTTCTGCAAGCAGCTATGGATCCTAGATTAATATTGCAGGAGCTCCTTGTTTTCTAAACCCAGATGATCTGCCTCTTCCGCATCCTCGGTTTCTTTTGTGCCCTTCCGAATTTCTGAGCAATCCTACGAATCAGCCAGGGGTGTCTATCTGTTATAATGTCTCCCATAACAAACCGGACAACAAGCCCACTTCCAAGTCCTACTAATATGAATAACCAATCAAGTCTACTTGGAAACTTATCAGCATCAATGCATCATCCTCGTTCTCATCAGGTGGTGAAAGCTCAGTTCCACAATTCTTAGATAACGGAAATCTGCAAAGTACCGAGTTTTCCATATAAGTAAAGAATTGTTGTCAAATGTTTTGAACGGTGGGCCTTGTGGTATGTGGCCCCTTAGGAGGTTGTGAGACACATTGAAGAAAACGAGAAAATTGATTTGTGCTGCTAACTATTGAGGGATGACTCCTGAGAGCTTGTGAAACGTCCAACAAATCAAGTTTTGTTAGTTTCCCGAGTGATGGAGGAATTGGACCTGTATGATCATTGTTTGAAAGGTTGAGCAACTGGAGAGCATCTAGACTTCCAGGAGTTTACGGAATCTGCCCTGTGAATTTGTTACTTGAAAGGTTAATAGCAGTGAAAACATTTGAAATCTTATTGTACTCTGTCTCTACGCCTTTGTTGGTTAGAATTATCGAGTTGTAATATGAGGCAGTGTATGTAAGAGTGTAATTGCCAACAACCCATACAGTTTGTGGAAGAGTCCCTAACCAAGTGGGTAAACTTTGTTTCATCTGATTATTTGATAGATCCAAAATCTGTAGCATTTTACAATTTTACAATGACTTCCCCTGTTACCTGGTTTTGACTCAAATCCAATACCTTCAAGTAGCATTCTTTTGGGTATATTTGAGGAATTGTACCAGAAAAGTAGTTGTCTCGGAGAACAAGGAATTCCAAAGAATTGGCTAGGCTGCTAGGCACTGTGGAATTGGTCCACTAATGCTGTTTTTGACAAATCTAGTACCTTAAGAGACATGACACCACATATCATGGGGGAAATATCTCTGGAAAATCTGTTGTTCTTCACAAAGTACAAATATGTATTGGCGGTGAAACTGGGAGATTACCTTGTAGCATGTCTCTCAAATACTGGGTGAAATACAGTATTTTGAGAGACATTGCATCACAAATCATTGGTGAGATATCTCCAGTCAATGTGTTGTCGAAGACAGAGTATTGAACTATATTTCGTGGTGGAATTGGAAGATTTCCTTGCAGCAAATTATACAGCTATTAAATTTTTACATGCAAGAGCAAACAGATTCGTTTCCATGGATGTCAGGAAGTTACCAGAAAGTCTGATTCCCTGCAGATGATCACTTGCATTCCATACCCAGTGTGGTATTTCACCGTGAATGTTGTTGTCAGTCAGGTATACTATCTTCAACTTGTCCAATTTTTTTATGAAATATGGGATATCTCGTAAGTTACATCCACTCAGTCCTAAATATCTAAGTCTTGGTAGGGTATAGTTAATCTGATGGTGGGTAAGTAACATTATCTTGTTAAAAGATAAAGTGAGGTAGGTAAGCTTTTGAAGACGTAGAAAAATGTCGGGCTCCTACAAGGTTATTACCAGAAAGAGTAATACGTTCAAGGATCTTGAGTTGAGAAAATGAGCTTGGAATTCGGCCTGTTAGTTCATTAGAGGCTAATAATAATTCGGTTAAGCGGGTCATGTTCATCATCCAAATAGGGATTTCACCAGCAAAATTATTAGATTCAAGGTTAAGAGAGGTAAGTTGAGTCAGGTTGCCCACAGATGATGGGATAGAACCATATAGACTGGTTTTCTCAAGTTCCAACAACGCAAGTTTTAGTTAGCTTGTCAAGCCATGAAAGCTTTTTTGATTCATTGAACATGTTAAGTGAAAGTGATAAATAAGTGAGTTGGGTCAAGTTACCAATCAAGTCCGGAATTGATCCTGAAAAATAGCATCTTTCGAGTTGCAATTTAGTCAGTGACTGCAGGTTTTCGATTGATGCTGGTAGGTTACCTGAGAAACTGGTGAAATCAAGTTTCAGTTCCCTTAAGGAGCTTGTTTGGTTGAACACTGGCAAAAAGCCAGTAAGATTATCATTGTCACCCACATCAAGAACACGCAGGTCTGGTAAATAGAAAATGTCAACCAGAAATTCACCGTATAAATTGTTGAAGGATAAATCAAGGGAGGTCAACTTGGACAATCCTGCAGCTAAAGTGGAATAAAAAAAATAGGAACGAATTGTTAGAACTTGAAATATAAACTTGAAAATCATTTACATATTATTTTGTTATAACGGAAGCAAGAAAGATTATATGCAGAAGAGAAATAAGTTTATAGATCTGAGAGGATAAACAGATTACAGAGGTTTTTCAGATGATCTACAATATTTACAAGCATCTCTATTTATAGACATAAATAAAGGGATAGGTGTGGTAGGTGGGTTAGGTGTGGTCAAATCCGGCGACTACAGTAACGCCGCCGGCGGCCGCCGTGGCCCCCGCCCACCACATATTCAAGTCAAACTAACAAATCTCCACCTTGACTTGAATCCTCTCACAAAAACAGATAACAGATGTACCAGATGCATCATAATAATGCCAGATGTACCAGATAACAAACTCCACCTTTACTTGAATCCTCTCACAAACAGATAACAGATGTACCAGACGCATAATAATAATGCCAGATGTACCAGATAAAACTCTTATGCCTCAGATTTTTCCCTCAAAAGGGCAGTCAACAACTCCGAACATTTAGCAAGTTCAAACAATGTTGAAACTTGCTATGTGGAACCGGCTTGATGAGCATATCAGCTGGGTTATCAGCAGTACCCACTTTTCTCACCTTAATTCTCGTCTCACTTCTTAGAAAATGATATCTCACATCTATGTGCTTAGTCCGCTCATGATGGACTTGATCCTTGGCTAAACAGATTGCACTGAGACTGTCACAAAATACTGTAGCCTGATCATGATGTAGACCTAGATCACTGATCAATCCTTTCAACCAGATTCCTTCTTTTGCGGCTTCTGTCAATGGCATGTACTCTGCTTCTGTAGTAGACAAAGTCACTGTAGGTTGCAGAGTAGCTTTCCAACTGACAATCGAACCACCCAGAGTGAAAGCATAACCAATCATAGACCTTCTACTGTCAACATCTCCAGCATAAGAGTCTGAAAACCCTGTCACCAAACACTCAGTATCACCTCCATAAATGAGACCAACATCAGACGTACCTTTTAAGTACCGAAATACCCTCTTCACAGCTTGCCAGTGCTCCTTGCCTGGATCACCCATGAACCTACTAACAACACTGACAGACTGTGCAAGATCGGGTCTAGTGCAGACCATTGCATACATCAAGCTCCCTACTGTACTAGCATAGGGAACTCGAGACATGTACTCTTTTTCCTCAGCAGACTTAGGTGCAAAGGCAACAGATAGATGTGCATTTGCAGCACTAGGAGTATCTATGGGCTTTGCTGTAGACATGCCAAACCTTGACAAAATCTTCTGAATGTATCCCTTCTGTGACAAGAAGATCTTTCTCTTGTTTCTATCCCTATAAATCTCCATTCCCAGAATTTTCCGAGCCGCACCCAAATCTTTCATTTCAAACTCAGCACTGAGGAGACCTTTCAGCTTCTGAATATCAGACTTGTTCTCTGCAGCTATCAACATATCATCTACATACAGGACCAGATAAATGAAAGAATCATTTGTTGTCTTACTGAGATAAACACAACAATCATACGGACTCCTGGTGTAGCCAATACCTATCATATAGCTATCAAATTTCTTGTACCATTGCCTCGGAGACTGCTTTAGCCCATACAAGGACTTCAATAACTTGCACACATAGTCTTCTTTGCCAGGAACCTGAAAACCATCTGGCTGAGTCATGTATATCTCCTCCTCCAGCTCTCCATGCAGAAAAGCTGTCTTCACATCGAGTTGTTCAAGCTCCAGATTCTGATGTGCAACTATTGCTAGTAGTACCCTGATGGACGTGTGTCTGACCACTGGTGAAAAAATCTCATTGTAATCTACTCCCTCTTTCTGAGTGAACCCTCGAGCTACTAACCGAGCTTTATACTTGATACCCTCAACCGATGTTTCTCCTTCCTTCTTCTTGTAGACCCATTTACAAGTAACAATCTTTCTGTCTCGAGGCTGCTTGACTAATTCCCAAGTCTTATTCTTCTGAAGTGACTCCATTTCATCTCCCATAGCAGCAAACCATTTTGTAGATTCAGTACATGTCACTGCTTCTTTGTAAGTGGATGGCTCTTCAGAGCTAGGGTCCACTTCTTCAGCTACCTGTAGTGCATATGCCACCATATCTTCAAAACCATATTTCTTTGGAGGCACTCCATACTTAGCTCTCCTCGATCGATCAAGAGCTAAACTGTGCTGATTTACTACTGGTACTGATGATTCAGATTCTGACTGTGGTTGTTGAACTTCTTGTTGTGGTTCACTCTCAGCTTGAGTGACTTCCTGCTCCACCTGTTTCTCAACACCACCACTTTCTGAACCAATCGTAGACTTCACAGTAGGGTTAAACATAGAATTTTCATCAAAGACTACATTTCTACTCAGTATAACCCTATTTTCAGACGGAGACCAGATTCTATAACCTTTAACCCCATCCCCATAGCCAACAAATACTCCCTTTTTAGCTCGTGGCTCCAATTTACCCTCATTTACATGATAATAAACAGTACAACCAAAAACTCTTAAATTGGAGTAATCAGCAGGCTTACCAGACCATTTCTCAACAGGAGTTTTGAGATGGATACCTGTGTGAGGTCCACGATTAATCAAGTAACACGCTGTACTAACCGCCTCTGCCCAGAATCTTCTAGTTAGTCCAGCGTTAGAAAGCATACACCTAGCTCTCTCCAGAAGTGTCTGATTCATACGCTCTGCTACACCATTCTGCTGTGGTGTATCCCTGACTGTATGATGCCTAGCAATCCCCTCATTCTTGCAGAAATCTGCAAACTCGGACGAGCAAAATTCCAGGCCATTATCTGTTCGCAGCCTCCTAATCTTCTTCCCTGTTTGATTCTCCACTAGCACCTTCCACTGCTTGAAAACCTTGAAGGCTTCACTTTTGTGCTTTATGATGAACAGCCAAGTCATTCTTGAGAAATCATCGATCATTGACACAAAATATCTGTGACCCCCTAAAGACTCCACCCGGGAAGGTCCCCAACAATCAGAATGGATGTAATCAAGTGTGCCTTTTGTTCTGTGTGTTGCTTTAGGAAACTTGCTGCGATGTAACTTTCCAAAAACACAATGTTCACAGAACTCAAGACCTGTGACCTTATGACCACAAAGAAGATCAGCTTTTGACAGAATTTGCATCCCCCTTTCACTCATATGACCGAGCCTCATGTGCCACAACCTGTTAACGTAGAACCTTGAAGAAGATACAAGGTACCACGTTTAACACCTTTCAGAATCACATCAGAACCTTTGCAGACATGTAAAACTCCACCTTCACCTTGAAAACTGAAACCCTTGCTGTCTAACATACTCAAAGATATCAGATTCTTTGTCATAAGTGGAACATGCCTAACATCATTCAATGTGCAGAATTTACCATCATGTGTCCGAATTTTAATCGAGCCTATTCCAACCGTCTCACAAGTAAAACTGTTAGCCATAGAAATCTTGCCACCGTCTACTCGCTCGTAGGTTGTAAACCACTCCCTGCGCGGACATATATGATAAGACGCTCCAGAATCAAGAATCCACACATCAGAGTGATGCGTGTCCTTGACAGCAACTAGAGCAATATCTTCTTCAGAAGTAGCATCAGCTACTGCATCAGTATCTGCAGCAGCATCATGCTGCTTCTTTTTCTTGGGACAGTCGGATTTCCAGTGTCCCTTCTGTTTACAGTAATTGCAGACATCATTAGCTCTCGAACCCTTAAAATCTGGTTTCTTGGATTTATACTTCCCCGACTTTCCATGTCCGGTACTCCCGCTAGCTACCAACCCAGCAGCATGATTATCTACACCTGTACCAGCCGCCTTATGGCGCAGCTCTCTAGAATGAAGAGAAGATCTAACCTCCTCTGGAGAAATAGTATCTTTACCAACAATAAACGATTGCACAAAGTTCTCGTACGATAATGGTAAAGAAACTAACAGAATCAAAGCAGCATCCTCATCTTCAACTTTAACATCAATATTAAGCAATTCTAATAAAATTGTGTTTAATTGATCTAAGTGATCTCGAAGAGGCATACCTTCCTGCATTCGCAGACTAAACAGACGTTGCTTCAGCAACAACTTGTTTGTTAAAGACTTCGTCATGTAGAGACTTTCAAGCTTCAACCACAGACCAGACGCGGTATCCTCCTCCACGATTTCAGTAATAATATCATCTGCAAGGCACAACAAAATTGTTGAGTGTGCCTTTTCTTCTAGACTGGCCATCTCAGCGCTTCCAGAAGCAGCCGTTTTTGTGTTTAACGGCGCCCAGAGCCCTTGTTGCTTTAACAAGGCACGCATCTTGATTTGCCATAGACTAAAACTATTTCTCCCAGTAAATTTGTCGACCTTAACGTTAATACCACCAGACATCTTCTCCCAGAACCGTATATGTGAACAGTGCCCGTGAACAGTACCCTTGAACAGTACCCGTGAACAGTACCCATGAACAGTACCGTGAACAGTACCGTGAACAGTACCGTATGAACAGTACCGTATGAACAGTGTCGTCTTCTCCGATGATGAATAGTGTCGTCTTCTCAGGCGACGAACAGTAACTCCGCCTGGACAGTGTTGTCTTCTCCGGCGATGAACAGTAACTCCGGCGAGCTTAAAAAATCTGGCGAAAAATTTTGCAGCAGTTTCGACCAAAGCTCTGATACCAATTTGTTATAACGGAAGCAAGAAAGATTATATGCAGAAGAGAAATAAGTTTATAGATCTGAGAGGATAAACAGATTACAGAGGTTTTTCAGATGATCTACAATATTTACAAGCATCTCTATTTATAGACATAAATAAAGGGGTAGGTGTGGTAGGTGGGTTAGGTGTGGTCAAATCCGGCGGCTACAGTAACGCCGCCGGCGACCACCGCCCACCACATATTCAAGTCAAACTAACATATTTTTATATGAATCTAAACTTTTGCGATATACAGGTAGGGGTGACCTTAATAACCCACATACGATGTGTGTTCTTGCCTTGATAATTGTTGTGTAATTCCTGATTTCAGTATATTATGTGTGTGAGTGTTATTTAGCTGCATGCTTTTATACGAGCCTTAGTTAAATTTCTTGTAGTGTTTAATTTGTAGATTCATCAATTTAGGGTTGGGAAAAGAGAATTAGGGTAAGATCAATATGCATAACTGAAGTGTAAAAGTCAAACAAAGTGTTGAATGAGCATAACTGAAGTGTAAAAGTCAAATAAAGTGTTGAACACAAAGTGTTGAATGAGCAATCTACCCTAAAGTTTATAAATTTTGCATTTGGCAGAATTGATGATATTAAATTTTGTCAAATGTTAAATTGTGAATGCAGAAGACACTAAACCAGTTGTCGAAAGGACTGAACCAAAGATAATTTATGAGAGTCACACACTGACACATGTGTTAATCATTACAAGTACAAGAAAGGGGAGGAAGAGTGCAGATCACATGTTTAAGGGAAATGATAAATAAAAGAGTTGGGTCAATTTACCAATTGAGGCTGGAATCGATCCTGAGAAATAGCATCCGTCGAGTTGTAATTCAGTCAGTGACTGCAAGTTTCCTATTGAGACTGGTAGGTAACCTGAAAAACTAGTGAGGGGGAGTGTTAGAATATAATATAAAATCTTTGCAAGGCCTCCATCTAATATTCTAAGGTTTTAGATGAGTTGGATACTTAACATATTACATGTAATTCTTAAATGAATTTTGCATTAAAAGGTACCATAGAACTGGGCTTTGGCATTTTAACAAAAAGATTAAATGTTTAATGAATTTTGCATGATAAAGTACCATTGTCTGCATCTTTGAGGGAAGTGATGATAAGTGAGATGGGTTAAATTACCAATTGAGGCCAGAATTGATCCTGAGAAATAGCTACCGCTGAGCTTCATTTTGGTCAATGAATGCAGATAGCCGATTGAGGCTGGCAGATTACCTGAGAAATTTGTGTAAGAAAAATCCAGTGCCATAGGCCCATAAGAGGGCTTGTTTGGTTAAACTCTGGAAAATAACCATTAAGATCTTCATTGCTAGTCACATTAAGTACAAGCAGTTCTGGTAAATGGAAAATACTTATCGGGAAACCACCATGCAAATTGTTATAGGAGAGATCAAGAGAGGTCAAGTTGGACAATCTTGATAGTTCAAGTGGGATTTGGCTAGAAAAAACTGAGAAAGAGAGGTTTAGAGTGGATAAGAGTAAAAGGTGGGTAATTTCATGTGGTATTGGAGAGTTCCTGAAGTTATTGTCAGCCAAGTTTAGGGTTTGAAGGTGAACAAGACAAAAGACAGTGCTATTAGAACGAATTGTACCGTAGAGTAAACTACTGCTCAAGTGAAGACCAATGACATAACCAGTGTTGTCATTGCATTCGACCCCATACCATGAGCAACAATCACTACCAGATTCTCCGTTGATATTCCAAGATTCAGTCTTTGGGTAAGCAGAGAAATCATAAGAGGTAGACTTATTAAGAAAAATACTTTGCTTAAAGTGTAGCAGAGCAGACCTCTCATGATCATGACACAGCACTGTAGCAGTCATCATATTCGTCATAGAAATAACTACATGAGGAGAGTATAGAAGAAAGAGGAACAGGGTAAGTATAAGGCCAGATTGCGCTGCCATAACATATGATCTAGGTACGTATGAAGTCTTGTGCTATGGGAAGTTCTAGTTATTGAGTAGCTATTTATAAACTCACTAGACTTGTACGTACTGGTAATATCAACTCACTAGACTTGTACAAAATAAGTTCCAGATAATGGATAAGGGCATTACTGACGTGACTGTCGATTTTAGCCAGTAAGAATATAAGTATATCTTATTTAATGGTGATATAAACTTGTAATCAATCAAAATTTGATCGTCAGAATTTGAAACTGTTTTGGTGCAAACGTGGAACCTCTAGTATTTTCACAAAATAAAAAAAAAATTATGGTTTAATATCTTGAAGTAAAACACGTGACAAAGACTATTCTGCAAGTCGACAAGTAGGAGGAACACATACAAAAAAACTTATCATGCACACTTAACTGTATGCTATCTAACTGCATGATACAAGTTTCAGTCACAGTCAAGTACATTACTGCTCCAGTGAAGGTGAAGAAGAAGTCTGCAACTACATTACTACTTCGGTGCTTGGACTTTGTTCA
Source organism: Saposhnikovia divaricata (assembly GCA_036435485.1). Taxonomy (NCBI): domain Eukaryota; kingdom Viridiplantae; phylum Streptophyta; class Magnoliopsida; order Apiales; family Apiaceae; genus Saposhnikovia; species Saposhnikovia divaricata. The sequence continues at coordinate 7,920,289 of CM071594.1, forward strand.
AGATGACTAATAGTACGTGGTTTTTTGTTGAAATGTTCAAGCCTCGTGCAGTGTTTTAGAGTAAGTAGAGGGTGTCATTCATGAAGAACTGGGCAGAATGAAATACGAAAGTGGCTGTCAAGTTGATCAAAATCGAGACCAAACCAGTTACGGAAAAGTGACATGCAAAAACGGGCAGAGATGGTCGTCTGCTGGCCAGAACCGAGGATGTGGATGAAGGTTCAAGTCCAGCTGTTTGAATCACTCTTTTGTACTCCGTCTTACATTTAGTACTAGTACAACTGTTTAACCATCAAATTCAGTATACTTTTTGTGGCCTTGTAATTTGTGATCAATCTACAAACCATATCTAATGACTCAAGAGTATTGTACTTTCAGTTAATAAAGAAAGAAGAAGAAGCATATACATAATCTTATTGAAACAAGAGGTCAGATGAACAAATTTTTGCAGCAAAAATCCCTTCATTAATGGATAAAGTTTTCTCACTTCCGGTACATGTGGTTCTAAAAAATGCATTCTTCTAGTTGATCAGTCTTCACTATCTCCTTCATAGTCAGAAAGTGTTTGTTCAAGTTCCATCACCAATTCATCTTCACTATCTCCATCGTTATGTGCGAGTGCGCCTGCTCAAGTTCCATTGCTAAGTCTTCATCAATACCATCTTCCTACAGTCGACAGTTATCGTCATCCCTTTGATTGGGGGAGTGATCCAATTCACTACATATAGTGTCTTGCTGTTGTCGGAGGTTACAAGATTCTCGATATTTACAATGTTCATCAACAGGACATTGGCCATATCTAGTGTGTCGATAGAACAGTTCTTTCACATTGCTCCACTCTTCACTAGTATCTCCCACCACATCTCCAATCAATCTATGATTTTCCGTTCACTACAAGAAAAACTAAATCAGACAACACCTATCAGACAACGTAAACTGGAAAAAGCGTTGCCCAAAATCAACAGACAAGTGTTTTAATTTTTTTTTTTTAAAAACATTGTCTGATCCGCCTTCAGACAACGGGGTTTTGACAATTTAATTCCGTTGTCTAACAAATTGAATCAGACAAGTGTTTTGTTTTTCAAGGTGTTGTCTGAAGAGACTTCAGACAATGTTATAATTACCGTTGTTTTTTTGATTTGATTTGAGTTGGCTCAGACAACGGTTTATAATTGTGTTGTGCAAACGAGTTGATTCAGACAACGGTTTACAAAATACCATTGTTTGAAGAAAGTTCAAACAATGTATCAATTACCGTTGTTTGTCTGATTTGAATAGACAAGTGTTTTTTTTTATTGTGTTGTGCAATAGAGTTGGTTCAGACAACGGTTTGCAAATACTATTGTTTGAAGAGACTTCAGACAACGGTATTATGCTAGTGTTGTGTTTATTTAATCATGTATCAGACAATTGTTTTAGGATAAAAACCGTTGTCTGAATCACTGTACAAAATTAAAAAAAAACCACAGTAGCAGCCAATCCTGGACAATATATCCAACATACCAAACCAACGAAGAAAGAATTGCCATGTCAACAAAACACTAATTCACTAATTGAAATAAACACAAATCAAATTACAAACTTCATGAAAATCAAAGAAACACAAATCAAATTACATTATGAGAGTTGAATTAGTTCCTCTAGATCATCTCGCATGTAGCTAGTCATGTCGTCATCAAGTAAATCAACATCCGGTAAATTGGGCACAAAGAACTCATTCTCAAGTTCTACTTCGACAGATCCCTCATTCTCATCTTCGCTATCTTCGTAGTATTTTTTTTCGGGAAATTTCAACACCACGGACCATAATTTTTCAAGAGGGTCGTCGATGTAACAAACTTGTTTAACATGTTTCGCCAACACAAATGGATCATTCAAAAACCCCAACCTATTCAAATTAACCAATGTATATCCCAACTCATCAACCTTAATCCCTTTGTTCATATCTACCCACTTACAACGAAAAACAGGGACCCTAAAGCTATTATAGTCCAACTCCCATATACTTAAAATAACCCCGTAAAATGTATGTGAAGTATGTTCAATGTTGTTACCCTTAGCTTGCACAACCATTGTATTAGCATCCACACACACACCACTGCATTGAACTTGACGCGTATCATCCCGATCCTTGGTACTGAATGTAGACCCATCTATTCTGTAGCCGTTGAATGTAGGCACCTCCTTGTTGGGCCCATCTGCAATCCACCTTATCTCTTGGGGTACCTCCTTTTCATTTTGCAAATCTGAAGCAATCTTCAAAATACAAAAAAACAAATTGCAAACTCATTAATCTGAGCTAAGGAGTTCTAAAAATTGCACAAGCCTATTGAGTTGTAAAAATTGCAAGTTTAAAAGTTACAATTAACTCTCCTCGCAAATAAGTTTAAATATTAATTTATACTAGTTTCATGGGGCATAAAGATCAAAATAGCTGGCATAAATAAATGCAGAATGTGGACAACTCCAAGAAGACCATGTCCAGCCTACAGAAGAGAGGTCATTTTCAGATATTCATTTCATTTATTTTCACCAGCGGCATTGCAGATACTTCTCTAACTACTCTCTGCACCCACCACTACAGGCACATATGAACATGCACATGGATTAAATGATGCAAAATAATGTATGCATGATTCATGAATCTCACACCAATGGAAAGATGGCTGGTTGATTAGAATTAAAAAGAATCCGGCTTTTGAGAAACTGAGAACATGTGCTAAGGCTGATTTCATGTACAAATGGTCAGCAAGAACATAAGATAAGCATTTTGCTCCAAGAAAATCAAACTTAACTTTTGACTTATGTCTTAAACTACCAACTAAACATCATATAGAAAAACTTTTTCAAGATAAAGAGGGAGATTTTAATACAAGAACCACATGATTAGGCAATCATATATACTCCAATTTGTTTACATTGATAGATACAGTAGTAACTACTTTAACTTTAACACATTAAACATCGAGTTGCATTAAAAGGTAACATTGTGAGTTGCATTAAAAGGAAGTCCCAAGCAGCAAGCAAGAAAACAGATCACAGATGTGGTCAATGACAAGAAAGCAAAAGAAAAGTGAAAATAAAATTAAAAATTCCTAATTAAAGTGTAATTATATTATACTACTCTGTTGGTTTTTATAAAGATCTACCGCCAAAATAAGAAGAGTACCTTTTCTTGGAACCATCTTGGGAAAATTTCATTTTGCTTTTTCTTTAGCCACACCTCATCATTTTCATGTTCCGGATATTCTGTCATCAAAACTGACATGTGTTCACTGAAAGCAATTAAAAGACACTACATAAATAAGGACAAATGCAAAACAATAGTCCGTTCAAATCAGTGTATTTTGTAAAGTAACTTACTCAAAGTAGGGCCTAACAGCAGTAGTATTTTGTAGAATACACAAATGAGCTACGTGCAAATCAGTGTTGCTCGGGGTTATAATCGTTGCACCAGATAATGGCTTGCATATTGCGTCTTTCGTATGTCTACCATTTTTCGGTACCCCAATAGTCCGTTCTTCAAAATTCGCCAAACATTCTACGGCCTCTTCTGCAATATAGGCCTCAGCAATGCAACCTTCTGCACGAGCCCGGTTCCTTACATATCCCTTGAATGTCTTCATGTATCTCTCAAAGGGATACATCCATCTAAGGAAAATTGGCCCACAAAGCTCCACTTCTCGCACAAGATGAATCGAAAGATGAATCATTACATCAAACAAAGAAGGTGGGAAGTATTTTTCCAGGTTGCATAAAGTTTCCACCAACTGAGATTGCAATTTCTCCAACTTATCGACCTCGATAACTTTACTGCAAATTGCCTTGAAGAAGAGACAAAACCTAATAACAGTGTTCCTGACCTGTTTATGCAGTGATGACCGAATTGCAATTGGGAGTAAGTGATGCAAAATCATATGGCAGTCATGAGATTTCATTCCCGTTAGTCGAAGAGTTTCCATCGATACTAGACTCTTAATGTTAGAACAAAAACCATCAGGCAACTTCATTCCAAGAAAGGATAAGCAAACAACTTTTTTTTCAGCATGACTTAAATTCCAAGACGCTAATGGTACCTTCTCTTTTTTCCCAGGTGTTTTAGGCCTTAGCTCTGTTCTTATTCCCATTGCAGCCATGTCAAGATGGACAGATTCCCGGTCTTTTGTCTTCTTTGGTATATTAAGCAATGTGCCAAGTAAAGCTTCACATACATTTTTCTCGACGTGCATCACATCGAGAATATGCCTAACTGGCAAAAACTTCCAATATTCGAGCTCAAAGAATATAGATATCTTCTTCCAAACAGGTCTGACATCACCTTTCTTGAATCGAGGTTGGGGTTGTGTCTTACCAAAGACATGGCCCTTGAGATGTTGTACTCTTTGAAGCACCTCCTCTCCAGTTAACGGAACAGGGGCAAATTCCTTCTCCACGGTGTTATCAAAATCTAATTTCTTTCGATAAGGATGATGGCAGGGTAACCACCTACGATGCCTCATGACGACTATCTTACGGTAATTAACCAGCCTGGTAGCATTTGTTTTATCAACACAGATAGCACACCCGTTATACCCTTTGATAATGTTGCCCGACAAGTTACCATAGGCAGGATAATCGCTAATTGTCCACAACAAAATGCCTCTTAACAAAAAGGACTCCTGCTTATATGCATCATACACTTGTTTCCCATGCCACAACTTTTGTAGATCTTCTATAAGTGGCTGAAGGAACACGTCAATATCATTTCCAGGTTGAGTTGGTCCAGATATAATCAAACATAGCATAATATATTTCCTCTTCATACAAAGCCACGGTGGAAGATTGTAAATTGACATCAAAACTGGCCAACATGAGTACTCAATACTTGTACCGTGGAAAGGATTGAATCCATCGGAGGAGAGAGCAAACTGAAGGTTTCTAGGATCTGAAGAAAACTCAGGCCACTTCGCGTCAACATCCTTCCATGTTTGTGAATCTGCCGGATGTCTCATTTTACCATCCTTTATTCTTTCTGTGTCATGCCAAGTCAAGTCCTTGGCTGTTTGAGGCGAATTGAATAAATTCCTCAAACGTGGTATTAACGGAAAATACCATAGAACCTTGGCGGGAACCCCTTCCAATTCATCTCCTTTTTTGTTCAACTTCCATCTAGAGGCCTGACAAATGCGGCAATGTGTCTCATCTTCATCTCTCTCGCCACGGTATATGAGACAATCATTCGGACACACGTGTATTTTTTCATATTCCATTCCTAAAGCGCACAAGGTTTTCTTGGCTTCACTGAAGGAAGAAGGAATAGTGTTGCCTTCCGGAAGCATAGACCCAAAAATTAGTAGAATTTCAGAAAAACAGCAATCAGACATTTCATGTTTTGCTTTCAAGTTATATAACTTTACTAAAGCATCCATTTTAGTATGTTCTTGACATCCTGGATAAAGGGGTTCAGTTTCACATCGAACATGTTTAAATAAATCCGAGTCTAGGGAAACATCATCGTCACCATAAGAATTCTCTATTTTTATGGGGATTTGATCGACGGACTGTGAACTGCCGGATTCCGTAACATTCTCTCCATGCCAAATCCAACATGTGTAGGTCTCGTCAATACCATTTACGAACAGATGGTCCCTCACCCTTCGAGCATTCCATGATTTACTGTGTGCGCATTTCAAACATGGACAACTGATTTTGTTTTCATCACACCCATGCTCAAATGCATACATCAACAATTCTTCGACTCCTCTTTGATATTCTGTTGTTCTTCTGTCAGCCCTCATCCAAGACCTGTCCATCTTTTAAAATAAAAAGAAAACAGAGGTATATCAACACTTTTTTCCAAACAATTAAAGTGAGACTAAACTAATTAAGATAAGATTGTAAATTATCTCAGCCGATCATGTTCTGTAGTAACACGTATTAATCAGTTTAGATGTGAGTTTGCCTAGGTTGTCGTTTGCCTAGAACAGGTGCAAATCTATATTAAAGTTAACCTCGATTTGGACCTCGATTGGGAATATCAGGGCTGAAAAGATTCAGACAAAGATTGAGAGCGGATTTGAACCTCGATTGAGAGCGGATTGAGAGCGGATTTGTACTCGATTCAGACAAAGGTTTGGTGGTTTGGGGGTTTGGTGTTCAGACAAAGATTTTAGGTATATGTGTATATGTAATAATATGTAATATTTGATACGTTTATTGTTAATATTAGGTAATATTTGATACGTTTATTATTAATAATACGTAATATTTGATACATTTATTGATAAAAATACATAATATTTGATACGTTTATTATTAATAATACGTAATATTTGATACATTTATTGATAAAAATACATAATATTTGATACGTTTATTATTAATAATACGTAATATTTGATACATTTATTGATAAAAATATATAATATTTGATACGTTTATTATTAATAATACGTAATTAATTTTTTATTTTTTGTAAATTTGGGAATATATTGGATATATATTGACATCCGTACGGTTGGATCGTCGAGGAATAGTGTTTAAAAAATAGAAGTAGAAATCCGGAACAAAGCGCTAGTTACGAGTACAAATCAGAATAGTACTGATCTACTATGATCTCCCACCAAATTAATTTTTTATTTTTTGTAAATTTGGGAATATCAATATATTAGATATATATTGACATCCGTACGGTTGGATCGTCGAGGAATAGTGTTTAAAAAATAGAAGTAGAAATCTGGAACAAAGCGCTAGTTACGAGTACAAATCAGAATAGTACTGATCTACTATGATCTCCGACCAAATTAATTTTTTATTTTTTGTAAATTTGGGAATATCAATATATTAGATATATATCGACATCCGTACGGTTGGATCGTCGAGGAATAGTGTTTAAAAAATAGAAGTAGAAATCTGGAACAAAGCGCTAGTTACGAGTACAAATCAGAATAGTACTGATCTACTATGATCTCCGACCAAATTAATTTTTTATTTTTTGTAAATTTGGGAATATCAATATATTAGATATATATTGACATCCGTACGGTTGGATCGTCGATAAATAGTGTTTAAAAAATAGAAGTAGAAATCTGGAACAAAGCGCTAGTTACGAGTACAAATCAGAATAGTACTGATCTACTATGATCTCCGACCAAATTAATTTTTTATTTTTTGTAAATTTGGGAATATCAATATATTAGATATATATCGACATCCGTACGGTTGGATCGTCGAGGAATAGTGTTGAAAAAATAGAAGTAGAAATCCGGAACAAAGCGCCAGTTACGAGTACATATCAGAATAGTACTGATCTACTATGATCTCCGACCAAATTAATTTTTTATTTTTTGTAAATTTGGGAATATCAATATATTATATATATTTGGGAATTAATTTTTTATTTTTACTTTTATTTATATATTTATATATATTCAATTAAATTCAATTAATTTTCTAGGTTTATATTGGACCGGGAATGCAGATTATGATTTTTTATATGTGGGCCGGTACGTCTTAGAACATGGGCGGTGAATGGCCTGGTCAAATTGGGCCGCCAGACTGTTATAATATAACCCATCAAAATAAATCAGTATTAAAAATAAATCCAACCTTTAGATATTTTACCCTAGATCTCATTTCCCCCCTTTTCACTCTATCACTCGATCTCTTTTCCCCCCTTTCACTCTCTCACTCAATCTCATTTCCCCCCTTTCATTCTCTCACTCTCTCGCCCTTTTCTCTCTCCATAACTGCGATACTCATGAGGTATTACTCTCAATTATTATTACCGATTTGGTATTTCTATAAATCTCTTACATCTTTTTCAATTTTTCAATATTTCATGAGGTATTACTCTATGCATGCCTATTCGTAACTAGTTGATGGAATATGGGTTAGTGTTTCAATATTTGAGTGGATGTTTTTATGTAAATCTTCTGATGCATGCCTATTCGTAACTAGTTGATGGAATATGGGTTAGTTGATGGAATATGGGTTAGTGTTGATCTATTAAAACACATATATTATATGTAAACCATATAATACTTGTTCGTAACTTGTTATATGGGTTAGTGTTTTTAAAAGTGATACTTGTTATTGCTGCTTTCAGGGCCTGAGTCAATGCTATGTTATTTCCCAGTGTTTTAAATTAAATCAGTACTATGTTTAAAAGTTTTGACTTGTTATATTACGTAACTTGTTATATTTTTATCCAAGTGTTTGATAAAATGTCCCAGTGAACATTGAATTTGCATTATTTACTGAAATTCGAGCTTCATATGGTTAGAAATTTTTTTAGCTCTAGGTCCATCACCAAGTGACACACCATGTTTGAAATTCTGTATCCGCCACTGGTGTTAATATACGTACATTAAAGTAGTTAGTTTTGATCACGATTGATTAGTGTTTCACATATCAGTGTTGATATGTTAGTCGATGTGGATGTATATCTAATCTTTGTGTTGTGCAGATTTCCTAAGAAGCATTCAAGAAAACTAAATTCTGAAGCCACAGCCTTGCACATTATGAAGGCTTTAAAAAAGACCCAGTCAGAGGGCAAACCGGCCAAAACAAACTCTGAAAGTTCTTCCCCTAAATCTGTAAAGAGGAAGGCTCTAAAGACCCTGTCAGAGCCCCAACCACACCCTGTGAATTCTTCCCCTCAATCTGTAAAGAGGAAGGCTATTTCTACCAACCTAAAAAAGAAATTGTCAAAGAAGAGGAAACAAGTGGATGCACTGCTGCCTAAAGAAGATGGACTTAAGCTTTTAAAACGCGGAGCTGTTACAATGCAAAGGATTATTAGACGTAAGATTTTGGGCATCAAGCTGCCAGTGGATTTCAATGCAAAGGGTGAGGCGTACGGTAAAGCAGCAGCGGAGATGCAATCATATATCGGGGTTCTTGCAAGAACTAAACCCCCAATTTGGTATGATACATGGAAAAAAGTTCCAAAAGAAAGGAAAACTAAGATTTGGGATTGTGTGCAGGTAACTAATACTTTTTATTTGTATTAATAATGACTACCTACTAAGTTAATACACATATGCTTCCTACAACCTAAGTTAATACTTTTTATGTATGCAGATGGCATTTGATGTTCCAGCGTCAGCTAGAAAGATGGTGTTGGAATCAGCAAATCAGAAGTGGAGGGAGTTTAAGTCAAAACTAACAACCAAATATGTGCTTCCACATCGTGATCAGCTTGATTTGCTAGAGTTTCCTCCAGCTGACTACTCCTTTATCGAGAAGGCGCACTGGGACATGTTCGTTGCTTCCCGTTTAACACCTGAATTCCTTGTGAGTTTTTCACCTTGGTTGTTTACAAAATTTTCAGATAGAAAAAATGTTTAGTGGGACATCTTTGTTTCTAACCTTTTGCTGTTTTTTTATAAAGGAAATCCATGCCGAACAGAAAAAGAGAAGGCTGGAAAATGAATATCCTCACCGAATATCTCGCAAGGGCTATGCTAACCTTGAAGAAGAGCTGATTTCTGATCTTATTAGTAAATCTGTACTGTCGGAGAAGGAAGAGGAACCTGATTTGGAGATAGATCGATCAACTACATGGCTGGAGGCACGAAAGGATAAAGATGGGCAACTTGTGAGAGAAGAACTGAAAATTATTGCTGCAAATATTGTAAGTTATTCATTTGTGATATAATTAAAATTCTTGACCAACAAAATCTGAGTTACTATTGAACTACTTCCTTTTTGTTCGTAATTTAGGAGACGATGAAACAGAGAGTTGCTGCTGGGGAAGTAACAGAGGAAGGCAGTGATGATGTTTTGACCATGGTGCTCGGTAAAGCTGAACACCCGGGACGAGTACGCGGCCAGGGGACTCGTGTTAAACCATCCGTGTACTTTGATCTTCCGAGGAGGAAGAAGAAGTCCAAGACGATCAAGGATAAGATCCAAGAGGGTATTCAGCAGTTTATGTCAGAAGAGACTTCTTGGATAAGATCCAAGAGGGTATTCAGCACAGAGGTCTCGTGCACTTTCTATCAGATTCCAGAATGCTAAGCCAGGCCAATATTTTTTGTTGCCTTATAACCATATGTGAGTACTTTATTTCTTATTTGTTCTTCCTCTACATCATCAAAATCCTGTAATTTTTATTATCTTTCTTTTGGATGTAAGTGTAACATGAAATTACCTTGGAGATATATAATCCACTAGTATTAAAGAGAAATGGATAAAATTTTCATACATATGATGTGTCTAAAATATTTTTGATCTGATTAATTTACTATTCTTTTTATATGATTATTAGTACTTATAATTTACGTGTTTATAAGTGCTAATTATAATTTACTTTTGCCATTATACCCTTGGAAACTAATTTATAGTATGTATATATCTATGACGTGTTAATGCATGATTTTTTAGGAACCATTGGGCGTTGACTGTTGTGAATCCAGAAGCACAAGTTGTTTACCACATGGACCCGTTGAAGCGGCGACTTGGTGTTGAAGAATGGTTAGAAGTGGTTGACAAGTTAGTATCACCAGAACTTTATTTGATTTTGAATCGGTTAAACAATTGATAAGGAAAATTGTCTTAAAGAATTGTTTTATATTGTTTTGTTGTAGTGGCATCAAACTCTACAAGGATAAAGCGAAAAAAATTTCCAAGAAGAAAATTCCTTGGGAGAATATGGCGGTATAATAATTTTTATTAATGTATATAATAATTTATCTGTTTTCTCTAAGTGTAGACATGTAATAATTTTTTAAAATATTTTTCAGGGTGTTCCTCTCCAGCACGGGCCCACAGACTGTGGTTTGTTTGTGATGCGCTTTATGAAAGAAATATGTGAAGATAAGGAATTAAATTTTGCGAATAAGGTCAAAATTGCAATTTTCTTATTTTTTGTCAACATCCTTTTTTTTTTTTCTGGTTAAAAAATGCAACTTTGTTCAATTCTCTGTGCAACTTGGAAATATATATTCTGTAGTATATATTGTTGCAAGACTTGTGATGTGAACTAGACTTGTGTTCTTTAGCAAATAAGCCAACTGCTGCCAAAACCAAGAATAAGCCAATAAGCCAACTGTAGTTTATAACTTTTAGTATGATGTGAACTAGACTTGTGGTCTTTAGCAAATAAGCCAACTGCTGCCAAAACCAAGAATACTACAATGCTTATTTGAAATATAAAAATGCTCATTTGTGGTCCTTAGTCAAGCCTGATTTAGGTGCTAACATTGTACTAATATTATTGAATACTTGGCTAACATTGTTTCATTTTCCAGTGGGCACGGAGGGGCAACCTGGCTTATAGCACCAGTGATATCGTTGAAATCAAGACTGATTGGGCAAAGTTCTTCATGAAGCACCACGCTTGTTAGGTGCTTGATCAGAAAAATATAACTTGGTCATTTTGGTTATTTTTGGGTGAACATTTTAAAGTACTTTTGGTAGCCTTCCTGTGGGGTAATTGCAGTAACTGATTTAACATGAACCTGGTTTAAAATGTTATCTCTTTTTGGTGGATATGTTCATCCCAAAATATGTTAGTAGGCCAATGTTTGTGGATGTTTTTATGAATATTAGTTGGTTTATTGGTGAATATTGTTTTGAACCTGGTGGTAATGGTGAAATGTTAGTTGGTTGGTTAATTTTTTGCTTGTCGATTGAATTGTCCAATTGCTTATTGTTTGTTGTTTGCGTAAATAAACCATTGTCTAAAATGTGATTAGCCAATGAGGGCATCTTCAATGTTTTACTTGTTAAAAAGCATATCAGACAATGTCCATGCTTTACAAAAGCATTTTGGCTACAAAATTAAAACTAAACCATTGCGTAATGTATTTATCAGACAATGTTTTATAAATACTAAACCGTAGTCTGATACCAACTACCACAACATTTTATCATATTATAATGTTGTTTATTATCCAAACAAACAATGCTTGTAAAACTAAACCATTGTGTAATGTATTTATTACAACGGTTTAAATTAAACAAACCATGTCTAGAGTCCCAAACAACAATGGAAATATTCCACCATAATGTTGTGTGATTTCAGTTCAGACAAGTGTTTATTCAATTAAAACTATTGTGTGATTTCCTTTCAGACAAGTGTTTATTCAATTAAAACCATTGTGTGATTTCCTTTCAGACAAGTGTTTATTCAATTACAACCATTGTGTGATTTCCTTTCAGACAAGTGTTTATTCAATAAAAACGATTGTGTGATTTGTTTTCAGACAAGTGTTACTTCAATTAAAACCATTGTGTAGCATCCCAAACAACAACGGTTTCTAAACCATTGTGTTGTTGTTTCTGGATATTAGACAACGGCGTCTAGAGATGATACCGTTGTCTCTCGCTCTAACACACAACAGTTTTCATACCGTTGTCTGAGGTGCGTATCAGACGACACCCCGATAGACAACGGGGTTTGCAGGTATCAGACAACGGATAAAATCCGTTGTTAGACTTGAAATTCCTTGTAGTGGTTAGGTGTTTTATGTCATGAATATCTATCGAATCACCCACCTCTTTTAGAGCTAACTTCTTGGCTATTTCATAATCTATTGACATTTTCTTGAGGTAATAAACGTCGAGTTCCATACCTAAGTTCATGTGAATAAAATGTTCGACATGACTATTTTCAAATAACTTCTTTTGTGCAATTCGAATGGTTGCATCCTCTTTAGCTCGGAGTTCTTTCATCTTCTCAGTTACAGAACCTTCCTTTAAATCTACAGCACCGAAAAGAAACATATTGCTTTCCAACATTCGGTTGACTAACGCGGAGGCAACATTCACCTTCTCCTTTTTCGAGTCAACAACAAGTTTTCTGAGTCTCCTAAGTTCTCCGAGAGAAACATAAATCCGAAAAGAAGGCTTGTATGGTTGAGTCTCGTGAAGACAATAAAGCCCTCCCAGTCTGGTAGACAGAGACGCATTAGACACTGCATAAGCAATGCAATGATAATAGAGAGATTGCATGAAGCAGGCAATGTTAGTTGTAGGTCTTGCCTCATAAATGAATGAGAATTTCCTGCAAGTCCATACTTTCTTCATATCAACTAACGTCGTTAATTCATGTTTGACAAACTCCTGAATAAGCTCATCGATATCTAATTTGAAGGTTTCGATGTCGAATGACAGACCTTTCTTTCTCTTCTTAAGAGTGAGTTTATTTGCCCACTATCCATGTAGAACACAAGTAGAACAACTGAATTTGCAATGTTCCCGCAATTTATAATCCCACTGCTGAAAACCCATGCCAAGCAAATCAAGCACCTTAACAGATTTTATAATATGTCATGCAACGTTCCGAAACAGAATAGGATAAAGATTACAGACGATCCAGAATACGAAACAGAATCGGAAACAGATTATGACAGAATGGGGGCGGTGTATATGCTGTCCCCTCTGACTTTTTTGTTGGTCAATCCACTTTCAATATAAAATGATACCTATGATTAAATACATTTTTTATGTACCTTTCAAAAGAAAATATTAAATATTCAAAAAGATTCCCAAATTTTATTTATGTCGTATGGTATGTGTATATAATTGGTAATTTTTCCATAATAATATGAATATGTATTCATATGAATTCACAAATTAAAATATAGAAAATTTTGTGGTGAATTTTTTGGAAAAATTTCTATGAAAATAATTTAGATAGATTTTTTTGTCTGAAAACATTTAAATTATTCATTATATTGTTTTAGTTGGTTGTTAGTGATTTTTGTATCCGTAAAAAATGTTTATAAAATTAAAAGTGTTATTGGATGTATAAGTAAATATTTTAATGTAATAATGTTAACATACATATTTTCAATATATATTCTAAAATTCAAAAAATTATATACATTTTATATATTATTGTGTAAAAAATAAATTTTAACTATATTAAAATTAAAAAAAATATAAATCTGTTTTATGTGATAATATTTTTAAAATGATAAAATTTTCCTATCAAAAAAAAGGTTTTACTGTATTGCACTTATACATTTTCATTATTTTCATAACTGTATGCCTTCATAGTAGACACTCCGCAAGAAGCATAAGCCGAAGAAGCATAAGCCCATCCAAGATAAGAAAAATGTAGTGTCGGTCAGTAATGGAGTAGCTCAAAGCCTCAAACCGAAGATAAACAATAAAGAAGTGAAAGTATTGGGAAGCTACGACGGCTATGAGCATCCCCAATTGAATTAGTTATATTGATTGGTTAAAATAATATAAAATAGTAATTATATAGAATTTGTTGAACTTATGCTCTAAGGGTGAAAAGTCAAAATATCGATTAATTAATTCCCCGTGTCCAAAATACATATCGGTAGAAAGTTCCGTCCATTTTACTCAAGAACCACGCATTATACACATGCATATAGGATATACGCATAACCTCAGTGCCTGTGAACAGTTACCATAGATACGCATGTACAACATGCGTGTCTACAGATACGCATGTTGTACATGCGTATTGATTACTGTTCATCGCCTTTCTCGAACGATGCTGGAGTCATTTTCCGATCAAATTTTCGAGTCCATTGTTCACACCGTTCTAGGCATCTTTGATACACGTATCATACATCAAAATTTTCGAGCACATTGTTCACACCTCTACATTTATATACCATTCGATTTTCATTTATTTTGCCGAATTTTAAAGCCCTAAACGAAGTTTTTTTTCCGATTTAGTTTCCGGTTGGTCTGTGTGCACTTCCCTGCGGGGTCGAAAAACAAACACGAAGTAGGGCAAAATGATGAGGCAAATCTAGGCATCATTTGTATGTCCTCGGATGTGGTGGATGCAACCGGAGGACGCTGAACGGAGGTGGGCGAACGAAATGACGATTTTGAGACCGCCTGAACGCCTGAGACGTTTATGAGATAATGACGTAATATGACGTCATTACGCATCCCTCATATGCGTGACTTGAGATACGCAATCCTGGAATGCGTATCCCAGACCACGCATATGGGAGATGCGTAATTCGTGGGCAAAAAGGTCGGACAGCAGCACACATGGGTATTTCGGGCACCCTTTAAGGAAAAGTAGTGTAGTTTGGACATTATTTTATGTTATAACGAGATAATTTATAATAATTGATTATATTTTAAAATAAATTTTTTATTATAAGCATGTCTCATCACAAGCACAACAAACATTTTTGATGCGGGAATTGACATTTTTATCACCACAAATATGCCATCCTTCAACAACAGATATAGTCAACCATTTGGTGTTGGCTATGGTTTTTGCTAAAGGAAGTGACCTGTTGGAGAGTCTCATTTCTAAGGTGTTGTTTATATTTCGTAAATGTTATAATTACATAAAACTTCATAAAAAAATTCATAAAATGATAAATGTCTTAATTTGATTAGTTATAACTCAGTGACCAATAAAAAATCACATAAATGGAATTTAAACACATTAGTACAATTCAATTCATTTTGTGCAAAAAAATATGTAACCAATTATGTGCACATAACATTATTCTTATATTTCATTTTATTTCACTGCCACCTAAGAATTTTACGAAGGGATCTCACTGCCTGGGAGATGCTTTAAACCAGAGAAAGTGAAATATTTTAATTATGATGCCCTGTTTTGAAGAAAGTAGCAAGCATTTAGTTTCAAAGTTGATTTAGGAGCTTGGTATTTAGGGATGGCAACGGGTCGGGGTCGGGTTTTGCAAAATCCAAATATTTTCGGGTTTTAAAAATAAATCCATATCCATATCCAAATCCAAAACTCAATATCCAAATCCAAATCCGTCGGGTTTCGGATTGGATCGGTTTTTTTCGGGTATTCAAAATTAAAAATAGTGTTAGTAAGTTGCTTAACAAAAAAATAAAAATAAATAATGTAAGTAAATTTAAAAACACCACAACATGCAAATTACGTTAATAATGTTTATATAAAAATTAAGTACTATTAGTACTACTACTACTACTACTATTCTTAATTGTTTTGTAATGTTCATACTTCATAGTGAGTGAGTATGACTAATTAGGTGTGTATGAATTTTTATCCAAATTTTGGCTTTTTTCTATTATAATTTAAAATTTTAATTTATTTTACAAACTACTTAAAATTTTAAAATGGATGGAAAATTCTTCACAAAATTAGATACTATGACTACTTGGTTGTGTATGAATTTTAAATCAAATTTTGACTTTTTTTTCTATTTTTTTAATTTATCAATAATTCTACAAACTACTTAAAAAAGAGGGGAAAATCAAATTATTAGAAAATTAGATAATATCATCACAAAAATAGTTGGCATGATACTTGGATGTGTATAAATTTTAAATTAAATTATATATATATATATATATATATATATATATATATATATATATATATATATATATATATATATATATATATATATATATATATATTCGGGTTTTTTGGGACAACCCCAACCAAAAAATATTTCAAACACAAAAGTAAGTACATACAATTCAATGCATTTTATAATTTGTTAATAATACATGATCGGTGTATCAAAATTTTATTCAGAATTGTGCCGAGAAAAATACCAATACATTATTGATGAACCCAATGCTTTTACAAGCCCAACCCAATTGTAAAAGAAAAGATCCAAGATGAAGATAGAGATAAGGAAAAAAGGACAGGGAGTGAGATATTTGGAGACAGATATTTACACATACTAGAGAGAGAGAGAGAGACAACGGGATAAAAGAAAGAAACACACACAGACACAACCAAAAACTCTCCCAATCTTCTGATTACAAAGCATCATTTGGGTAACAAGTATTTCTTACCATACCTACAAGGCTACAACGACAACTTTGTCATCTTGAAGAGAGGGGTACCCACTGAATTGAAAGATGAAATTCTCAAGAGCACATCCCGGGTGAAATTACAAAGCGTCTCAAGTGTTGTTTGCATATCAAGGCCTTAAATAAGGGCTTCTGCAGTATAGTCTTCCACTGATTTGGCTTCCCAAATTACACTTTAAAAGAATGAACCAGACATGCTCAGCAACAAAAAGATGTTAGCTTTAGAGAATTTTATGGTCTAATTCTACAAGCTATTTTGTAGAGGGCATCACTGTATCAGTGCCCGCTGTTGAAATTGATTTAAGCAATACAAACACATAGCTCACTAATTACAGGCTATTAATGACGAAAAACAGCATAATCACATTCTTGAAGAGGATGATGCTAGAGATCTCAAAAGATCGGTATCTAAACACAAGGTATCAATTTATTGGTATTGAACACCACTAAAATGTCTACCAAGATGTGATGTATCATTTAAGGTACATTTTCCCTAGTCATTAGCACTAGCCATTTTTTTAATATGATGAAGAAAGATGTTTCTAGAGTTTGCCATAGCCACCTACTAGACACCAACAAACCTTCTCTTATACATCACTTTATTATCATTAATCATTATGCTAGAAGTCTCAGTTGATAGCACGATCAAAACAGAAAAGTACGTAGACTTAATTAAAATAAACTAAGTTCAGTGAAGTGAAAGCATTATAAATCACCAGTAGAGGTGAGTTGAGAATTAAGACTAATCTTTGGAGTACCTCTGTGCGGCCAGGCATTATAGGTTTCCCTGCCAACAATTCAGCCAAAATGCAACCGGCACTCCATAGATCCACACCTACACCATAATCAGTGGCTCCAAGAAGAAGTTCCGGGGGTCTGAAAAATTGAAGGAGTATGGGATCAAGGCAGCATTTTGCCATGGTGGTGTGGATCCGCATATGGTCAGGAACCATGGAGCAAAGTTAAAATCAACATAATACGCACAACAGTGGCATTTGAAATGGGTATTAATAAACCAGATGTTCGTTTTGCTATTCACCATTCACTCCCTAAATCTATTCAAGGCTATCATCAGGAGCGGCCGTGCTGGTAGAGATGGCCAGATTTCGTCTTGTGTATTGTATTACAATTACAGTGATTATACAGTTCACAATAGGGTGAGAGAGGCAGTTTCAGAGAGATTGGATAGAGAGAGAGATAAGAGAGAGATAAATTGTGTAACTAACTTTTGTATTGTTTTACTTGAGAAATGAAAACTGATTACAGAGGACTATTTATAATAGTCTGGTCAACACAGCTTTGACTAAAGTTTGTTACAATATTACAATTCAACAAAACAAAACAATAACACCAAGTCAGCTCCATATACATTCAACTAGCTGATTATTCACTTGTGATTGCAAGGCATGTTGAATTGAAGCTTTATATTGATAACTCTTCTCTTTAACTAAAGTAACACAATTAGCACTCTTCACACAAGCATCATTCGTATTACTCCCCCCACAAGTTGGAGTTACACAAGGATTGTGTAAACCCAACTTGGAACATAAAAACCAGTGAGCAGAACCACCCAAAGCTTTAGTAAAAATATCAGCAAGCTGGAATTTAGTAGAAATCTTGGTAGGAAGAATGACACCAGACTGAACCTTTTCACGAATGAAGTGACAATCCAGCTCAATATGCTTAGTTCGAGCATGATTGGCTGGATTCAAAGCTATGTCAACGGTCGCCTGGTTATCACAGAAAACCGAAACAACATTAGAAACTGGAATCTGCAAATCAGCAAGCAAGTACTTCATCCACATAATATCAGTAGTAACAGTGGCCAAGGCTCGATATTCAGCTTCAGCTGTGCTTAAAGAAGTCACACTCTGTTTCTTAGCCTGCCATGAAACAAGAGCATTGCCAAGAAAAAGACAATAACCAGTGACTGAACGACCTGTAGAAGTACAACCCCCCAGTCACTATCACAATAACCCTTCAACACCAAATCATTTTGTGCTGGAAAGAAAAGTCCCAAGCCAACAGTGCACTTCAAATACCTCAGAACTCTATAAACAGCTGCCAAGTGCTTAAGCCTGGGTGCTTGCATAAATTGACTAAGTAGATGGACAGAAAAACTAATATCTGGTCGAGTAAAGGTAAGATAAAGAAGCTTGCCCACCAGACTTCTATACAAGGAAGGATTGGAAATTAAAGGACCAGATTTGTCATTATTAAAGAGCTTAATGTTTTGATCTAATGGAATGGACAATGGTTTTGCATCCAGTAGATTAGCATCATCTAACATGTCCAAAATAAATTTCTTCTGACTCATAGTAATACCAGTAGCATTTCTTGAAATTTCCAATCCTAAATAGTACTTAGCTTCTCCAAGATCTTTTATGCTGAACTTAAGATCAAGAGCAGACTTTAAATCTTGAATGAAAGTAGAACTACTACCAGTCAACAAGATGTCATCCACATACACAACAGCACATACAAAAATTGAATCTCGTTTATAGATAAACAATGAATAATCTGCCATGGACTGATAGAAACCATAAGCAAGCAAGAAATCTGAAAGTTTAGTAAACCAATACCGAGATGCTTGTCTTAAACCATATATTGATTTCAGAAGTTTGCAAACTAAGGAGATACCAGGAGGAACATCATAACCAAGAGGCAAATCCATATAAACCTCTTCAAGCAAATCACCATGCAGAAATGCATTATTTATATCAAGTTGAAAAACAGACCAGTTTTGAGAAGAAGCCAGTGCAATAACAGACTTAACAGTGACTCCTTTTGCAACTAGAGCAAAAGTGTCATGGAAATCCACCCCTTCTTCCTGCGTATACCCTTTAGCAACTAAGCGTGCTTTGTACCTCTCAATAGACCCATCTGCATGATATTTAATTTTGTACACCCAACGACAACCAACAGTTTGATTGCCATCAGGTAAAGGCACTAATGTCCAAGTAGAATTTGATTCTAAGGCATCTAATTCCTTATTCATGGCTTTAATCCAATTAGGATCTAAGATAGCCTCAGCAAAAGATTTTGGTTCTTGATTAACACTGATGTTAGCAAGAAAATGTGTATGGGTAGGAGAAAAGGAATGAGATGACAAAAACTTGGACATAGGATATTTAGAAACAGTTGAAGCAGAAGATGAAGAAGGAATGACATAATCATTCCACCAAGCTGGTTTGTTTCTGCTTCTACTGGAGTGTCTAGGAACAACAATAGACTGATCTTCTTCAGTAGGAAGATTAACAAGTGAATCACAATCAGGAGGTAAATGATCTAAAAAATCTGTATGTGAAGGTGAACTTGCAGGAGAATGAATAGACTGATCTATAGATTCAGATGTATTAGGTGAAATAGGAATAGATGAGACTTCTGTAGAAGTTGAATTATTGTCAACAACTAAAGGAGATGTGTCAGGCTCAGTTTCACCATGCAGAATAGGAGAATTAGAATTATCAAAATGAAGCCAATGTTGTAGCAAAAAGGGATCAGATTCAGGAGCAGTATGTGATTGATTGAGAAATGGAAAAACAGTTTCATGAAAGACAACATGTCTAGAAATAAACTGTTTGTGTGTATGAAGATCTAGAAGTTTGTATCCTTTATGACCATGTGGATATCCAAGAAAAACACATCTAACAGCTCTTGGTGAAAACTTATTAGATTCATGAACAGATGCATAACATAGACAGCCAAAAACTTTGAAATTGGTATAATCTGGTAATGTATTATAGAGACACTCAAAAGGTGTTTTGTAATCCAAAACTGGAGTAGGAATTCTATTAATAATGTAAGTGGCTGTAAGAATACATTCCCCCCAGAATTTAATTGGCAAACCTGATTGGAATCTTAAAGATCGAGCAATGGCTAATAACTGCCTATGTTTTCTCTCTACCCTGCCATTTTGAGCAGGTGTAGCAACACAAGAAGCTTGTTGATTAATACCATGTTGTAACAGGTAAGAAACCAAAGTATGATTGAAGAATTCAGTACCATGATCACTACGAAAAGTTTTAACAGTAGTGTGAAACTGATTTCTGACATAAGAAAAGAAGTGATCAAGTTGCTGGAAAACATGTTGTTTGGTGGCCAAAAGAAAAGTCCATATAGCTCGAGAAAAGTCATCAACTATGGTTAAGAAAAACCTACAACCCTGGTTTGTCTCATGAACATAGGGACCCCACAAATCTACATGTATTAATTCAAAAGCTTGAGTAACATGTGATGAACTTAAAGGGAAAGGTAAAGCACTCTGTTTAGCTAGTGGACAAATGGGACAAGTTTTGCTACACTCTTCAGAAACAGAAGTAGATAGAAAAGGTATTTTGTGTAACACAGGATAAGAAATATGTCCCAACCTCATGTGCCAAATAGCACTAAGTTGTCTTTTGGATACTGCAGCATTTCTCACATGTACTGAAGACACAACAGTAGGTTTGATATTTGGAATAGATAAATGATACAAACCTGCCTCTACAGTACCAACAGCAAAAATACTCTTATGATCATGATGTTGAAAAACACAATGTTTTGGGAAAAATGAAACCAAATTACCTGTGTCATTGGTCCATTTAGGAACTGAAAACAGATTATAGTGGAAATGTGGGACAAACAAAACATTATGAAGAACAAAACAATCAGTAAGATTGACATAACCAACTTTATTAACCGCAATAGCTGTACCAATAGGTAAAGAGATACTAATGGGAACTGTCAAGGTAATCAGATCATGCATCATATCAATAGAACAACACATGTGATCTGTGGCTCCTGTATCTATAAGCCACACATCCTTTGAATCATGAGAAGATACCAAGTTACTAGAAGAAGTAACCATACCTGCCATATAATCTTCTGGACTCTTCAAAGGAGTGCCAGAACCAACAAACAGATTAACCATTTGACTGAGTTGATTAATCTGATTTTGCATTTGAGTAAGCTGAGAAGCAGACTGTGAATCACTATCTGATGTCCCTATCCCAACCAAATTAGCCTTAGGAAAAGGTCTAAAATTGGCATTAGTATTAGCACCAGATCCTGTTGCAGTTGCTGATTTGTCCTTCTCTTTCTTCTTCCAGTTGGGTGGATACCCAATCAACTTATAACAAAATTCCCTTGTGTGACCATTGAAGTTACAAAAGGTGCATTTCAATGGTGTCTTATTAGATCCAGTACCTTTAACATAAGGTTTCTTTACTGCAGAAGCACTGTTATCAGCATTAACAACCAATGAATTTGCAACCAAAGCAGAATCAGTAAGAATATTGATAGAATGACCCTGTCTAGCCTTTTCATCCTGCTTAATAAAAGCATAAGCCCGAGATATTGATGGCAAGGGATCCATCATAAGAATCTGGCCTCTTACAACTGCATTACTCTCATGTAATCCCATAAGAAACTGCAAAAGTTTCCTCTTCTGATCTCTTTCAATTTGCAACTTATGAGATCCACATGTGCAGTTAACTAATGGTTCTAAAACCATATACTCATCCCACAAGCTCTTCAGTTTGTGAAAATAAACCTCAACTGAACGATTTCCTTGCTCTAAAGTGTGCATTTCTTTCATTATCTGATATATTCGATGTCCATTAGTTCCAGAAAACCTCTCTGTTAATTCATTCCAGACCTCAGCAACAGTAGTAACATAATTCAATCCATCACTTATGTCATCAGCAACAGAGTTTAAAATCCATGTGATAACCATGTCATTAACGCGTTCCCATTGAGCATATATTGTAGAGGTAACATCTGGTTTAGGAAAACTTCCATTCACTAGCACAAACTTGTTTCGAGCATTTAGAGCAATTTGCATAGAACGACTCCAAGGACCAAAATTATCAGGTCCTGACAACTTCTTAGCAATTAAAACCAGGCCAGGATGATCATTATTGTGCAAAAATAAAGGATGTGAGTTGTTATCTACGAAATTGACATCGTAACTTGAAGATTGATCTAGGTTTTTATCTTTTGAGAACAAATCTCTATTGTTAACACGCATACGATCATGTTCTTCAATAATCGGTGATGAATTACTGGCTAATCCATCAGTTCTACCTTGAACAACATTCGCATAACTATTATTCATCATGACTGAAGATTAAAAAACTAGAATCAACGTGATTCACAATAAAAAATAACAAAAAACTCAAATCTAGGGTTTCGTGAACGATCTCAATCGAACGCAAAAGAAAATATAGCAATCAATCTCAATTGATGCTAAGATAAGTAGTATTTGATGTATAAGGCTCGAGATTACCAGTATCGTGAATCGATTCAGTCATGAAAGCTCTGATACCATCATAGATTTAGAAATGATAATCTGTAACGAAACAGATAACACAGAGAGATTGGATAGAGAGAGAGAGAGATAAGAGAGAGAGATAAATTGTGTAACTAACTTTTGTATTGTTTTACTTAAGAAATGAAAACTGATTACAGAGGATTATTTATAATAGTCTGGTCAACACAGCTTTGACTAAAGTTTGTTACAATATTACAATTCAACAAAACAAAACAATAACACCAAGTCAGCTCCATATACATTCAGCTAGCTGATCATTCACTTGTGATTGCAAGCATGTTGAATTGAAGCTTTATACTGATAACTCTTCTCTTTAACTAAAGTAGCACAATTAGCACTCTTCACACAAGCATCATTCGTATTACAGTTGATGAGTATCAAGGCACCGACAATCCACACTCCAGCAGTTCAGGAAAGCCAAAATCTTGAACAAAATGGGGGCTTCTGACATCGTGGAGTACAGCCTCCTTTAAAGCTGATCCTGTAGTGGCTCAAGACAGGTCTGGCAACTATAAGACTATTAATGCGCAGTCGATGCAGTAGCAAATATGGGTGAAAACCGACCACAATGAGTCATGATCTATGTGAAATCTGGTGGATACAGAAGACGGTGGAGTCCGAGAGCAGATGTGTTGATCTGGTTCATAAACACTGTTAATGGAGGCTGAAAAAGCGATATTACAATAGCTGAAAGCCACATTGGAAGCCGTCTGGCCCGTCTGAAGTCGACGAGTCTGTTTTTAGTGGTAAAAATGATGGGGCAAGTTGGAATATTTAGAGATGAATGGAATGAGCTTTTTCATTAAGCCAATGCAGAAAATTATTATGCATCTACAAGCACACTTGGACATTTTGAGTAGTTCGACAAAGTCAGTGAGCCAGACTTGCAATCCATGATGAAAAATCAAACATGAGTGTGGATTTAGTTCTTTCTGGTTCCCTTTATATGTCAACGCAGGTGTTCCTGCTGAAGTGCATTATTTAGATTATAAGATTGTCGAGGCTACTGCCGTGCAAGATAGTAGTGAGAAGGGTGGATTAGCTATGGGTGTGATCCTGGATAAGTAATCCGCAAAGCACACAAGAGAGGCAGCAAGATTAGATCTGTATTTTTGCCTTCCTATGATCCAAGAAATTGGCAAAAGAAGTTCACAGTCCTTTATCAAGTTGGCCTGTGTGGGTGATTCAAGAACTATGATTGTTGAGTAAAAAAGAAGGGGAAATCAGCTTGTTATTGAAGAATGATTGTCTAATAAAGCCCATTCCATAAAAATGGGTATAAAAGGATTGAGCCTGAGAGGCCCAAGATTTTGAGTGTTAACCAAAGGAAAGAACTTGAGGCTACGAGTGTCTAAACCTGCAATAATGAAAGGAATAAAGACGACGAAGCACCGAAGCTGTGAGTTCATAATGCACCAATCCCGGAAGGATATGGGTTGATAGGATTGGCGTGCTTGCCGTCCCAGAAGTAAAGGTTGTTAAGTTAACACCTGACTATCAACTCTTTATTACGACAAGGGGATTTTGGGGGTTCTTTACAAGCCAATCATCATTAATGTGGCTCGTTGGTAGCAAGCGTAGGTAACAGATCATCCCCTCCCGCTGTGGTTATGGGAAGTGAAACATTTGGTGGTGTACCCAATGTTTTGAACTACGGGGAATGCGTGGAAAGGGATATAAACTGCAGGCCATAACTGAGAACATCGTGCTGACAAATACAACTGTGGAGAATGTCAATAACACTGTAAATGATAATAGCTGGGGTAAAAAAGGTTCAGCAAGCAGGTTCGATACAGGGCCTTGGATTTCTCCTTTTACCGATATATATTTCCAATATCCGCCTTATTAGCATCACTGGAAGCCGAGAAACGTAATTTGCAGACACTATATTGAAACAGTGTTATTGCTCTCGCGTGCTTGCAGAACTAATGCACCTTTGGT
This sequence comes from Saposhnikovia divaricata, assembly GCA_036435485.1. Classification (NCBI taxonomy): domain Eukaryota; kingdom Viridiplantae; phylum Streptophyta; class Magnoliopsida; order Apiales; family Apiaceae; genus Saposhnikovia; species Saposhnikovia divaricata. The sequence goes on from CM071594.1 coordinate 7,945,304, forward strand.
ATGTGCAAGAGGCCTTAATGAAGAAGGGGATTAAACGGAGATCAGCCCCTCTTACGGAGCATCTCTTTCACCTCCATGGCATTGACCTTGTTCTGATCGCATCAATACTTTTGTCTTTTGCCAGGTATCACTTTAATTGACCTACCTCGTTACACATTTTGGAGCACATATATATTTTGTTTCTTAAAGTTTAAACACCAACAAACAAAATCAGTTAGATAATAACAGTGTCAGACCTAAAAATTTCCCGCTCTATATGTGATAAATTTTGAATTCTTAAGTGGAAAGGAGAGAATTAATTCAACTAAAAATCATTGTATGTAGCTTCCATATGGCTACGGTTTAGACTGCTTATTTAAAGTAATATGCCCGTCAAATACTTCTTATAAAGAACCCCGATATCTGATTGTTCGCCAAGCAAAACACTACCTCTAATTGCCTTCGGTCTATAAGGATATTATAATCTCTCCACTAATAAACCAGTAAATATAACCTCCCTAGGGCTATGGCATGGTATCATACACTAAACATACGCAAATGTACATAAAGAACTCATATATGCACTTCTTATTTGAAGCATCGTTCCTCGTTATTTATATGAAAGCCTTATATATTGAAGATAGTAGCTCTGTCACGTAGTGGTGCACACTCCACGTCATCAAGCTACACAACCAATCATGAGCTGTTTACAGTTGTGTTGCCACATCAGCAGAGTTTGTTACAGATTAGAATAGTTAGTTAAATTCTGTATGTTTTAATTCAGTCACTAGCTTATCATTTTGTATCCTTTCTGCAACTCTTTCTCTAAGTTCTGTAAAACACATTTTCAGTTAATCAATATGAGTAATATACACACTTGATTATCTGCATCATCTACGAATTGTTGTTCTTCATTTCTTGAAGATTATCATGGTATCAGAGCATTCAGGTGATGATTCTTCGTTGTTTGCTCGTTCATTCCGCAATTTTCTGGTGCGAAGATTAGACGTTGTTGTTCGTCTTCAATTTCTGAGCTGTTTCTGCCATTAAAGCTTCATCTACAAGCTTCGTTTCCTTCGTTCATAAGCTAATAATCTCTGTTCCATCTCTGTTCCTTACTTTGTTCTTTATTTTTTGTTCATTTTCTTGTTCCGATCTGAATTTTGTTATCCGTACAATCTTCATCATTTTGTTCAGATTTGTTTAATTGTTGCTAAGTTCAGTATCGTTCTTTTACGATCTACACAAAATGAATGAAACAAATGTTTGGAACATCAATAGAACTGGTAATCAATCTGATGTTACTAGTGCATATTACATACATCCTTCAGATGCAAGTTCATCTCAATTAGTAACTGTAAAATTCAATGGCGTTGGTTTTGCTAATTGGAAAAGAGCTATGGTGTTAAGCCTATCTGCTAAAAACAAGTTAGGTTTTGTGGATGGATCGATTCCTAAACCTGTGGTTAATTCTGTGTTAGCCACTTCTCCTGATTTGAAAGCTTGGGAAAGATGTAATGACTTAGTTTGTTCCTGGTTGTTAACTAATCTTGATGAAAATATTGCGAAAAGTGTTTTGTTCTTCAAAACTGCTAGGGAAATTTGGTGTGATTTAGAGGATCGTTTTGGTTATGCATCCGTTGCACAGATCTATGCTTTAGAACAGCAGTTAACAGAGTTAAATCAAAGTTCTAAGTCAGTCTCTGAATTCTTTACTGAGATTAAGACACTTTGGGATGCTATGAATGATGCAAGTCCTTTACCATCTTGTACTTGTAATCATTGCACTTGTAACCTTACTCAGAAAGTTTATCAAAGGGAACAGGATCACAGGCTTATTCAGTTTATGATGAAATTGAGTGACAGATTTTCAGTTGTTAGAGGCAACATATTGATGCAGTTACCTTTGCCTAATATCTCCACAGCTTTCAGAATGTTTTCTCAAGAGGAGAGGCATCAAGAGATATTTCAGAATAATTCTAATACTGAATCTCTAGCTTTCTTAGCAGGGGCTAAAAAGCCTTATGACAACAAAGCTGCAAGTAATAGTGCTCAGAAACAAATAGCCACCAACAATTCAGGCTATTCAGCAAGCAAATCTAATGATGGATCTAGAAGAATGTCTAAGTTCTATTGTACTCATTGCAAAATGAGTGGTCATAGTATTGAAAGGTGCTTCAAAGTGCATGGATATCCACCTGGCTTCAAGAATAACAGAGACAAAAAGGTTGCAGCACTTTCAAGTGCAAGTATAGATCAGAATAGTACTATCTCTGTTGCACAGTTGCTTTCTCTTCTTAATAATCAGACATCTACTGATCCACAGACAAAGGAGAATTCTGCATTATTGGCTGGTAAGTTCTGTTTTCTAACAGATCATACTAGTGCAGATAATTGGCTTATTGACAGTGGAGCCACAGATCATATTTGCTCAGATTTGAATTCTTTTACTCAATATACAGAGGTCAATCCTATTGAGTACATTACTATTCCGAATGGTAATAAAATTGAAGTGCAGCATATTGGTACTGTCATGATATCAAAAGATTTGACTCTGCATAATGTTCTACATGTGCCAGACTTTCAGTTCAATCTTTTGTCTGTTCAGAAACTATGCAAAGACTTTAATTGTGCAGTCATTTTTTCTCCTAATAAGTGTATCTTACAGGACCTTTCTCAGAAAGAGTCACAGATGCCTCTTGGTGAATTACATGGAGGATTGTACAGTGTACATGGTGGTACTTCCAATGTTTCTACTAAGGCTTGTCATGTTGCTGCTTCTGCTGATGTGTGGCATCTCAGATTAGGCCACATTCCTTTTCCAAGATTGAAGTTAGCTTTGCCTAATTGTTCTATTCCAGATACTTCAAAAGATATAGTTTGTAAAATTTGTCCAATGGCTAAACAGACTAGAGCCAGTTTTCCTATTAGTTCAATCAAAACCAATTGTGCTTTTGAATTGCTTCATATTGATGTCTGGGGACCTTATCAAGTCAAGACACATTCTGGATGTAATCAATTCTTAACAATTGTTGATGATTTTAGCCATTTTACTTGGGTGCATTTGCTTAAGCATAAATCTGATTGTACTAAAATCTTTTCTGATTTTCTTCAATATATTGAAACTCAATTTGGAGCAAAGGTTCTTACAGTCAGATCTGACAATGCAAAAGAGTTATCTATTGGTTCTATGTCTGCTCTCTTTCAACAGAAAGGAATTAGTCATCAAACAAGCTGCAGTTATACTCCACAACAGAATGGAGTTGTGGAGAGGAAACACAGGTTCCTTCTTGAAACTGCTAGATCTTTATATCTTCAGTCTAAGGTTCCTTCTCAATACTGGGGTGATTGCATATTATGTGCCACTTATTTGATAAACAGGATTCCTTTACAAAGTATAGATAATGAAACACCATATTTTAGATTGTATAAGGAGACCCCTGATTTGCAGCATTTAAAAACCTTTGGTTGTTTATGCTTTGTTTCCACCCTCTCTGTCAATAGACACAAATTTGTTCCTAGAGCCAGTGCTTGTGTGTTTCTAGGGTATTCTATTGTTCAGAAAGGGTATAAGGTCTTAGATCTTTCTACTCATAAAATTTCAATTTCTAGAGATGTTATTTTTCATGAACACAATTTTCCTTTCCATCTAACAAATAATTCCAAAGAATTATTTGGATTCTGGTATTTTCTTGAGTCAACGAAAGTTTGCCAAAGAATTGTTGTCAAGCAGTTCTTTTGATGTTTCAAAACCAGCTTCTACTCCACTTCCTTTAGCTCTCAAATTATCCTTGACAGATGGTGAGCTTATTTCTAATCCTGAAGATTATCGAACTATTGTAGGTAAGCTCAATTACCTAACCAATACTCGTCCAGACCTTGCTTATACTGTTCAGTCTCTGAGTCAGTTTATGAATGCTCCACGAAATACTCATTGGTCAGCTTTGCATCACACATTAAGATACATTGCAGCCACTTCTGATAAGGGAATTCTTCTTAATGCTTCAAACACACTTAAGCTTCAAGCCTTTTCTGATGCAGACTGGGCATCTTGTGTGGATTCTCGTAGGTCTATCACTGGCTACATTTTGTTGTTTGGTAGTTCTCCTATTACCTGGAAGTCTAAAAAACAACCTACAGTTTCTAAGTCTTCGTCTGAGGCTGAGTATAGAGCGATGGCCAGTGCTGCTTCTGAAATTACTTGGGTTGTTCGATTACTAGAAGACCTTGATGTTCATGATCTTAAACCAGTCACGTTGCATTGTGATAATCAATCTGCCTTGCACATTGCTAAGAACCCTGTCTTCCATGAACGTACTAAACACATCGAGTTAGACTGTCACTTCACTCGTGATAAGGTGTTGGAGGGTTTAATTCAGTTAACCTACTTGCCTACTACTTCCCAGTTAGCAGATGTGTTCACCAAGGTTGCCCCTTCTTCCTCATTTTAACTCTTTACTGTCCAAGCTGGGATTGTTTTCCATTCCCACCTTGAGGGGGGCTATTGAAGATAGTAGCTCTGTCACGTAGTGGTGCACACTCCACGTCATCAAGCTACACAACCAATCATGAGCTGTTTACAGTTGTGTTGCCACATCAGCAGAGTTTGTTACAGATTAGAATAGTTAGTTAAATTCTGTATGTTTTAATTCAGTCACTAGCTTATCATTTTGTATCCTTTCTGCAACTCTTTCTCTAAGTTCTGTAAAACACATTTTCAGTTAATCAATATGAGTAATATACACACTTGATTATCTGCATCATCTACGAATTGTTGTTCTTCATTTCTTGAAGATTATCATTATATATTTAAATGTGCTATCTCTTTAAGTATTAGCACTATATGAGGCATTTGAATTTTTGTATGTGTGGTTGCAAGGCTGTAGGCCTAGTTCGTACAAATATGTTATCTCGTCTACGGACACTAAATTTCTTTCTAATTTGTGACAAATCAATTTATCTTAAGATCAATATTTGTAGCTTTCCACGGTTATGGTTTGGACTGATTCGAGACAATTTATATGATAATTAGTATGCGTTGCTTCTGTTCACCGGCTACAGCTTGAGTTGGGACCTTCATAAAACATCAACCCGTATTAAAACCAATATATGTAGCTTCCCACAGCTACGGTTCGGGTCAGTTTTGAAACCAACTTTTATGGAAGCCTGTTTACAAAGACCACGATACGTAGTCTTTCTTTAACAACTACAGCCCAAGTTTCTTACTCATAAACATTGGTTCACATTGTTATTACATAGCTTTCTATCGCTATAGCTTGAATTGATCCTGGCTACCAACTTATATTAAAATCAATTTATACGTAGGTTCTCACAACTATGATTTAAATCGATTTGTTCTCATCAATCCATGTTAGTAGCAGGTGTATTTCACTTCTGATGGCACCCACTACTCACCTCGTGATAGTAATTGAAATTATTTGCACATGATTATGGTTGTAATTGATTTTCGGGACTCCCCCAAAGTGTTCAGTATGCTGCTCCTCTAGTTAAATTGTTATTTCTTAAATATAAATTAGGTATGAGCTCATAACATACGGCCATCATTTTGTCGTCACAACCTGAGCAGATTACACCTCATTTTGGGAACTTCTTTTTGTTTCCTTCTTTATTTTGGTGCGTAACTTCAGACCATCCTCGATTATCTATCATTGTACATGACTACCTGTATATCACAATGTTAGCAAGGTAACTAGATCGAAGCTAGTGTTACACTGACATGACTGAGCTGCCAATTGATGGATTGATCAACTTGCAACAAACTAATCACTGCAACATGACAAAGGTGCGAGCAAAACACTATTCATTTAAGTTCAGTTCTGCCAACTTTATTTACACAATTAAACTTATTTTTAAATACATTATTGAGCAATTTTACAAACATATTGGTACGCATTGAATTGCCATTAACACCAAGAGAAAAGTGGTTATTATTGTGTTTAGACTTTACGTATCAATGGACTAGTCTAACTTTTAGCTATATCAATCCTCGTTGTTCGATATACATTATTTTTCCTTCCCTCACTAAATATATCTTGTTTACATTAGTCTTGGGCTTATTGAGCTTGTCGAATATAATTATTAGAATTTAGTCTTAATTCTGGTTCTTTTTAAGTTCTTTTCTCTCGCATATGAACAATTTTGGCTTAAGTTAAAAATCCTATGATGCCTGGCATTTCAGGTGTCGTACTGTCATATGGATTTCATGAAAGTTGAGAATAGTCTGATCCAATAATATCAACGCATCAATAAACCAACATATGTAGTTCGCTACGGCTACTTATGCCTACGACTACGGTTTGAATTGAGGCAATGTAATTAGTTCGTTACGGCCACTTATGCCTACAACTACGGTTTGAATTGATGACCCGGTTACCGGCTTCTGGTCAAATTCGATATAACCCTATGATTCTCTCTCGTATGATTGTGATTAATCTTCTTGGTTCAGTTAGGTACTGCTACGAATTTGATTAATTTTAATTGCTCGTATATCAACTAAATGTGACTATGTTCGACTTAAATTTTATTATCAATCATATACTGTGGCAAATATTTAATACAATGCACCTAAAATATTGCACTCTATTTTTATTATGTGTTTGATAATCATTTAGACTAAAAAAGCATGTCTTGTTCAACTTTCTTATAATTTTTATTCATTATCTTCTGCCAGATTATTAAAACTACAACATACTAGCTTGAAAGAAACATTTCTCTACGATGTGTTATTTTCTGCATTAAAATTACATTAGGGGAAGGGTCCTGGTGCGGCTGTTCCCCTAGGTGCTTTAGGTATCTTTGCTAGTTCTCAAGACAAGATGAAAGTGAAGCTGAAGGTGATAAATGTATGCTGAAATGTTATCGATTTTGTTTCAAGCTGGGAAAACGTGAAAAAGTCGAGAATCATTACAATTTACAGCCTTTGATGGCTACGATTTAAGTTGATTCTCAAAGCCATTACATGTGGCTGTGGTAGCAATTGTTAAAGAAGCCAGTTTCAATGCAATAGGATTGAACTTCTTTTAAGGATGCAGATTTTTTTTAGCTGCCTCGGTTGCTTGCTCTTTATGAATGTATGCTTGATCATCCTCAAGAACCTGCAATTGGTCATGCAGTGACTGAACCTCGAAATCTTTACTTGTGAACTTGCAAGTGCATCAGTTATGAGTCTTTGGTTACGGCTAAAAATTATGACTCAGCCTCTAGGCCTTGTTCTACCTTGTTACACTCTACACTTCATTTGACATCATCCAATTTAGATACTTTAAGGTGAAGATTTGTTTCATTGTTTTTCATTGTTGACACAAGATTTATTACTGCTAAAATATGTTCCTCTGCCAAAGCTTCAGAATCCTTTCTAAATCCAGTTACTGTTACTCATTTACAAGGCTTAATCATAATGCAATCCAAAGATTGCACTTAATTTTGGGGGCAAATGATGGACCATAAATAAGCCTGGCCCAATATAGTAATAGTAAGCCCAATGCTTTTACAAGCCCAACCCAATTGCAAAAGAAAAGATTCAAGATGAAGATAAAGATGGGAAAAAAAGGACAGAGGGAGTGAGATATTTGGAGACAAATATTTATATAATTATATAATTAAAAATAGAAATATTTATCAAAAATAGTATATATATACATACTATTTTATATACAGAAATATTATGAATGAAATTACTTTTTAAAATCCAATGAACTAATTTTGCATTCCGTAGGGAAAAAAATGTAATTGTATCAATATATAAATAAAAATACAAAAATATTTAATTAAAAAATACTAATGGATCATGGGCGGTGGACATCTTACTCCGCTTGTGATTGACATGCGTGATGACTGATGAGTGAGTGCAAATTTAAACGATAACATTTGTGAAGAAATTGGATATAATAAAGAAAACGGCCGGCTTGAGTCTTGACGGTGGACCATTATTATCTTGAGTTGTTTAAAGCTCCACAAAGTTTTGCATGTCTTCAAAGAAGGAACCTAATGTCATCTCAGTTTCTTCGTATGAGTGATAACTGTATGAATTAAAACTTTAGATGCACAGTTGATTTGTGAAAAACCAGTATGATTATGGGCAGGGCCGGCCCTGAGGTTTTCGGGGCCCGGTGCGGAAAAAGTTTCGAGGTCCTTTTAAGCGCGCGAAGCGCGGACTTTTTTTTGGGTCCGAACTAGATTCGGATTTTTAATCGGGCGAAGCGCGATTTTTTTTTTTTTAGGATCTTGAGTAATTTGTTATTTATAAATATGTATGTATTAGATAGGAGGCCCCCTAAATATGTATGTGTTAGAGAGGAGGCCAATATGCTATTTTTATATAATTAACTCTTAATAATATTTTTAGGGGCCCCAAAAATATTATTTTTTGTATAATTAACTCTTAATAATATTTATAAAGGCCCCGAAATGCTATTTATAGATGCTCTAAATTGATATTTTTTGTAAGATAATAATATGAATTTTTATATATATATATATATATATATATATATTTTTTTTTTGACTATATATATATATACTGTAAAATAAAAATTTGGGCCCCCTGACCCAATGGGCCCTGTGCAACCGCACTGTTGGCACTGGGCCGGGGCCAGGGCCAGGGCCAGGGCCGACACTGATTATGGGATGGCTCATATGATCATGTTCTCACACTTTCTGCAGACAACAAACTTGACTTACGTCTGCGATGATCAAATGTTAATTGATAATAATTATAAAATGTTTGCTCAATGTCAAATTGTGAGAATAGAAGACAGAAAACCAGTCTGGGAACGGCCAAACCAAAGAAAAACTACCAATTATTGCGCACGAAAACTACTTATACGCAAACATATAGAACAATAAACACACGTCCGACATTACAACTTTACAAGTACAAGAGACTGGATAATCACATCTTTAGGTTACAATGATAGCAAACCTGCAATGTTTTTCTAATCCCGAATGTTCTGCCTCTTCGGCCTCCTCCTGTTCTTTAGTTCCCCTCCTAAATTCTGGACAACACCAGCAATCAGCCAGGGGTATCTATCAACAAAAATGTTTCCCATTACAATCCCAACAACAAGTCCACTTCCAAGTCCTGCTAATATGAATACCCAAATATATCCACCGAGAAACTCATCAGCATCAGACTCATCCTCTTCTTCATCACCTTCATCAGCTGGCAGTGTCTGCACAGTTTCACATGTCTTGGATAAAGGGAATCCGCAAAGTCCCGCGTTCATCATGTAAGAATTTTTGTCAAATGTCTCGAATTGCGGGCCTCGTGGTATGTGACCACTCAGGAGGTTGTAAGATACATCGAAGACAGCGAGAAAATTAAGTTCTGATGCTAACTGCGGTGGGATGACTCCTGAGAGCCTGTTATGTGAAAGGTCCAGTGATTCTAGTTGTTTTAGGTTCCCGATAGATGGAGGAATAGGACCAGTAAGCTCATTATTTGAAAGGTTGAGTGACTGAAGAGCCTTTAGGCTTCCAAAAGGTTCAGGAATGTACCCTGTGAATTTGTTACTTGAGAGATCAATAGAAGTGAAAATTTTTGGAATCTTCTCATAGTTGTTCTTCACACCTTTGTTCCTAAGAGTAATCGAGCTCGGATATTGCATTTGCCAAGTAAAATATGTACCTTTGTTCTTGTTTTCATATGTTACTTGTGTCTCTATATAGAGTTCCGCGTCTGCAGGACCAGAGATTCTCATAGCATTCCATATCTGGATATATCTAACAGGCAAATCACCAGTTAAATAATTGTGAGAGAGATCAATAATGCGCAGCATTGGGAACTCGGAAGAAATTCTAGGACTTCCCATCACACCATGAAACTTGTTGTCATGCAGAATTAAGACCTGTAGTCGCGGAATAGTCCCTAACCATATGGGAAAAGTTTGTTCTAACTGATTAACTGATAGATCCAAAATCTGAAGCATTTTACAATTCGACAATGATTTTGGTACTCCCCCCGTTAAATGGTTTTGACTCAAGTCCAAAACATTCAAGGTGCATTCTTTTGGGTAAGGTTCAGGAATTGTACCAGAAAAATTGTTGTTTTGGAGAACAAGGGCAACAAGGGATTCCAAAGAATTGCCGAGACACTGAGGAATGGGTCCACACATGTTGTTATTCCACAACTCAAGTACTTCTAGAGACGTGCAATTACAAATTGTTGATGGAATATCTCCTGTCAATCTGTTATTTTGCACAGAGTACTTGACTGTATTTGGTGGTGGAACTGGAAGATTCCCTTGCAGCATATTCTCACTTATACCTATGAAATTTAAACTCTTACTTGGAAAAGCAAATGGATTGTGTCCCGTACTAGTTAGTAAGTTCGAAGAAAGATCAATAGCTTGCAAACTATCACTGACATTCCATATCCAGTATGGTATTGTTCCGTGAATATAGTTTTCACTCAGGACCAGTACCTCCAAATTATTCTGAAACCTAAGAAAATGCGGAATTTCTCTCAAGTTACAAGAATTCAGTTGTAATATTTCAAACTTCGGAACAGTGAAGTTAATCTGACGGTTGGTAAGTAAAGTTATCCTGTTATCAGATAGACCGAGAAATATAAGCTTTTGGAGGCTCAGAAATGTGTCAGCCTCAACTAAACCATTAAGACTATTGTCAGAAAGATCAAGGTATTCAAGGTTCTTGAGTTGAGTGAATGAGCAAGGAATTGGTCCTGTTAGGTCATTAGAGTCCAACCATAGTTCGTTTAAGTGGGTCATGTTCATAAGCCACAATGGGATTTCCCCAACGAAACTATTTTGACCAAGGTTAAGAACAGTGAGTTGGGTTAGATTTGCAAGACACAATGGGATATTACCATATAGATTAGTTTCCTCAAGGTCTAAGAAAGTAAGTTTACTTAGCTTGCCAAGCCAAGAAAGATTTCCACGTTTATTGAACAAGTTACTGGAAAGTGACAAGTTAGTGAGTTGGGTCAAGTTACCAATTGAGTCCGGCAGCTTACCTGAGAACTTGCTTCCGGAGAGATCAAGGAAGGTCAAAGACTGCAGGTTTCCAATCGAGTCTGGTAGGTTACCTGAGAAAGAGTTTCCGGCGAGATCAAGGACGGTCAAAGACTGCAGGTTTCCAATCGAATCCGGTAGGTTACCTGAGAAGTTGTTTTCGGAGAGACCAAGGATTCCGGAGAGACGAAGGAAGGTCAAAGACTGCAGGTTTCCAATCGAATCCGGTAGGTTACCTGAGAAGTTGTTTCCGGAGAGATCAAGGAAGGTCAAAGACTGCAGGTTTCCAATGGAGTCCCGTAGGTTACCTGAGAAATAGTTTCCGGAGAGATCAAGGAAGGTCAACTTGGACAATACTGACAGCTCAAGTGGGATTTGGCCAGAAAACACTGAGAAGGAGAGGTTAAGACTGGTTAAACTTAAAAGATGGGCGATTCGCGGTGGTATCGGAGAGTGGCTGAAGTCATTATCATATAAGTCAAGGGTTTGAAGGTGAACGAGGGTAAAGATGGTGCTGTTGGAAGGAAGAGTACCATAGAGTAAACTGCTGCTGAGGTGAAGGCCAATGACATAACCAGTGTTATTATCGCATTCAACCCCAGACCATGAGCAGCAATCACTACTCCTTTCTCCTCTACCCTTCCAAGATTCAGTCTTTGGATAAGCAGATGAATCAGCGGAGGCAGACTCATTAAGAGAAAGACTTTGTTTGAAACTTAACAAAGCAGACCTCTCATGATCGTGGCACAATGTAGGACCGGAGGGGATTGACGTACTCACCGTAGTATAAACAAGAAGAAGTGAGTACAAAAGAAACAGAAATAGGGAGTTTTTAAAGAAAAATGGCGCCATAGCATATATATTTTAACTTCTCTATTACTTTTCTTATGTGCTGTCTGAGTTTATGCATGGCTAGCTATATATAATAAAAATAAATGAAGTTCAAGTGCATAGAGCTAGACACACTGAGATCCCGTGTCTAATTTGGCTACTAATAGTCACAACATCAATCATGTTCACACCAAACAAAGTTCCAAAACAGGAAGACTTGCTTATATGAGTCCATGCATATATGTCTTCTGTACTTGCAGTTCTTGCTAACTAGAACACCGGAGAGATGGCTTATAAACAAAGAATTCCCTGCGATACGAATCTCTATTAAGCTACAATCAGTACTAAAATTTAGCAAAAAGAAATATAGAGAAAAGCAGGGTTGTGCATTCGGTTAATCAAACTCATGAATTTTAGTTTGGTTAACCGAAACCAAAATGTACCCAAAATGTTGATTTTAATTCGGTTATAATGCCAAACGAATTTATTTTTTTCGATAATAATCGAAAACCGATATTAAAAACCAAAGTTTATTAAAATTTTAGAAAAATGCAAAAAAAACATATTTTTCTTAACCAATATTTGAGAAACTAATAATAAATTAAATGTGATAAATTTGGAAGGAATCGAAGCTAAAAGAAGTTTTATACTTGCACCTACGCATGAATGATATTTGATGATATAAACTTACTACATAATTATATCCTTATATATAATATTTATCAACATTTCTAAATATGTAGATTTAAAATTATTTAAATAAGAAATAGGAATTGGTTTTAGGAAAGTCTTAAATCCTATTTATAAAATCATAACCATGGAATCTAGCAGATACACAAAAATTAGAAAAAAGTTAACTTATTTTAAGATAAAATCTCAGACATACATTAAACACTTGTATAAATTTTTTTTATCAAAATATAAAATTTTTACTCAAAAATAACTTCATGAATGTGGCACTGTCTTCGTCTAGCCGGGAACGTTCAATTAACAATTTTTCCACAGATAAGGTTTGAGAAATGTATGTCAGTGGTATACGTACCTTGGGAGTTGTGGTATCTCTTTCAAGCTACAAGCACGGGAGTCTGGACAATAATCTCTTCTAAAGATCCATTTTTTTTTAAATCGGACTTTTTTCTAAACCATTAAATATAATTATCTCAAAAAATAGGCAACAAGAAACAAACGAGAAGTCCCTATTGTTTCTGAGAGATATAATAATTACTTTATTTTATTAAATAAAATTGTTCATAATATTTTTAGAAAAGGAGAAATTAATGTTACCCGTAATATTTCTAGAAAAAGAGGAATTTTAGTTAGAAAATATAGAAAAAATGATACGTTTTAGCTGAAAGAGTTAATCAGTTAATTATTAGTATTATAATATTTTTATTTTTTTATTAAATAGAATCGCCCGTGATATGATTGGAAAAAGAGAGATTTTAGTTAGAGAAAATTGAAAAGGTAACGTGAAAATTTAAAAGGTGACATGTTTTAGGTGAAAAAGGTAACTGATTAGTTTATAGTAATTGATATGGGCTAAAAGTAAGCATTAAGGACATAATTAATGATGTGTTAATTAGACCTAGCCTGGTCCAAATACGAAGCTCTTTAATGAGGCCCGAAACCCTAATTAAATATTAATTTTGTAATTAATATTGAGGGCTAATTAACAGCTTGCAAATAAGAGTCAAATAAGCATACAATATCTTTATGAGTAGCCTCCAAGGCACCTAATCACACAAGGAAACTGATTTCTACAAAGAAGGATCTAGAATCGGGTCCAAGGAGGTGGCTTCCACCAAGTCTCCTAACCCTATTTTGAATCTTAGGCTCCCAACGCCTATAAAAGGGTCTGACCCCTCATTCTCAGAACTACGTTTTTGGCTTGATTCTCAACTTCGAGATACGTAGGCATTATGTGAGGACCGATCAGTCTCGAACACAGAAATAACCATTAAAGCTCGAAGCTCACCATCCCTTGTATTTAATACATACAAACCCTAGCCGCAATTTACGAACCCTCGTTTTTATTCCACAACATTTGGCGCCGTCCGTGGGAAGACAACATCAACCATGGTTCAAACACGAACACTACGCCATAAAAGGCCTATGAACACATCTAGAGTCTATGTTGCCTTTGGATATGTTGCCTTTGCCATGCATGTTTTTTGCTAATACAACATTATCATTTTTATGTTGCCTTAGGTAGAAAAAATATGTTGGCATAGAATAAAAATGTTTGTGTGTTGCCGTAGGTCTGAAATTGTGTTGCCATGATTTTACAATGAACAAAATTTTATATTTTCAACTATGAATAAAATTTTTAACCTTTTTTCACATGGAAATTACTTTTTTAATAAAAATAATAAAATTATTTTTTATAAAAATCTAGAATATTCCATAAGAGAGTGAATATTTCACTAAACATGTTAAAACTTTTTAAGATGTGTAATTTTATTTTTATATTTATTAAATATTATTAAACAAAATTTTTAAAATATTTTTTTTCTAAATATATTTTAATATATAAATGAACAAAATTTTTAATATTTTTTTTTGAATATGAATTGGAGTGAATGGTATTTTTTGAAAGTAATGTATTTTTCAATAATTTTAAAATTGAAAAATTTAAAACTTTTACGTTTTTAATTAAGAAATTGTATATATGTATTAAAAATAATTCACACTATAAATAACACTTTACATAAAACAATAAAAAAAATTGTGAAATGAATTTATTTATTAAAAACATTAATAGGAATAAAAATGAAGATTTTTTTGAATAATCTGATATTAAAATATTTTGTAAGAAAAAAAGTTTTCAAAAATAAAATAATTACAAAACTTGAAAAAAAAAAAACAGCACGCAAATTTGATGAAATGATAGAGCGGCAAATTTACCGCCTTAAGTTTAGACAATTATTGCCCTATGTCAAAGCAAAGACCCACAATCGCTCACTCTCACACCAACGCAATTAGAGATTAGAGCAGGGAGCTTCAATTGGGGATTCAAGCAGGGGGCTTCAAGACTTCAATTAGGTTCGATTAGAGCTTCAAGACTTCAATTAGGGCTTGCAAATTTAGGTACAAAGCTTAAGGTAGCCTTCTCCCTAACTTTAATTTGCAAATTAGGGATTAATTTTGTTAATCATCAATTCCACTGCCCAGATCTCTCTCTCTCTCTCTCTCTCTCTCTCTCTCCCTCTCTCTCAGGGGGATGCAATCTTTGCAGCAAAAGGCCTCAGAATGGAGTGGTGCGGTAATGGAAGATGTATTTGGGATCGATGAAACCAATCTTTTTCACAAACTGGGTCTCCAGCCTTTCATCAATCTCTCCACTCATTTCTACACCAGGTTTATCTTTTTTAATCCTCCTCTATTTCTCTATGTTCTATTTTCAGTTTTATTTCTAATAATAATACAGACTCAAGAGAGATATGCCCATTCTTGAAAATCAGACCACTTTA
Source organism: Saposhnikovia divaricata (assembly GCA_036435485.1). Classification (NCBI taxonomy): domain Eukaryota; kingdom Viridiplantae; phylum Streptophyta; class Magnoliopsida; order Apiales; family Apiaceae; genus Saposhnikovia; species Saposhnikovia divaricata. The sequence continues at coordinate 7,960,575 of CM071594.1, forward strand.
TTGAAACTTTTATTGTGTGGCACTAGATTGGAACGGCTTGGTGGTGGAAGGGATAAACAGCTGTTGAAATGGGGAGATCTAGCCCAGCAACAGGGGAAGCTATAGGAGTTCAAGAAGCAATGAGTTGGATTAAACAGAAGACTTGGGTGAACCGGATTGTGTAGCGTTGATTCAAGCAATCAGGAGCCCTTTAAATATGGTGTCATATTCTGGAGGCATAGTTCAAGATTGTAAGATCCTTCTATCTAGTTTGGAAAATGTGTTGTTGATTTTCATTTCATCAGGCAGTCTGCAAACACAGTACCACGCATTATTGTAATGGAAGCTTGTTATACAACTTATCGTAATTTTGGAGTATATTGATCTATCCCTCTAAAATTCAAGCTATAATATTAGGAGTCCTTTCCCCGATCGAGGTCTCTTAACAGTGAAGAACTTTTATTTATATTGAACTTCTCCAGTTGACAGTTAATTACTATCAGTTATAAAGTTGCATCAGTCCAATTTTCTAAACAAATGTTTTGTAGAGCACCCTCAAAGATTCCCGGCTACCACTGATTCAAGGTACGAATTTTCTTATGGATCATGGAGGCCAACATATAGATTATAGATTTTCTTATGTTCTCATTTACGTACTCTCAACAAATTTTGATGTTCTGTCTTATTTAGTGATGATTATGAAAATGACATATTTTTAGTGAACATAATGAAATGCAGATGTAAAATTGCATGGCTTTTACAATATATGGCTCAAAATTTAAATATATGGGTACAAGCAGAATGACTGTTCTACTTGACTGTAACTCACATTTCCGGGAAAATTATAAAACTTCCATGCGTCAAAATTTTAAGAAATGTAGTATAATTAATGGCTTGCCAACATAGTTAAGCACCATCCATCCGCTGCCGTTTTGCAGGAATATGATCGTGTTCTTTGTCATTGTTCACGCTATCATCTTTCAAATTAAAGGTCCAACCACCAAAATCAGACTCTGAAAACAAGGAGGTAGGGGTAGCCTTATAGAATGCCAGAGGAACCTGCTTAACTCTTCGTCTAATCTGAAAAAAAAAAAATAATAAGTGTTAGGAATGGTTTTAATGATAATTATATACATGTGGCTTATCACTGGAAATCTAGTTTAAAACTAGAATTTGAAATTAACAGTCAGTGATGGATGACAAAACAGCACACCATGTGATCAGAATTTAATGTAGCTGGACAGGAAAAAAAAGGCAGAAGGTGACTGGACAAGTTGGAACAGCTTGCAGTTTAACCAAAATAAAAGAACTATTCCTAAATCAACAATGAACACTATATATAAGTACAATTACATTAGGATATTCTCTCTTGAGTCTGTATTATTATTTAAGTAAATGAGTCGAATGCTGAAATACACCAGTAGTTATATGTTGCTCACTCTTTTGTATATGTGCTTAGATGAGGATCTTGATATTTGATAGTATTTAATATTGCTTGTAAAAGTCTAATATTGTTTATATTTAAATGAATTGCTATGAGAATGCAGAATGTACTATTGTTGGAGCTTGTGTTTTTGTTGTTGGAGAATCTTTGTAGTTGAAAAGAAAGAACCAGGAAAGAAACACAAAATGTCAGGTACTTGATCTTTGTGTCTATTATATTTCTATATTTTCCAAGTCTGAATCTCTAATTTCTAACAGTTTTCAGTCTAACTTTCACCATGCATATGTTTCTTATTATATTTCTTTTATTTGTTAATTAAGCTGACTGTTAGTACTAAGTAGCTATTAGTTTAATTATACATGTTATCAACAAAAGTAGCGACGAACAGTTTGCAAGTTTTAGTGCGTAATAAAGATTTGTTGTTGAGTTAAACTTGCTACACATGAATAATAGAGTGGATGATACGTTTGAACTTGGACAGGGAACTTTAGAATTGCACTGTGAATAACTTCAGCTTCACCATTAAATTGCTGGCATTGTATCTCTCTGATCCTGGAAACAAGGACTGCTTCTGTTTCTCTATTGTTTATCGAGAAATGTCGTTGATATCAAATTACTACTATTAGTTTAAATGTAGTCCTGCTTTTACTGTATGTTATGCATTGCGATTGTAATTACTCTATTCTGGGCAGAAGAACAGTTTTGCAATATCATTGTAAAGCAATTAACTGCCATCTTTCTTTCTGAAAGTAGTTCAAAAAATTTATGTTGTTTATGTGAAATATGATCAGCTCCTGTTATGAAACCCCTTCAGCAGCTGCTTTTCATATTTGATCATATGAGACTCGATACGCAATTTCACATGTGTAGTGAGCCTGATGCCTTTGATAGATGGAACTCATCGTATAGTGTACCACCTACTCCTGTAGAGAAAGAATCGTACATCCCAAAGTACATTGATGTTAAATATATCGAGGGTTCAAATGATAAAAATGGAGTAGCCTAGATTTCCCATGGACAAAGAAGCTAGAGGTTTGTATCTTTACACATTACTCTAATATTTTTTGATATGCAGTGTTTTCTTAATTATTAATTTTTTTCTGCTCTTTAGGAATATTTGGGAATCGCTCCTTCCAGCCAAACCAAAGAGAGGTGATAAATGCCACAATGAGTGGACATGATGTATTTGTTCTAATGCCTACTGGAGGGGGGAAGAGCCTGACATATTAGGTAATAGTTTTGTTTTTTTCTTACTCCGCACAAAAGAAGAAGGGTTAATCTATATTTTTCTGAATAAGAAATATGATAGTATGGTATTACTTGTGAACCAAAGAGTACAATATTGCAAATAATCTGTTCAATTAAAATAAACATCTTTTGCAAATCTGTTTTCTGCAGCTCCCTGCATACATTTGCCCAGGGATCACTTTGGCCATTTCCCTTCTTTTTTCGCTTATTCAAGATCAAATAATGCATTTATCTCAGATATTCTCTCACTTAAATTAGAAATTTTAATTTGTCCGAATCTTTTTAACAATATTGTTTTATGTGTATTTTGATTTGTTACTAAATCTCATATACTAGAATTTGTTGAGTATTCCATTACAGAATCATCGTATTTAGTTTTGCAAATTAAAGTGTGTATCTGTAATTTTTATAGTGCAGCTTCACTTTCACTTACAAACTTATTTTGCTATAAATTTCAGGTAAATGTACGTGAAGCGACAATGAAGATCATGGGAGCTTTGTGCGACTATCTAGAGTAACAATGAAGGTGGTACTCCAATGACTGGTGGCACCAACTCTTAGTACCATATGTTATGTTTTACGTCTTTTGCTATTATGTTAGACTTCCGTACTTAGTAATTAAGCTTGTAGTTTTATGACTGGTGGCACTTATGCCTTTTGCTCTGAATGTTGTTGTTGGTTGACTGTAATATTGAATCTGTATGGATTATTATGATGGTAATGAATGTCTGTTGTGTTCATTTGGTTATGGGAATGAATATTTTCAAATTACCTATTTTTTGTTTAAAATAGAAAAGTGTTGCCATTGAGGCTATAAAATGTTGGCAAAAAGTGAAAATAATGTTAACAAATGTTGCTAGCAAAATGTTGCTGCAGCTAAAATTTGTGTTGCCATAAAAGTGGGCCCCACAGTGGTCCCTACAGTGGGCAGTCCCCGCAGTGGGCCCCATAGTAGGCCCCACATGGTCCCCACAGTTGGCCCCACTGGTGGGCCCCACTTTTTTGCAAAATATTTAAGCCAAAGGCAACATAATATAATGTTGGTAAAAACTGATATATTGTTGCCATAGCTAGTCTACGCCAACAGAAAACTGATGTTGCCTTAGAAGAGTAGAATGTTGCCTTTGACCCCAAAGGCAACGGCAAAAATAGCAACACCAGCAAAATGTTGCCTTTGGGGTTTTTTGGGCCTACAGCAACATATTTCGGGCCTACGGCAACATTTTTTTGGTGTTGCTGTAGGCCTTTTATGGCGTAGTGGAAGAACAACACCTGCCTCAACTGAGGCAACCACCGTTACCTTTGTTCCACACGTCGTCACTGAACAGGGGTATGTACCCCCCATCAACGGAGACAACCACTCAACCTCAAGTTTCTCAACCTATAGAGACGACTCCCCATGCTGAGAGAACTTTAACCGTGGTCGTCCATCCAAACTAGGAGACCAACCCTCTTCGGATGGTGGTCTCTCCTCTTGTTAATCGTTCACTATTTCCGGGGGTATAGATCTCCACCACAAATCTCCCAGAAGCACGAATTCGGCATATAAGCCGAATTAAAGCACATAAACTAAAACTAAAACACCGATGATCCCCGGCAGCGGCGCCAAAAACTTGTTAACACTAATTCACGCAAGCGTACGTGATCACAAGTAATATAGATATAAGTCAAGTTCGTTCCCACAGAGATCTGGATTAGGTTTCAATTCAGTTATTGTACCTATGCAACAATGTATGGTTTTTACTCACTGATAAGACAATTAACAAAATTTGGGTTGTGGTTAACTAAAATTAACTAACAAGCAAATTAACAAACTAAGATTTAATTAACTAATGTGAATTGAATTCGAATTATTTATGTAAGAGAAAACATGGGATCCTAACTTCTTTAAATATTTTGTTTAGATCTGACGCCTTTAATCACTATATGCAATGGTTATGATATCTGATCGGACAACACGAAACAAGTACACGCTACCTGTCAATATACGTATACCAAACTACCCCCCGAATACTCGAGGTGTTGGACCAAGCGGCTATGTCCTGCAGATACATGAGCCGTATCACCCTCCTTACATTAGAGGCTTGGGCCCTGATCAAGGATATTATGACTACTCTGGTCCGTATACTGATGATTCTTCATCTGAGGATGACGATCGTGATCAAGCCCCGAGGAGGCGACATCCAAGAAAGGAACCAATAAGGCGTACTCGACGAATCCATGATGGACCCCCAATGATAGCTGCTGAGAGAATCAAGGCTTATGAGGCCGAGATTCAAAATTCAAAGGAAAACATAGCAATAGAGCAACTAAGACAGAATCAGTGTCGACCTCCTACAACTTTAGGAGAGATTCCCTTTGTTGATCTGGAAAGGCCTTCAAGGAGGCAAAGAAGGGCTGATGCCCCAACGGAAGAAGCTACAAGGGTAGAGGCCCCAAAGGGTGATACCAAAGATTTGATGCCACTTGGAGATCCCAATGATCCCGCACCACCGTTCATTGAGGAGGTGATGAATGCTCACATCTCCCGAAAGTTCAAGATGCCCGCCATCAAGGCTTATGATGGAACGAGTGATCCCACAAATCACATTAGGACGTCCTCAAATGCACTGCTTTTGCAGCCTGCTAGTGATGCTCTCAAGTGTAGGGTGTTCCCTCAAACCCTAGCGGGCATGGCTCAAAGATGATATAGCCGTCTGGCTGAAAATTCAATTGGCTCTTTCAAGGAGTTGAGCACGGTCTTTATCAACCAGTTTGTTAGTGGGAGAGTCCACGAGAAGAGTTCTGCAACCCTCATGAAGGTGATACAAGGAAAGAATGAGAACCTAAGGGACTACCTCAAGCGCTTCACCAATGAGACGCTGAACATCCCCGACCTGGAAAACAAAGTAGCTATGATAGCCTTGGAGAATGGGACATCGAATATTTTCTTTCAAATGCCGTTAGCTAAAAATCCCCTTACGAGCATGATTGAGCTCCAAAAAAGGGCGAGCAAATACATAAAGGCTGAGGAAATCATGAGGAAAATAGAGGTCTCTACCGTAACAGGTGAAGACGAAAACTCTTAGAAGCGAAAGACAGAGCAGGAGTATGATGCTAGGGACAAATATCCCCAAACTAGAAAGGACTTTGACTCTGCTCTAGGACCGAGTTTTGCTGAGTATGCAAGGTTGAACACTCCAGGAGTCGAATCTTGTTGGATATTGAGAAGGATAAGGATTTCCGATGGCCGAAGGCACTCAAGGGGGATCCCTAAAAAAGAAACAAGAATCAATATTGCAGATTCCACAAGGATGTGGGACATGACACTGATGATTGCAAGCAACTCAAAGATGAGATCGAGTTCTTGATCCGTAGAGGGAAGCTGAGCCACTTCACTAAGGGTAAAGATCGTGGTAATCAGAAAAGAGAGTATGATAGGAGCGATGATGATCGAGATCGCAACCCACAACCCCGAGGGCCAGTAATCAACTTGATCTCAGGTGGCCCAATCGCGGCCGGGACAATAAAGAATTCCTGAAAGGCTTATGCAAGAGAAATAATACACATTGTTGAAGCCCCGAAACGTGCAAAAATTGAGGTAGCAGTTAGTTTCGATGATTCGGACTTGGAAGGGGTGAAGTTCCCCCATGAAGACCCGTTGGTCATAACTCCTGTGACTAGAAACTCATAGGTGAAGCGAGTCTTGATAGACAATGGAGCTTCCGTCGACATTCTGTTTCATGATGCGTTTGTAAAGATGGGGTACAACGATTCTCAGTTGACCCCTAATAACATGCCTATATATGGATTTAATGGAGTAGAATCCAGAGTTGAAGGGACTATTCAGTTGCCTGTAACCATAGGCCAAGAGCCCAAGGAGGCCACTTAGATGTTGAACTTCCTGGTAATCAAGGCGGCTTCAACATACAACGCTATCCTCGGAAGGACTGGACTTCATGCATTCAAGGCTGTTGCCTCAACTTATCATATGAAGATCAAGTTCCCAACCAGGAATGGTGTTGGAGAACATAAAGGTGATCAGAAGATGGCACGAAGCTGTTTTATAGCCTCGTTAAGGCCTGATGGAGTTGGGGGGGCAGGTCCTCCCGATTAAAGACATGAAAGTCTGTGGTGACGAAGATATGGATGCCCCAAAGCTTGTTATGTGTTAAACTATCCTAGTAGGACGTAGCTTCATATTTATTAAGAGAAGTAGAAATAAGGTTCGATGAAACCATTCCAGGGCTTATTGCCCTGAGTAGGACAATATTACTCCATGTAAGGGTTGAACCCATTTCATATTATTAATGCAAGTTTGTTTTTCATTCATTGATTATCTGATTTTATGTGCAAGCACCTGATGTGTGTAAGTCAAGATGAGCAAGTACTGAAAATAAAAGAATATATGAATGAAAACAAGCACATGCATAGAAAAAGATCCGAAGGATCAACAATTAGATTATAATATAATCGAATTAAAGTTTAAGTCCTTGAAGGACCCTAGATAAAAGACAAACGTTGAAGTCCTGATGGACCACTCGCTGAAGAAACATATTGCATAGCCTGAAAGCCAATGAAAGGCTAATCAAGTGGAAAATTGAGTTAGGAGATTTTGACATCACATATAAGCTTCGGACGACCATCAAGACTCAGGCATTAACTAACTTCATGGTTGAATGTACCATTAACAACCAAGAAGTTGGGGGGCAAGAGGTAGTAACCCAAGAGGGCAAAGAACCAAAAAACAAAAATGAAGATGAAAACATGACCCTGAAAGAATATTGGATTCTCTATTTTGACGAACAAAAATGAAGATGAAAACATGACCCTGAAAGAATATTGGATTCTCTATTTTGATGGGGCATCAAAAACAAAATCTAGTGGTGCAGGCCTAGTCTTGCAGAGCCCTGATGGGTTTATAATCGAGTATGCTTTGAGGTTGGATTTTTTGACTACGAACAACGAAGCAGAGTATGAAGTCTTGATAGCCGATTTAGGCTTGGCCAACCCTCAGGGAACCTTAAAGTCTATAGAGATTCAATATTGGTAGTCTCCCAAGTAAATGGTGAATTTGGAGCCAAGGGGGAAACTATGGCAAAGTACTTGAGATCGTGAAAGTTGTGATGACTCAGATGAGTTCTATGTGGAGCACATTCCAAGAGATGAGAACATCAAGGCCGATGCCCTATCTAAGTTCGCCTCTTCTGAGGTAGAGAATTATTTAGGGAGTGTTTACTTCCAGATCCTGAAGACCCCTACCATCGACTCAAAGTTGGTGGCACAAATTGAAGGAACGGAAATTATCAGTGAAAGCATTGAGATATGCATTGATAGAAGGTCTCCTTTATACGAGGTCCTTTGAAATACCACACTTAAAGTCTTTAATTTAAATTCATAAAAATCTAAGCCTTGGTGGCCAACAAGGCTGTAAGCCTCCAATCGAGCTAGTTGTTTGAATTCAGGGTTTCTAATCAAGGATTCAGCAAGCGAGTTAAGGCCTGAAGGTCACGAAAATTAAGAAATAGGCCGTTTGAAGGTTCAACAAGAATCTCAAAAATTCAAAAATAATAAGGCAAGGAGCCCGACAAAATCTAAAGAAACGGCCCATAAGAAAATTGACCCAAAAGATAGGAGCCTAGAACACCAATGCCGATGAAGCTAAATCTCCTAGTCGTTGAATCAAATATGGCCTCCTTGACGGGGATACCCATGCCAAGGCTGAAGTAACAAGTGAAGGGTATTAAAGTACCCACGCCAAGAAGGCTTAAAATCCTAAGACAAGGTATCACAAAGTCCCTCCTTGGCGGGGGTACCTACGCCAAGTTTGTGCTAACAAATCGTAAGGAAGAAAATACCCGCGCCCAGGAGGTCAAATCTCCTAGGCGTGGTTGGCAAAAACATCTCCTAGGCGGGATACCCATGCCTAGAGTGGTTGTACGAATTGAGGGTGAAAAGAAACCAACGCCCAGGAAGTCAAATCTCCTAGACGTGGTTGGAAAAAAGGACTCCTAGGCGTGGATACTAACGTCCAGACTACCTCCACAAAATTGAAGGCATGAAGCACCAACGCCCAGGAAGCCAAATCCCCTTGGCATGGTTAAGGAAAGAGCCTTCTAGGCGAGGATACCCACGCCCAGGACTCCTCTCCAAACGACAAGCCATTTATCGGAAATTAAAGAAGGAATAAAATCCTTAAAAATTCTGAAAATAGGATAATAATGATGATAAAATAGGTAAAAATACGTATTAAATCAAGGAAAAATAAGGAAAATAATTTATAAAAATTATTTCTGAGGCATGAGGCCCAATATTTAATTTTTAATAAAAGTTATCAAAATAAAAGAACAAAAATATTTAAAACCTGAAGGTTAAAAAAAAGTAAATTGAGTTGCCACGCCTAACAGGCATGATGCCCTGCGCGTGGAAAAGAAATGAGCTCCTGTGCAGCCATACCCCCGCCGAGGCTGTATTACAAATTGAAGGGAGTAAGCACTATTTAATTATTTAGTACCCAAAGTATTGCCAATATGACAAAAGACCCCTAGAGTTTTAAAGTCTACAAATTCTTCCTTGAAGTTTGAAAATTGACAGAACGACCCCTGAACTTTTCTAATTGACAAAACAGTCCCTTTAAAATTACGAAAAATACCTATGCGTACATAAAAATTCCTAAATTAGGAAAAATGAAGGAAAATACCTGTGGGTACATAAAAATTTCTAAATTATTAGGAAAAATTAAGGAAAATACATGTGGGTACATAAAAATTCCTAAATTAATAGGAAAAATTAAGGAAAATACCTGTGGGTACATAAAAATTCCTAAAATATTAGGAATAATTAAGAAAAATACCTGCGGGTACAAGAAAATTCCTAAAATATTAGCAATAATTAAGAAAAATACCTGTGAAGTATACAAAATTTCTCAAATATTAGGAAAGGTACAGAAAAAGAAAATTATGAGGAAAATTATAAAAATATTACCTTGACAAATTGAGCAATAATTAGCTAATAATGCATAAAAGCTCTATGAAAGTGCCGAAATTGCTAAAAGCAAGCACAAGTTAAAGCCTCGAATAAGGCAAATCATCGTAAATGTGTAGGTCGCTCCACACTTTACAATAAGGCGATATATGTGAAACACTGGTGTAAAACAAAATCTCCATATAAGGGTAGGAAAATTAAGTCCCAGATAAGGAATAAAAACGACCCCGAGTCTCCAAAAAGACGATTATAACTTCTACGAAAACTTAATATGTTTTCCCAGAAGTTGGGGGCAAATGATATGGGCTAAAAATGAGCCTTAAGGACACAATTAATGATGTGTTAATTAGACCTAGCCTGGTCCAAATACGAAGCCCTTTAATGAGGCCTGAAACCCTAATTAAATATTAATTTCGTAATTAATATTGGGGGCTAATTAACAGCTTACAAATAAGTGTCAAATAAGGATACAATATCTTTATGAGTAGCCTCCAAGGCACCTAATCGCACAAGGAAACGGATTCCTACAAAAAAGGATCTAGAATCGAGCCCAAGGAGGTGGCTTGCCCACCAAGTCTCCTAATCATATTCTAAATCTTAGGCTCCCAACGCCTATAAAAGGTTCTAACCCCTCCTTATCAGAACTAAGTTTTTGGCTTGATTCTCAACTTCAAGATACGTAGGCATTCTGTGAGGACTGATCAGTCTCGAACGAAAAAACAGCCATTAAAGCTTGAAGCTCACCATCCCTTGTATTTAATACATACAAACCCTAACCACAATTTACAAACCCTCGTTTTTATTCCACAACAGTAATTATAATTTAATTATGTTATTTTACTAAATAAAATTGCTTATAATATTTTTAGAAAATGAGAAATTAATGTTGCCCGTGATATTTCTAGAAAAAAAAAGGGATTGTAATTAGAAAATATAGAAAAGATGATATGTTTTAGGTGAAAAAAATACTCGGTTAATTATTAGTATTATAATATTATTATTTTATTTTATTAAATAGAACCGCCCGTGATATAATTGGAAAAGATAGATTTTAGTTAGAGAAAAGAGAAAAGTTAATGTATTTTGGCTGAAAAATGTAATTGATTAGTTAATAATAATTATAATATATTTATGTTATTTTATTAAATAAAATTGTCCGTAATGTTTTTAAAACAGGAGAAATTTTAGTTAGATAAAATACTAAAGATATTGTGTTTTAGTTAGTAGGATAAATTTTATATGTAATTAAGTAACGGTAAATATGTAAAATCAACTAGTATCGTACGGACCGACCGACCAAACTTTTAATGTTTCGGCTATTATATAATAGTATAGTATGGATTTGGTTGGTCGTTTGGTATACTAAATTTGGTACAGTAAATAATAACCATTATTTTTTAACACAGATAACTGAGAACCGTTGGATCTACTAATAATAAAAAAAAATCTTTTTCTAATATTTAAAATACTTTAATAGGTTCACGGTTCGAATTCCGTCAACAACATATTATTATTAAACATTTATATTATCTTATAAACAATTACTTCCAGAAGTTCAAGATTCGATTACTGTCAACAAAATATTTTAATTAAAAATTTATATTATCTATTTTCACAAACCTTTATGTTATCTTATAAACCACTCCAAAAAATTTAAGGTTCAATTACTGTCAACAACATATTAAATTTAAAATGTTATATTATCTATTTTCAATATAGAAGAAAAACACTATCGCTTATAATACTATCAAATGTGTATTATAATACTTTAGTATTTTCTATAATTTATTTTCCTACTAATTAAAAAACATATACTTAAATTATGAATAATAAGATAAAAAAATTAAAAAATAAGATAAAAATTCTTAAAATCATCCGAGCATCGCACGTGTTATGGGTTAGTAATATTTATAAACATTTCTAAATATATACAGTAAAACCTTTATATGGGACCGGAGAATTCTATTAATTTAGAGAGGTAATAGTTAATCGATAAATTAATAATTATTAATTTATAGAGAATTTTTGATATCAAAAAATTAATTTCCAATTATATACATTTAAATAGAATGAAGTACAATTTATGTTTTATACTTAATTCAATTAATTCAATATATATTGTTTACAAATTTAATGAGTATTTGCGAGATTCAAAGTAAATATTCATGTCTATTTAGATGATATCAAGGATAAAACAACATTTTTTGAACCTTTTTCACTTAAAGAAACACTAAAGACATCAAAAACATTGATTAATAACTTTTAATGCTTTACGAAAACATCATATTCGAACTTTTGAATGCAACAAAGATGATTAAAGATGAGTTTTATATTGATTCAAATTTTAAGAACCCTAGAATCATATTTTACAAAAGGGTAATACATATATTTTTATGATTATAAAAGAATTATTAATTTATAATATTATTGGGACCATATATTTATATAGGGGTTTTCAAAAAAATTATTATCTTATTATCTTATCGAAATTGATCATTTTTTGAACTGGCCCAAGTTGGGCCCGGAAGAAATTATTAACTTAGAGAGATTATTAATTTATCAAATATTAATTTAACGAGGTTTTACTGTAGATTTCCTTTTTTCTGAATAATAGGCTCATAGACGACAAGAGATAAATCATTTACCAGTCGAACTATCTCATCGCAATAAGTAGATTTAAAATTATTGAAATAAGAAATAGGAATTGGTTTTAGGAAAGTTTTAAATTCTATTTATAAAATCATAACCACGGAATCAAGCATATCCACAAAAATTAGAAAAAAAAATTGGATTTAGTGAAGCCCTCGGAATATCCATGGTGTGAAAGGCTTGGACTTGGTCTTGCATGTAGATCATTTGCTTCCAGTCACTGAAATGTCGCACCTGTCTTCGTCTAGCCTGGAAAGTTCAATCAACAATTTTTCCACAGATAAGGTTTAAGAAATGTATGTCAGTGGTCTACATACCTTGGGAGTTGGGGAATTTCTTTCAAGCTACAAGCACCTGGAGAATAATCTCTTCTAAAGATCTTTTTTTTTTATTATTTTCTTTTTCAAATCGGACTTTTTTCTAAAGCACTAGATATAATTATGTCGAAAAATAGGCAACTAGAAACAAACGAGAAGTCCCCATTGTTTCTGGAAGATATAATAATGTACGATCTTGAACTCTGAACCACTTAGACTGAATATATACCAAGGCAGATATCCCAACAAGAAAGAAGAAACATATATATATAGTGGCAACTGGCATGCAAGTCCTTCAGCTAAACTTTTATTAGTTAAAATCCAATCTTTTCTCTAACAAGCCCATAGTGTAAATAACGTTGCTTTTGCAATTCCATATAAATTACCAATTTTAGAACAAATTAAATTATAATCTGCAGTGAGCACCAGGGTCGGTGGAAACAGCGAACAATGTAGGCGCGCAATGGGTAATCTCTGTGGTGGACTAGTTCCATTGCTTGTGATGGGCATGCATGCATGATCAGTGAATAATTAGGTAACAAGCATTGCAGTAGGCAACGTTGGTAGTGTGGCCTTGCCTGGCATGGGAAAGCTGTTTGGTTCGGGAGAAAAAAAATGGAATGAAATGAAAAAGAATGTGATGGTATGAAATTAAAAAGAACCAACGAAGGTAGGAGGAAATATTTGAAAGAAAATGAGAGAGTGCGATTTTAAGATGAGATTTGTAAAGAAAAAGGATAGAATGAAGCAACATATTTTCTCAGTTTGGTAATTTGAATTTTTGAACATTTATTTGTTATAGTTCGAAATGTTATTTTATTATTTTCCATTTCATTTATATCAACCAAACGGAACAATTAATAGTGCAACACCTTTGTTGGCTGACCTTGATTTATTGTGCAGGGTGTATTGAGGCCCATTCCGCCCAACAAAGCTGAAGCATCTTGTGGTATTGATATCTGGACGTCTTGTTGTTTTACACGACTAGCTGAGCCCATTCCAATGTCAACAAAGCCGAACCATCTTAAAATCTAGAAGTATAGTTGGATATGGTCGGACCACTTCCAATATTTGAATGCCCAAACTGTCAAAACTCTGAACGTTCATACGTCTGGTAATCTTGCTGTCTAGATGACCAGCTGAACCTGGCTTATTGGCCTACAAAAAAGAAGTAACCGGAATGTTTGGAGGAATTTTTTTTGAGAATAAGACAATTTATTTTAAGATAAAGTTGGAGATTTCAAACTTTTTTTTGAAAAAAGTTAACTTTTTTTTTTTTTTTGCAACTTATAGAAATTCAAACATACATTAAATACTTGTATAAATTTTTTTTTATCAAAATATGAAATTTTTACCCGAAAATAAGTCCATAAAAACTTAAAAAAAAGCTCAACCAAACACGCTCAATATCTGCACAATGTAAAAAGATCACTTACGATTGAGGAAACAAAACAAAGTGCACTAAGAGCATCTCCAACCTTCCATAAAAGTCTACGTGTCATCATTTATAGAAATCCTTCAAAAAAACCACCACTCCAACCCATCAACCTGTTAACTATAATTTTAGAAAACAAGATACAGATCCTCTATATTTGGAGGATATCCAAAAAATTATACATGACATCTAAAAATATCACATCCACTTATATTGTGACACGTCATCAATTTAGTTTAATCTTATATATATTTACTAATTGAAATAACAATAAAATACTTTTTTTGAAATATAGCTAACAATTATAGCTAACACCATTGAAGTACAACTCTTTACAGGTTCAGTAAATTTTACATAATCATTATTTTATATTCTTTTAGCTAACCATTTTAGCTAGTACCGTTGGAGATGCTCTAAGCCAGGTTTATATACACCTTAAAATGAAATGAGAGGGAGTGTGGGACTACGTTTTATGAAACATTAACAATGAGATTTATTTTAAATTTCGTGGAAACTTAAATAAAAATGAATATAAAATTTACATTTAGGAAAAATGAATATTGTATAAATTATATGAATATAAAATTTAGTAAATATTATTTTCATATTTTCATGGATTCTCAAGAATTTTTTTAAAAATTATTATCTTATAGATCAGAAAAATATATTATTTAAACAGAGATTTTTATTTTATCGGGTTGAGATTTAGTTGTAGAATAAAAAATATGTTATGACAGAATGGGGCGGTGTATAAGTTTGTCCACTTTCTCTTTTTTTCTTGGTCAATTACCAAGAAAATGTTATTTTCTTGTTCTTAGCCTTTTTTTTCTTTTCTTGAAAGAAATGTTATTTTTTTGATGCAATACTGCATTTATTTTTTTTATTGTTGTTAATAAATAGTTGATAAATATATAAAATAATTGGGTTAGTTAATAATAAAATTTCCTAAATAAATAAAATTGTGTTCCTACCCTCTTTAACCAACATAAATTATGCATGTCCTTACCCCCACAAACCCAATTTTACATCATCTACACAAATATTCATTAACCAATAAATAAATAATAAGTAAATTGAGTAAATAATATTAATTTTAAATAATATTTATTTAATAAATAAATAATAAGTAAATTGAGTGCTTCTTTTGTTTTTCCTGCCTTGAAATAAGCATCAATAAGTGTTTGTGAAAATTTCTTGAAAACCAAGAAATTAATCCAACCCCATTGCCTCGTAGAACCACTCGTGAACTAAGGCCCAGGATCTTGATTTCGTAAATGTAGCTTACAGGCATCTTATTCACTCTAATTGGCCTCAATAGGATAATTTAGCATCAGAATTTTCTCTTTTTCCAGTAAAACACATTCTTTTGAAGCTCCGTAATGACCATTTTCTTTCGTTTAAGTTCTTTGGCTCGATAAACTAGCACCTTCTTTCATTTCGTTTAAGTTCTACAAATAGGAATAATGTGATTTAAAATGCAACAAGCTTAGTTTTACATATAATAATAATGTGATTAATTCGGACACAACCTTGATAAAAATTATTAGAAAAAGCATAAGTACATACAGTAAAACCTCTACAAATTAATATTCGATAAATTAATAACCGCTTATAAATTAATATTTTTAAAATAATTTTTTGTTCCAACATAAAAGCGATAGTGTAAATTTAACCTCGATTAATTAATAATCTCGTTAAATTAATAAAATTTGCCGGTCCCGACAATATTAATTTATAGAGATTTTACTGTACAAGCAAGGACACGCACGCCCAGTAAAAGAGACGTGCAAAACACATTTCCTAGGAAACCTGTTTCCTAAGCCCGAATGATCTACCTCTACCACATTCTCGGTTTCTTTTGTGCACTTCAAAATTTCTGAACAATCTTACGTATCAGCCAGGGGTGTTTATCTGTTATAATGTCTCCCATAACATACCCAACAGCAAGCCCACATCCAAGTCCTACTAAAAGGAATAACCAATCAAATCCACTTGGAAACTTATCACCGTCAGCATCATCCTCGTTCTAATCAGATGGTGAAAGCTCAGTTCCCCAATTCTTAGATAACAGAAATCCACAAAGTCCCGGGTTTTCCTTGTAAGAGTTGTTGTCAAGATGACTCCTGAGAGCTGGTTGAAGTCCAACGATTCTAGTTGTGTTAGTTTCCCGAGTGACGGAGGAATTGGACCTGTAAGATCATTGTTTGAAAGGTTGAGCAACTGGAGAGCCTCTAGACTTCCAAGAGTTTCTGGAATCTGCCCTGTGAATTTGTTACTTGAAAGGTAAATAGCAGTGAAAACATTTGAAACCATATTGTACTCTGTCTCTACGCCTTTGTTGGTTAGAATTATCGAGTTGTAATATGAGGCAGTGCATGTAAGAGGGTAATTGCCAACAACCCATATAAATTCCATATTTATTTTTATATATGGTTCCATTCCTGTACCAAACGCACAACACTTTGTTGGCTCACTCTGTTTCAAATGCACATACTCAAAGTATTGGTGCTATTTAATCAGTATACCACCACATTCATATTTGATAGGAAAAAAATGCCCATGGCAGACCAATTAGAACGACACAGTTCACCTTCTACATTTAGTTGAGTCTCAAATAATCTCTTTAAAATCTTTTCATTTGCTCTCCTCATCGCCAAATTGCCGCAATTCCCTTTCTCGGAAATGTCTGAAAATCAGACACACTCTCAGCTTTCGGTCACAGTCCTAAGCTCTCTCAAAAGTACATATTGTGATCTCCCTCTGTCCCATTATTGTAATCATTTCTCGAGATTTATTTTCTTTCATATTAGTAATCCAACTCTTTATTTAGTATGCACCTATAATTTTTTTTAAGATTGCTTAGCATGTCCAGCATGACTTCAACCACCCGAACTACAAGATTAATTCAAAAATGTTCGGTGGACGTTATAGCCTCTCTAATTAGGTCCTTTACTCTGTACTGTTCATATGGGTAAATCAACCATTCGGCTAACTGCTTTTGGTTCCCAAGGGGACCTTACCTAGTAGAGTTTGGTTGTGCCAGGAGGTATCTTGCGTGTATACAATAATAGATCAGGTTATGAATGTCATTTGGGTGATGAGGTACAAAAGAAAGTTGGAATGTAGAGCTTTTCCGAGAAAAAACTTGCTAGGGCATTCTCACTGTTTTTTAAGAAATAAAAATTGAAACTGCGATGATTTTACGTTCACCTTTAAATTTTTCAATAAAAGTTGCAGTTTGGGCCTCAGGGGAAAGCTCCAAGGCGAAGATCGATGAATATTTCAGGGTTTTAATTCCCCAAAATGCAGCTTCATTTTGCAATGACTGTTAAAGCTTAAAAAATGTTTTCTGTAAGCAGATCTGGATCCTTGAGTATTACTGCAGGAGCTCCTTGTTTAGATCAGAACAAAACTTCTTTGGTTTGCACTTATTCAGTACACTTCTATATGCGAGACTATGTATCAGATGCTGAATTACATCTTTAGGTAATAGTAAATTCTATACAATTTGGTCTAAAGGAAAATGTCCCAATAAAATATGAGAATTTCTTTCCAAAATTTAATGAGTGCTTCAAAAACAAATTTTCTAGATCCGCACTTGCTTACAAAAAATTTCATATTTTTAAGCACGATATATAATGTGATGATTATTGAGTACTTAAATTTAACAAATAGGAATAATGTGATTTAAAATGCAACGAGAATTTTAGAATTTTATATTCTTTAATATGAAAACACCTTTTTCTGGAATACATTAGTATACAAAAATACCAAATTTTGGTGATCACTATATAATTTAATTAATTAATTTTATTCCAAACTTGGATTCCATGCAACTATATAATTAAACAAAATTTATTTATCTAACTAACCTCTTTGATTTTACCGAATTCTATTCCCTATAAATATATAACTGAATAATATTTATTTATTCACAGCCGTGCCGAATTGGATCTGTTACCAAGCCACTTATACTATCGAATAGGATTACTAATTTCACATTAAGTTAGTTACAACTACATGTTTAAGTTTAAGTAATGCGAGAATTATATTTATTATCAATAATTTAATATCTTTATTTTTAATTAATGATTTAAACCCAACTCTCGGGTTATCAGCTAGTAAAATATGTGATTTTGGAGACGACTATCCTGACCAAAATTTATTATAGAAAAATACAAAGTACCATACAATTAAACATGCATAAGACAATAATAGTAAAAGAGACTGCAAAACACATTTCTTAGCAAACCTGTTTCCCTAAGCCCGAATGATCTGACTCCTCCGCATCCTCGATTTCTTTTGCGTCCTTCCAAATTTCTGGAAAATCGCAAAAATCAGCCACAGATACCTATCTGTAAAAATGTTTCCCATAACAAACCCAACTACCAGCCCACTTCCAAGTCCTGCTAATATGAATAGCCAATCAAATCCACTCGGAAACTTATCATCATCAGAATCGTCCTCGTCGTCATCAGGTGGTGACAGCACAGTTCCACACTCCTTAGATAACGGGAATCCACAAAGACCTGAGTTTTCCATGTAAGAATTGTTGTCAAATGTTCTGAACTGCGGGCCTTGTGGTATGTGACCACGTAGGAGGTTGTGAGACACATTGAAGAAAGCGAGAAAATTGAGTTGTGTTGCTAACTGTCCAGGGATGAATCCTGAGAGCTTGTTCTGTGAAAGGTCCAATGATTCAAGCTGTGTTAGGTTCCCGAGGGATGGAGGAATTGGACCTGTAAGATCATTGTTTGAAAGGTCGAGCAACTGGAGAGCCTCTAGACTTCCAAGAGATTCCGGAATCTTCCCTGTGAATTTGTTATTTGAAAGGTTGATAACAGTGAAAAAATTTGAAATCTTTCTGTACTCCGTCTCCACGCCTTTGTTGGTAAGAATTATTGAGTTGTAATATGAGAGAGTGTATGCGTACAAGGTGCCAACGCCACTCTGCCACGTAAAGCTCATATATGTCTGTATATATGGTTCCATATTTGTACGGAAAACTTTCATTGCATTCCAATTTCATCAGGCAAAGCACCAGTTAAAGAGTTATGAGAGAGATCAATAATGCACAGCATTGGGAACTCTGATGGATTTCTTGGACTTCCAATTTCACCATGAAACATGTTGGAATGGAGTAGTAGAACTTGGAGTTGTGAAAGAGTCCCCAACCAAGTGGGGAATGTTTGTTTCATCACATTATTCGATAAGTCCAAAATCTGTAGCATTTTACAATTTGACAGCGATTCTGGAACTTCCCCTTTTAACTGGTTTTGACTCAAATCCATCACCTTCAAGTTGCATTCTTTAGGGTATACTTGAGGAATTGTACCAGAAAAGTTGTTGTCTTGGAGAACAAGGGCTTCCAAAGAATTTGCAAGGCACTGTGGGATTGGTCCACCCATGCTGTTATTCGACAAATCTAGTAATTTAAGAGACATGGCAGCACATATCATGGGTGAAATATCTCCGGTTAATCTGTTGTTAAACATCGAGTACACAATTGTATTTGGTGGTGGAACGGGGAGATTCCCCTGTAGCATATTATCGCATATGTCTATAGTTTTTAAACTCTTACTTCGAATAGCAACTGGATTATGTTCAATTCCTGTTAGGTAATTACCACTAAGGCTAATTACCTCCAAATTAGTACTTGCATTCCAAATCCAGTGTGGTATATTACCATGAATATTGTTTCCATCCAGAGTAAGAAACCTTAATTTACTCTGGAACTGCAGAAAGTGTGGGAACTCCTTTAAGTTACATTGGCCAAAATCTAAATATTCAAGCTTTGGAAGAGTGAAGTTAAAGTGATGGCGGACAAGTAAATTAATACCGCACCCAGATATATCGAGAATGGTTAGGTTTCTTGAAGTCAGAAAAAGGTCAGCCTCTAGTGTGCCAGTGAAGCTATTTTTTCCAAGTAAAAGAACTTCCAGGTTATTGAGTTGAGAAATTGAGCGAGGAATTTGCCCAGACCTAAAACAATTAATTGGGTCATGTTCATCAGCCACAACGGGATTCTGCCAAAAAAGTGATTTTGGTCAAGGTAAAGATGAGTAAGCTGGGTTAGGTTTGCAAGAGATGGTGGGATATCACCATGTAGATTCGTGTTTTGAAGGTTTAAGACAGTAAGTTTACTTAGCTTCTGAAGCCAAGAAAGATCCCCTGAATTATTGAACATGTTAAATCCAACTGATAAAAAAGTGAGTTGGGTCAGGTTACCGATTGAGGGCGGAATTGACCCTGAAAAATTACAACTTCTGAGTCGTAACTTAGTGACTGACTGCAGATTTCCGACTGAGACCGGTATGTTACCAGAGAAATTTGTCGAAGCAATATCAAGTTCCGTGAAGGAGCTTGTTGTGTTAAACTCTGGAAGGTAGCCTCTGAGATTTTGATTGTCGCTCACATTAAGAACAAGCAAGCCCGGTAGATTGAAAACGGCAGTCGGAAAGTCTCCATGCAAATAGTTGTGAGACAGATCAAGGGAAGTTAATTTGGACATTCCCGACAACTCGAGTGGAATTTGGCCGGAAAATGAAGAGTATGAGAGGTTTATAGAGGATAAACTTGAAAGATGGGAGATCTCGGATGGGATTGAAGAGTTCATAAAGTCATTTTCGGCAAGGTTTAAGTTCCGGAGATGAACAAGGCTGAACAGGGTGCTGTTGGAGTGAAGAGTAGCAGTTATTAGACTGCTACTGAGGTCAACACCAATAACGTAACCAGTAGCCTCATCACACTCAACCCCGTCCCACGAGCAGCAGTCACTGCTGCTATGACCTCCAGCCTTCCAAGATGCCGTCTTCAAGTAAGCCGATGAATTAGAAGAGGCAAAAAGGCTTTGCTTAAATTGTAAAAGAGCATACCTTTCGTGATCGTGGCATGACTGAGTAGTATTAACAGTATAGGACAAAGCAATGACATGAAGAGAGTACAGAAGAAACAAGAATATTAAGAGTTTAAAGCTATGTAGCGCGGCCATAGCAGATAATCAAATAGCTATGTGTAAACTTTTGTGATATGTGCGGTACTCAATGTACTAGTATATATTTGTATTTGAGCACTTGCCTATATATATATATAGACCCACTGTGAGTCTTAACAGGAGCAAATTTGTGTTTGTATTATTAAAAAAAATAGTTATGTAAGAATTTTAAAACAAATTATAGACAATTGCCTGGCATGAGATGGTGATATATATGTATTGTTTGGTTGTGGAGAAAAAATTGGAATGGAATAAAATGATAAAGAAGGTGATGGATTGAAAATTATTAGACAATATAATAAATATTTAATATATTGTCTAATAAAATTATGAAAATAAACCAACGAAGTGAAATGGAAAGATTCGAAAGAAAACGAGTGAATTTTGAACATTTATTCATAATGGAAAAAGTATGACAATTTTGAACACTTGCGCCTGATATTTGTTGCTCAACTTGCTTCGCAAGAGTCTCAGGGAATTATACACTTACGTCATGTACGAATTTTAAAACCAATTATAGACAATTGCGATGGCTAAAATTTTAGTTCTAATTAAATTTCACACTGTCTGCGTCTCGTCTGGAAAGTTTAAACAATGCATTTTCCACAAAAAAAGTTAAACAAATTTATATCACTCCTCTACGTACTTGGCTTCGGAGTTGGGACATTATTTCTTTAATTCTTTCTGAAGATTCTCCGACTTTTTTTAAATTTTATTTTCAAATTCGGATTAAATATAATTATTTCAAAAAATATGCAACAAAAAACAAACGATAAGTCTCTGTTGCTTCTGGAAAGATAAAACTATGAACTGTCTGAACTCTGAACCACTTGATCGAATACCAAGGCAGGTTATGTTATCAACTGGTAAGAAGAAAGAAGAAAGTTAGTGGCAACTAGCAAGTCCTTGAGCTAATAGTTACGGAGTATTAGCTAGTTATAATCTAATCTTTAACTTAACAAACCCAAAATGTGATTAATGTTGCTTCTGTAATTTCACATAAATATATCTACCAATTATAGAACCACCCAAATTTAACATACAAATGAAAACAGATACGGACTTAAAACCCGAAAATTATCATCTCCCATAACCATAAGCACTGGTCTTGGTGGAAACAGCAAACAAGGTAAGCAGTAATGGATTAGGGGCGGTGACCATCTTCCATTGCTTGTACGTGATTGACATGCATGATCAATGAATAATTAGGCAACATGCGTGATGCGTGCATGGGTGAGTGCAAATTTAGACGATAATACAGAATATGGCTTGATGGGGAACCATTTTTATCCATTCTGCATGAAGAGTTGTTCAGTACTATCCATTGGCACAACGTCTACATCTTTCCTGTAAAGTTTTATCAATGAATTTTCCACACAAAAAGTTAGAGAAATGTATGTCACTGGTCTACGTACCTTGGAAGGATTCGGAGTAAGGAAAATTCTTCTAAGCTACAATCACTGGAGTCAGACAACAATCTTTTCCAAAGATTCTTTAATTAGCTTTTCTTCTCTTTTTTTTCTTCTTCAAAATCGGACTTTATTTTTGAACCACTAAATATAATTTTGTCTAATAATAGTTTTTAACAGAAAATATTGGAGAAGTGACAGCAACAAGAAACAAACGAGAAGTCCTTGATGTAGTAACTGTCCTGAACTCTGAACCACTTGACTGTAATATTAGAGCAGATTATGTGATGAAGAAGAAGAAAGATAGTGGCAACTGGCAAGTCCTTGAGCTAATTTATATGTGTAATTACCAATTTTAAAACAACACAAATTTAACACGTTAATAAAGCTAACAATTAAGGACTTGAAACCCGAAATTATCATCTCCGATAAGCACTGATATTGGTGTAAACAGGTACTATTAGTCATTGATTTGTATGAATGAATATTAATTAGGCAACATGTAGGCAACTCCGGTAACGTGGCCTTGCCTTGACTCATGCACGGTGCTCCAGATGGAAATGTTCAAATCCCAGTGAACAGATGGAACGATAACTTCATCTTCGCTAAATCAGTTTTCAGAGTCCAAATACATTTTTTTTCACCTGTCTCAAATAATCTCTTTGAAACATGATCTGCAACTGCTCCCAATAGATAAATATGACTAGATAGCTAAACCTATACTTCTAAACTTTTTATACAAACTAAACCCCTCCTTGGGACAAATTTTTTATCTCTAAGTAAGTTTGAGTCAAAATATTTTATTGGTCATGTAAGAATTTAGAACGGATTGTAGACAGTTAAAGCTGTCTAAAATTTCAAAATATAAAACTATTGATTCTGTCAAAGAACTTTAGACAACGAAGTTGACCCCATGTAACCATGAAATCTAACATTAGGGGGAGAAAAATTTAGTGAAGCTGTCTGAATAACCACTTTGTGAAAGACTTGGACTTGGTCTCGTAGTTCATTTGCTTCCAGTCACTGAAATATCACACAAGGTTTTATCCATGCATTTTCCACATAAAAAGTTAAACAAATGTATATCACTCCTCTACGTACCCGGCTTCGCGCGGTGTTGGGAAATCTCTTTCAAGCTACAATCACCGGAGTCTGCACATTATTTCTTTCTGATGCTTCTCCTATACTTTTCTAAATTTTTGAATTTTCAAATTCGGACTAAATATAATTAGGTCAAAAATTATGCAAATAGAAACAAACGAGAAGTCCCTTTTGTTTCTGGAAAGATAAAACTATGAACTGCTGAAATCTGAACCACTTGATTGAATACGAAGGCAGATTATGTTATCAACTGGCAAGAAGGAAGAAAAAGTTAGTGGCAACTGGCAAGTCCTTGAGCTAATTGTTATTAGCTAGTTGTAGTTTAACCTTTAACTTAACAAACCCAAAATGTGATTAATGTTGCTTCTGTAATTTTATATAAATATATCTACCAATTTTAGAACAACCCAAATTTAACATACAAATGAAAACAAATACGGACTTAAAACCCAAAATTATCATCTCCCATAGCCATAAGCACTGGTCTTGGTGGTAACAGCAAACAAGGTATCAACCAAAAGCAGTAATGGATTAGGGGCGGTGACCATCTTCCATTGCTTGTACGTGATTGACATGCATGATCGATGAATAATTAGGCAACATGCGTGCATGAGTGAGTGCAAATTTAAACGATAATATCTGTGAAGAAAATGGATATAATACAGATATGACTTGATTGGGGACCATTTTTATCCTTGAGTTGTTTGAAGTTCCACAAAGTTTTTCATGTCTTCAAGAAAGGAACTAATGTATCTCAGTTTCTTCGTAGAAGTGTGGATTTGTAGAATTCTATAAGCATGACTTCGTAGAATTCTAAAAGTATGATGCCATGAGCGAGTGTCCATTCCGCATGATTGAGGAGTCGATGGGTGTACGTGATACTACAATAGATATATATGACTAGAAAGCTAAATTATGCTTCTATGCTTTTATTCAAAATTAAACCCCTTCTCGGGACAAATTTTTGTTTCTCAGTAAGTTTAAACCATGGACTCTTTAATAGTTACTAATATTTTGCAGTATTTAGTTTTAATGTTCTACAGAACCATTCTGGCTCGTTTTCACTCAGCGGTGAGAGTTCTATAAACACGAGGCCATGAGTACGCGTCCTTTCTGCATGAAGAGTTGTTCACACAAAAATAGTTCTACATCTCTCCTGTTAAGTTTTATCAACGAATTTTCCACACAAAAAGTTAGAGAAATGTATGTCACTGGTCTACGTACCTTGGGAGGATTCGGAGTAAGGAAAGTTCTTCTAAGCTACAATCACTGGAGTCTGGACAACATTCTTTTCTAAAGATTCTTTAGATTATCTTCTCTCTTTTTATTCTTCTTCAAAATCGGACTTTATTTTAAACCACTAAATATAATTTTGTCAAATAATAGTTTTTAATAGAAAATATTGGAGAATTGACAGCAACAAGAAACAAACGATAAGTCCCTTTTGTTCGTGGAAGGTTGTAGTAATGTACTGTCCTGAACTCTGAACCACTTGATTCTAATATTAGGGCAGATTATGTGATGACGAGAAGAAAAAGAAAGATAGTGGCAACTGGCAAGTCCTTGAGCTAATTTATATGTGCAATTACCAATTTCAAAACAACCCAAATTTAACACATTAATAAAAGCTAACAATTAAGGACCTGAACCCCGAAATTATCATCTCCGACAAGCACTGATATTGGTGTAAACAGGTACTATTACTCATTGATTTGTATTAATGAATATTAGGCAACATGCAGGCAACTCCGGTAATGTGGCCTTGCCTTGACTCACGGTGCTCCAGATGGAAAAGTTCAAATCCTAGTGAACAGATAGAACGATAACTTCATATTCTAAATCAGTTTTCAGAGTCCAAGTACATTATTTTTTTTTACCTGTCTCAAATAATCTCTTTGAAACATGATCTGCAACTGCTCTCATCATGGAGTCATAGTCTATGATCAAGGACTGGCTCTGGGAGAATCACTACAACAGATAAATAAGAAAAAAAAGAGTTGGATTTAGTGAAGCTGACCCCATGTAACCATGAAATCTAACAGATTCACAAATTTAGGGGGAGAAAAATAAGAAAAGAGTTGGATTTAGTGAAGCTGTCTGAATAACCACTGTGTGAAAGACTTGGACTTGGTCTTGTATATCACTTGCTTCAGGTCACTAAAATATCACACTGTCTACGTCTGGTATGGAAGATTTTATGAATGCATTTTCCACATAAAAAGTTAAACAAATGTATATCACTCAACCACCGGAGTCTGGACAATAATCTTTTCTGAAGATTCTCCCTACTCTTGCAATTATAATTTTTTTTCATTTTGATTCGGACCTTGTTTTGAAAACGAACGAGAAGTCCCTGTTGTACTCTCTGAACTCTCGAACTGCTTAAACTGAATACCAGGGCATGTTGTGAAAGAAGAAATATATTGGCAACGCAAGTAAGATGTAATTTAATGATTCGTGTATGTAATATCCGTAATTTTAGAATAAAAATAAGGTCAATACTAGGTACCTCAAATTGGTATTTAAAAATTATTCTCATAGATGACGTGGTGGATTCGAAAATTTTGATTGGGGAAGTTGGTGTAAATGCAAGGGTCCATTTTATTATAACCAATTACAATCATACACTTGGCATTTGGAAATTTTTGGGTACCAATTTGGTGTAAAAAGATCAAGATTAAGTAATAAATAGAATTTAAAATTGGATTAGTATAATGGGCTTAAAACATGGATCAAATTTGAATACTGATTACTAGTAGGTTATAAATCTTCCTCATCTTTTATAATATAATTTGTTGGATTTTTTCACAAAAAATTCAGCAGTCTTGTAAAATTTGTAGTAAATTCATCGTAAGTCGGAATTTGTTGATTCTGGATTGTCGGAAAGATTTTTTCGTGCTCTACAACTTTCGTTCTTTGAGTTTTCCAAGAAAATATATTTTAGAGGATCAAAAAGGTTAAATACAAATTTGGTTAGAATTGAATGCGGTTTAAATTTCCCGAGTCTATAAATAGGACCTGAAACAAACCTTTTCTTCTCACCATTCAGCTCATGCATTTCACTAATATAAACTAACACGTAGTTAAAAGCTCGCTAAAATGGGTTCCAAAATTTTCCTACTTCTTGCTCTGTCAGTTGCTTTTGCTCTTCTCATAAGTTCAGAAGTTGCAGCCAGAGATTTAGCTGAAACTACTACTAAGCGTAAGCCTTAGAAATCCGTTTTATTATCATGTAATATTTGTATATGTAACAATTAATCATCTATCCAATTTTTGTTAAACCTTAAATTGCAGCTGAGGGCTACCACGGAGGAGGCTACAACCGAGGAGGTTATAACAATGGAGGAGGACACCACGGAGGCGACTCCTCTGGCATCTGCCATGGGTGCCCTGAGTGCTGCGGTAGTGTATGTTGCTCTGCAGCTGAAGAGGCAGCGCTTAAGGCCACTGAAGTTAAGCCACAGAACTAGAGAACTGCATGCTTGTATACTTCGTGTACGTGTTACTACAATAGATATATATAATCGAACCCATTCTATTATGCAATGTTAAGATCTATCATGCAATGTTAAGATCCAATGTCTAACAGAACCCATTCTGGCTCGTTTTCACCGAAGTATTGTGAATTCTATAAGCATGATGCCATAAGCGAGTGTCCATTCCGCATGATTGAGGAGTCGATGGGTGTATGTGTTACTACAACAGATATATATGACTAGAAAGCTAAATTTATACTTTTATACTTTTACTTAAAATTAAACCCTTCTCCTGACAAATTTTTGTTTCTCAGCAAGTTTGAACCATGGACTCTTTATTAGTTGCTATATTTTTGAAGTATTTAGTTTTAATGTTCTATTCTGGCTCGTTTTCACTCAGCGCTGAGAGTTCTATTAACATGAGGCCATGAGTACGCGTCCTTCTGCATGAAGAGTTGTTCAGTACTATCCATCGGCACAACGTCTACATCTCTCCTGTAAATTTTTATCAATGAATTTTCCACACAAAAAGTTAGAGAAATGTATGTCACTGGTCTACATACCTTGGGAGGATTCGGAGTAAGAAAAATTCTTTTAAGCCACAATCACGGGAGTCTGGACAACAATCTTTTCTAAGATGACTTTATTTTTAAACCACTAAATATTATTTTGTCAAATAATAGTTTTTAACAGAAAATATTGGAGAATTGACAGCCACAAGAAACAGACGAGAAGTCCCTGTTGTTTGTGGAAAGATGTAATAATGTACTGTCCTGTAATTACCAATTTCAAAACAACCCAAATTTAACACATTAATTAAAGCTAACAATTAAGGACCTGAAACCCGAAATTATCATCTCCGTAAGCACTGATTTTGGTGTACACAGGTGCTATTACTCATTGATTTGTATTAATGAATACTAACCCGTGCACGGTTATTTTTAATATTTATTGTTTTTTTGATAATAAATTATTTTAATTTATATATTATTAAGTTTTAGTTTACATTAATTGATCAATTTTAAGTTTTTATTTTTAGATTATTCAAATGATTAAAAAAATTTTGATTGAACATTTTTGGTTGATTATATTTTTGATTAAAATGCATTTTTGCATCTCTTTAGTTTAACGTTATTGCATTTAAGGTTCGTTTGTTTTAGTTTATGCATTTTTTATCCCATAATTTTGAATTCCATCGCAATTTTCAACCCTTTTTTGTTTTTTCGTAAATATCCATTGAAATTTGAATTCGATTGTGGTGGTGCGGTTAACTCTAACTAAGATCAAATTCATATCGGATAAATTTAACATGAATTTAAGTATAATTAAATGGATGGTTTAATGAATAAAAAATAGATGGTTAAGATTATATCACATGTCTAACTAGAGCATGACTTTAATTAATTAATCCCATATACATATTCACAATATACTTAATCCTAAATTCATAGTAATATCATTATTTATTAAAATAAATATATCAAATACATTAATTGATGTGGGCCATTTTTTAAAAATAATGACAATATGTATAATTTAGTTTTTTGGGAAGTTCCATTTAATAAAATTCATACTACAGTTGACAAAAAAAATTATATTTCATTAATGACTTCTTTTCTTGGAATTTATTATTTAAATTTTTTAGATCAAATTGAAATAACAAAAATATGGAAATTTTTTAATTCAGCGTTGATACTTAAATTTTGATTTGATATTTCGGTCTAATTATTAAACATAAATGTATTTGTTTTTTTGGTACTCTTGCTTTGTTACATTATTTTAATTTTTTGTATTTCGACCTACTTATTTATACAAATCTATATTTTATATCTTTAAAATATAAATATTTTAATAGGTATAATTATTTCACTAATCTATTATATGTTAATAGGTACTCTTCCATTTTGTGATAGTTTTTGGAAAATAATATGTTAAATCGGTTATAGTCCGATTTTTTGACGATCAACTTATATTTTTGAATTATATTTCTCTAACATTTATAAAATTTAATTAATCCCATATACATATTCACAATATATTTAATTCCGAATTCATAGTACTAAATTCATAGTTATATAATTATTTATTAAAATAAATATATCAAATATTTTAATTGATGTGGGCCATTTTTTTAAAAATAATGATAATATGTATAATTATTTCTTTGAGAAGTTTCGTACAATTGACAAAAAAAAAAAAAATCATATTTCATTAATGACTTCTTTTCTTGGAATTTCTTATTAAATTTTTTTAGATCAAATTGAAATAACAAAAATATGGAAATTTTTTACTTCAGCGTTGATACTTAAATTTTGATTTGATATTTCAGTCTACTTATTAAACATAAATGTATCTGTTTTTTTGGTACTCTTGTTTTGTTACATTATTTTAAATTTTTGTATTTCGACCTACTTATTTATACAAATCTATATTTTATATCTTTAAAATATAAATATCTTAATAGATATAATTATTTCACTAATCTATTATATGTTAATAGGTATTCTTCCATTTTGTGATGGTTTTTTGAAAATAATATGTTAAATCGGTTATAGTCCGATTTTTTGACGATCAACTTATATTTTTGAATTATATTTCTCTAACATTTATAAAATTTATTCTTTTATATAATATTAGTAAAATCAAATTTAGACTTATTTAGGAATCAAGATTTTTGTAAATTATTTTATCTGAATAATATGCCTCTTATATAAATATCTACATTTTTTAAGATTATTCTATTTAAATTATAACATGATGTTTATAAAATTTGTGAATAAGTTTATATTAATTCCAATATATTTAAATATATAGATTATTTTACGAAATTAGACTATTTGTATATATGAAATTTTGCTTCATTTAATGTTGGTTAAGAATCTTTACTTAGGAATCTTGATGGTTGGTACATTAGGCCACGTCTACCATCGTTGTACATCATTTAGGACGAAACACGCTTTCGTTTAGGTGTCTTTTTTTTTCTAAAATAAGTCCGATTTGATTATTAATTATTGTTTAAATTCTAAAATTAATAGGATATAATCTACACCTTTAATTAAAGTTTAGATCTAACAGTAAATATTTGTTTCGCGGTAGTATTGACAACCAAATATCCACCTTATACTTATTACATATAGGATATAAATATTATTTAAATTCTAAAATTAATAGGATATACTCTAGACCCTTAATTAAAGTTTATATTTAATGGTCAATATTTGTTTCGCGATAGT
Source organism: Saposhnikovia divaricata (assembly GCA_036435485.1). NCBI lineage: Eukaryota > Viridiplantae > Streptophyta > Magnoliopsida > Apiales > Apiaceae > Saposhnikovia > Saposhnikovia divaricata. Next base: position 7,990,823 of record CM071594.1, read on the forward strand.
ATTAACAACCAAATATCCATTTTATGCTTATTATATATAGGATATAAACATTTATAAAATTTATTCTTTTATATAATATTAATTAAATAAAATTTAGACTTATTTAGGAATCAAGATTTTTGTAAATTATTTCATCTGAATAATATTCCTCTTATATAAATATTTACATTTTTTAAGATTATTCTATTCAAATTATAACATGATGTTTATAAAATTTGTGAATTATTTTATATAAATTTCAGTATATTTAAATATATAAATTATTTAAAAAATTAGACTATTTGTACATATGGAATTTTGCTTCACTTAATGTTGGTTAGGAATCTTTGTTTAGGAATCTTGATAGTTTCTACATTAGGCCACGTCTACCATCGTTGTACACACTACAAGAAATTTGACCAATTATGACGGCCAACTTACGACGGAAGCAATTTTCGCGCCCAACTTATGACGGAATCATAAATGTGTCGTAAATTTCGTGCTCAAACTTACGACGGAAATGAAATTCGTCACAAGATAATTATTTTATTAATAAAATCTAGCTCCAAACAATTAAAATTTAATTGAAAAATAATTGCAGTGAAATTACGACGGATTGTCCGTCATAAATTCATTTCAGAAGCTAACTTACGACGGAATTTTCGTCGTAAATTTGTTATTTTAATAAAATTTAATTGTAAAAAAATTTACTTTTTCTGATGGCGAAATGACGACGTTTTAACAGCGAACTTATGACGGGATTTCCGTCGTAAATTTCGTTACTTCAATAAAATTTAATTGTAAAAAAATTACTTTTTATGATGGCGGAACGGCGTCGTTATAGAAGCAAACTTATGACGGAAAATCCGTCGTAAGTTCACTATTTTATTTTTTTTATATAAAAACTATGTGTATTATAGGAATATTTTAAATTAAATTGAACTTACGACGGAATCCGTCGTAAGTTGTTAGGCGGTAAATTCAACTTTTCATCTAAAAATAGGCGGCAAATTCAAATTTTCATATAAAAAATAAGCGGCAAATAAATTACGACGTAATTTTCGTCGTAAATTAGCAACTAAATTTTTTTATTCTTTTATTAGTTCAATCAAATTAATTTTTTAATTTTCGAAAATTTGGGAATATCATTAAATTAAATATATCTTCACATCCGTATGATTCGATCATTGAGAAATATATTTTAAAAAATATAAACAATAATATCGGATAGAGCACTAGTTACAAGTACTAGTCAATATAGTAGTGATCTACTAAGATCTCCAAGCAAATCAATTTTTTATTTTTTAAAATTTGGGAATATCATTAAATCAGATATATCTTGACATCTGTACGGTTCGATCTTCGAGAAATATATTTTAAAAAATATAAACAATAATATCGGACAGAGCACTAGTTTTGAGTACTAGTCAATATAGTAGTGATCTACTAAGATCTCCAACCAAATCAATTTTTTATTTTTTAAAATTTGGGAATATCATTAAATCAGATATATCTTGACATCTGTACGGTTCGATCTTCGAGAAATATATTTTAAAAAATATAAACAATAATATCGGACAGAGCACTAGTTTTGAGTACTAGTCAATATAGTAGTGATCTACTAAGATCTCCAACCAAATCAATTTTTTATTTTTCGAAAATTTGGGAATATCATTAAATTAGATATATCTTGACATCCGTACGGTTTGATCGGCGAGAAATATATTTTAAAAAATAGAAACAATAGTATGGGACAGATCACAAGTTACGAGTACTAGTCAATATAGTAGTGATCTACTAAGATCTCCAACAAAGTAAATTTTTTATTTTTTGAAAATTTGGGAATATCATTAAATTAGATATATCTTGACATCCGTACAGTTCGATCTCCGAGAAATATATTTTAAAAAATATAAATAATAATATCGGACAGAGCACTAGTTACGAGTACTAGTCAATATACTAGTGATCTACTAATTTCTTCGACCAAATCAATTTTTAATTTTTTTGAAAATTTGGGAATATTATTAAATTAGATATATCTTGACATCCGTACGGTTTGATCGGCGAGAAATATATTCTAAAAAATAGAAACAATAGTATGGGACAGAGCACTAGTTACGAGTACTAGTAAATATAGTAGTGATCTACTAAGATCTCTAACCAAATTAATTTTTTATTTTTTGAAAATTTGGGAATATCATTAAATTAGATATATCTTGACATCTGTACGGTTCCATTGGCGAGAAAAATATTTCAAAAAATAGAAACAATAATATGTGACAGAGCACTAGTTACGAGTACTAGTCAAAATAATAGTGATGTACTAAGATCTCTAACCAAATTAATTTTTTATTTTTTGAAAATTTGAGAATATCACTAAATTATATATATATCTTGACATCCGTATAGTTTGATCGGCGTGAAATATATTATAAAAAATAGAAACAATAATATGGGACAGATCACTAGTTACGAGTACTAGTCAATATAGTAGTGATCTACTAAGATCTTCAAAAAATCAATTTTTTATTTTTTGAAAATTTGGAAATATCATTAAATTAGATATATCTTGACATCCGTACGGTTCGATTGGCGAGAAAAATATTTCAAAAAATATAAACAATAATGTGGGACAGAGCACTAGTTACGAGTACTAGTCAAAATAATAGTGATGTACTAAGATCTCTAACCAAATTAATTTTTTATTTTTTGAAAATTTGGGAATATCATTAAATTAGATAAATCTTGACATCCGTACGGTTCGATTGACGAGAAATATATTTCATAAAATAGAAACGGGACAGAGCACTAGTTACGAGTACTAGTCAAAATGTAGTGATCTACTAAGATCTCCAACCAAATCAATTTTTTATTTTTTGAAAATTTGGGAATATAACTAAATTAAATATATCTTGACATCAGTTACGATTGGATCATCGAGAAATACTTTTTAAAAAATTGAGACACGAATTAGGGAATATTTAGCATGAATACTTGGATGTGTAAAAAAATGTAGTAAAAGTATTGCTTCCACTAACGGGGCACGTGGTAGATTCACTGAATAATTTTTTATGTGATAAATATATATATATATATATATATATATATATATATATATATATATATTGTAAAGTACAATTAAAATACGAATTAAATATATTGATTACTAATTTCACAATCTAAATTAATTTTTTATTTTTTAAAATTTTTGGAATATCACTAAATTAGATATATACTGACATTCGTACGGTTGGATTGCCGATAAATATTATTAAAAAAATAGTAACAACAATCCGGGACAAGTACTAGTTAGTACTATTAGTCAAATCTGGGATAAATAGTTGATTACTAATAGTAGATATATATTTTAAAAAAAATAGATAAAAGTGGGTGCTGTGAAAATAAACGTACTTACTCTGTAATATTAAAGTTCATAGAAATTCGAAACTTCCATTATTAAATTAATTCAAAAAACACTACACCAAATCTGCTATCAGACAACACTGATCAGACAACACTCTGCAAAAAAAGTGTTGCCCGAAAAGATCAGACAACGGTTCCCGTGTTCAAGAAAAAAAAGTATTGTCTGATCCCAGTTTTTACAACGAGCAAAAAACCATTGTCTATTAGATGAAGTCAGACAACGGTATTTAAAATGTAGTGTTGCACAGATTTCATATTTAGACAACAGTTTTCCGGAACCATTGTCTGAAAATGTTTCAGACAAGAGCACACAAAACTGTTGTTAGAAGGAGACAACAGTTTTTCTGATCCGTTGTTTGAGTTTAATTCAAACAACACACAGAAAATACAGTTGTTGGAATCAGACAACAGTTTTTCTGTTACTGTTGTGTAACATTTGTTCAAACAACAGTTTTTTATAGTGTTGTCTGAGTTAAAGCTATCGGACAACACTTTTAGGCTAATTGTCTATTGTTGATTCAGACAACGGTTTCTTGTTTAAAACCGTTGTCTGATTTACAGGATACAGAAAAAAAAATTGAAAATGGAGCTAACCTGCTCACAGTACAAATGCTAATAAATAGTACCACGTATTAAATAACAAATTTATTCGAGACTGGTTGATATTTCATTTATATAAATAACAAATTTATTCGATATATGAACGATAATTTCCTTTGCAAATAAATAGTACCATGTATTAATAGAGTGCTATATATATATATATATATAATATAGTTCTTGTTATCGATCGATTTATAAACCACGATATAATCACACTCACAATATTGAACAAATTAACATATTAATTACTAATTAATAATATAAGATTCAAAGGATAGGAACGGGAGTGAAAAATTTATAAATTAAAATCGTCAATTTGGGCGAAAACGAAATAGTATTCAGACAATGGTTTCTGTTAAAAAAATGCTTGTGCAAACGGCAATCCCACAACAGAAATTTAAAAAAAACTGTTGTATGATCCATACGACGGTTTTTTAAATATGGAAAGGGTTGTTGGAAAGCATATTGCACAACAGAATTTCAAATATTTCCGTTGTCTGAATTACACAACGGTATTTTGGAAAAAAGACTTGTCTGAGGTGCTTTGGCACAACAGTTTTGGCGGCAAAACCGTTGTCTTTATTTTCCAGCTATTTAAATCAATTTGTAGCGTTTATACGGCTTCGAATGTGTTATTAAGTTGAAACATAATAGCGTAAGACATTTTTGACCGTATTTACTTATACTTATTCGAATAATACATGGGTAATGTAAAATCCGTATCACGTGTTAGGGTTTAGGGTTTCGATAACTTTATTTTATCAAGAATCGCGAACACGAGACTGGTTGATATTTCATTTATATAAATAACAAATTTATTCGATATATGAACGATAATTTCCTTTGCAGATAAATAGTACCACGTATTAATAGAGTGCTATATATATATATAATATAGTTCTTGTTATCGATCGATTTATAAACCACGATATAATCACACTCACAATATTGAACAAATTAACATATTAATTACTAATTAATAATATAATATTCAAAGGATAGGAACGGGAGTGAAAAATTTATAAATTAAAAGCGTCAATTTGGGCGAAAACGAAATAGTATTCAGACAATGGTTTCTGTTAAAAAAATGCTTGTGCAAACGGCAATCCCACAACAGAAATTTAAAAAAAACCGTTGTATGATCCATACGACGGTTTTTTAAATATGGAAAGGGTTGTTAGAAAGCATATTGCACAACATAATTTCAAATATTTCCGTTGTCTGAATTACACAACGGTATTTTGGAAAAAAGACTTGTCTGAGGTGCTTTGGCACAACAGTTTTGGCGGCAAAACCGTTGTCTTTATTTTCCAGCTATTTAAATCAATTTGTAGCGCTTATACGGCTTCGAATGTGTTATTAAGTTGAAACATAATAGCGTAAGACATTTTTGACCGTATTTACTTATACTTATTCGAATAATACATGGGTAATGTAAAATCCGTATCACGTGTTAGGGTTTAGGGTTTCGATAACTTTATTTTATCAAGAATCGCGAACACGAGACTGGTTGATATTTCATTTATATAAATAACAAATTTATTCGATATATGAACGATAATTTCCTTTGCAAATAAATAGTACCACGTATTAATAGAGTGCTATATATATATATAATATAGTTCTTGTTATCGATCGATTTATAAACCACGATATAATCACACTCACAATATTGAACAAATTAACATATTAATTACTAATTAATAATATAATATTCAAAGGATAGGAACGAGGGTGAAAAATTTATAAATTAAAAGCGTCAATTTGGGCGAAAACGAAATAGTATTCAGACAATGGTTTCTGTTAAAAAAATGCTTGTGCAAACGGCAATCCCACAACAGAAGTTTAAAAAAACCGTTGTATGATCCATACGACGGTTTTTTAAATATGGAAAGGGTTGTTGGAAAGCATATTGCACAACAGAATTTCAAATATTTCCGTTGTCTGAATTACACAACGGTATTTTGGAAAAAAGACTTGTCTGAGGTGCTTTGGCACAATAGTTTTGGCGGCAAAACCGTTGCCTTTATTTTCCAGCTATTTAAATCAATTTGTACCGCTTATACGGCTTCGAATGTGTTATTAAGTTGAAACATAATAGCGTAAGACATTTTTTACCGTATTTACTTATACTTATTCGAATAATACATGGGTAATGTAAAATCCGTATCACGTGTTAGGGTTTAGGGTTTCGATAACTTTATTTTATCAAGAATCGCGAACACGAGACTGGTTGATATTTCATTTATATAAATAACAAATTTATTCGATATATGAACGATAATTTCCTTTGCAAATAAATAGTACCACGTATTAATAGAGTGCTATATATATATATTATATAGTTCTTGTTATCGATCGATTTATAAACCACGATATAATCACACTCACAATATTGAACAAATTAACATATTAATTACTAATTAATAATATAATATTCAAAGGATAGGAACGGGAGTGAAAAATTTATAAATTAAAAGCGTCAATTTGGGCGAAAACGAAATAGTATTCAGACAATGGTTTCTGTTAAAAAAATTCTTGTGCAAACGGCAATCCCACAACAGAAATTAAAAAAAAACCGTTGTATGATCCATACGACGGTTTTTTAAATATGGAAAGGGTTGTTGGAAAGCATATTGCACAACAGAATTTCAAATATTTCCGTTGTCTGAATTACACAACGGTATTTTGGAAAAAAGACTTGTCTGAGGTGCTTTAGCACAACAGTTTTGGCGGCAAAACCGTTGTCTTTATTTTCTAGCTATTTAAATCAATTTGTACCGTTTATACGGCTTCGAATGTGTTATTAAGTTGAAACATAATAGCGTAAGACATTTTTTACCGTATTTACTTATACTTATTCGAATAATACATGGGTAATGTAAAATCCGTATCACGTGTTAGGGTTTAGGGTTTCGATAACTTTATTTTATCAAGAATCGCGAACACGAGATTGGTTGATATTTAATTTATATAAATAACAAATTTATTCGATATATGAACGATAATTTCCTTTGCAAATAAATAGTACCACGTATTAATAGAGTGCTATATATATATATATATATATATATATATATATATATATATAATATAGTTCTTGTTATCGATCGATTTATAAACCACGATATAATCACACTCACAATATTGAACAAATTAACATATTAATTACTAATTAATAATATAAGATTCAAAGGATAGGAACGGTAGTGAAAAATTTATAAATTAAAGGATAGGAATCGTTGTCTTTTTTTTTTCCAGCTATTTAAATCAATTTGTACCGTAGATATTAACAAAAGTGTTAAAATTATATTTGGGGGGGGGAGTAAAATATTTAGGGGGGGAAATCGGATGAATTATTTTTTCGACGTTCCAAACGTACGGATGTGAAGATCTAACGATTTTAGTGATGTGGTAATTTTTTAAAAAATTTGCTAGATGTATTTGGTTTAGTTTTATAACGGTCAAACCGGCCAAAGTAGCTTTCCTTTTAACTAGTCTTATCCCGAATAAGGGATCAATTTTTTTAAATTATTTTTTCGACGTTCCAAATGTACGGATGTCAAAATCTAATGGTTTTAGTGATGTGGTAATTTTTTAAAAAATTTGCTAGATGTATTTGGTTTGGTTTTATAACGGTCAAACCGGTCAAAGTAGGCTTTCCTTCTAACTAGTCTTGTCCCGAATGACGGATCTATTTTTTTAAATTATTTTTTCAACGTTCCAAACGTACGGATGCCAAGATATAACGATTTTAGTGATGTAGTAATTTTTTTAAAAAAATTCTAGATGTATTTGTTTTGGTTTTATAACGGTCAAACCGGTCAAAATAGGCTTTCTTTTAACTAGTCTTGTCCCGAATGAGGGATCGATTTTTTTTAAATTATTTTTTTGACGTTCCAAACGTACGGATGTCAAGATCTAACGATTTTATTGATGTGGTAAATTTTTTAAAAATTTGCTAGATGTATTTGGTTTGGTTTCGTAACGGTCAAACCGATGTCTTTGACATATCAATGAAATCAGTTAGAGAACAACTGATGTCTTTGACATATTAGACATCGATTAAAAATTAACCGATGTCTAAAGCAGGTTTAAAAAAATTTGCTTCTACCGCACCCATAGAATTTTACCCGCTTAGTGAAATTTGAGTTCCCTCATTCAGACAATATTCCCCCTAGATGAAATTTTAGTTCCCCCCAATTTTTTTGAGCAACAATATCTCACCCAGACGACAAAAACAAACACAAAAAAACTAAGACAATATCACAATATCCCTCTCTCTCTCTCTACTTCAGCTCACCTCACCTCACCCGATTTCAGGTCTTAAGAACCCTAATTCACTCCTTCACTTTCTCTCTTTCTCTTACACTCTCTCTTCTCTCTATCTCTTTCACTCTCAATCGAAAACCCCAAATTTGTAACCCTAATTTTTAATCAGTTTTACCAATTGAGTAAACTTGTTCAATTCGCTACTGGAATCCATTTGTTCGCCTCTCTATCCCTCTAATTATGGCTACTCCCTAATTTATAACCGCTCACACCTCTCTCTCTATCCCTCTCTCGTTCATTTCTCTATCGAGATTCAAGAGGATATCTCAAGGTTGGTTCTCTATTTTCAATTTGCTATTGGTGTACGTATTTTTTAGAGATTGTGTTATGGGTTTGATGCTTGATTTGATTTTGTGTTCTAATTCGATAGTTCTGTATTCCCTTCCAAATCTCTCATTCTAACCTATAAATCATATAATTTCCCCGCCCCTCTTCGTTTGCAGGTAGGGGACCAAAATAGAGGTTGCCTATTAGAGCTGATGTTGACAAAGCTACGGTATGTTGCTGGTGAAGGTAGCACAGAATTATCTAGTGGTGAAAGTTCTTGTACAAGTACAAGTACAGATTTTGGTTATTAAGTTTGGGTCACAAATTTTCCCTTTGCATCATATTGTTTATTCCAATGATTAAAGGTCTATTATTGAAGTATGTGATGCTATTTCTTTGATAGATTTTGTTACTTGCAGCTTATATTTGATTATCCATTACAAAATTACATTCAGTTTGAGGGTTAGTAACATTAAACTGCCCTGCTTAATGTTAAATTTTCAAATACTGTGAAGAAACTTTACCAGAGACATAATTTTAATCATTATATATTGTTAATGTGAAGGTATATGTGATGTGCATGTGTGCAATATTCCAGGATGACTGCAGAGTGGTTTCAGATTCTCTTCTGCGAGTTAATATCAATCTCAGGTCCTGAATAGCATACTACTCATGACACTTACCTAGTGTTTCCTTTTTGTATTATTACACTAAATTTTAACAACTGAAAATCAGGCCATACTCGAAGGATATGGGTTACGAGGAGTTGGATATTTCTGCTCTTCTTTCAGTTAGGTTTGTAGATTCCTGTTAGTTTTTTGGTAATCCATTTGCATACTACTATAAGTTATCATACTATAAGGTCCAGAGACGATAGTATGTTGGAAAAGAGGTTGGGTAGATTGAAGCTTTGGTTGTATTGGCCGCGGAATTTTCTGGAAACCTATATATATGCTGAAGTTTTATCTGTTTAAGGTTTGTGTAATATTAAGTAAGATAGCAGTTGTTCTATCGACAACTCCCTGCAATGCTTGTCTTGTTAATAGCAGTCTCTAGAGTCGGCATTTCTCTCTTAATGAATAATTTATTTCACTTGTTTCCTGTATCAAATTATTCATGGTCTTAAATCATGCGATATGTCATTTGCTGTTAAATTGAGCTGAAAAGGTTTGCTGTTAGAACTAATCCATGATCTTATCTTGAACTTCTTGTTGCAGTGTGTGGGCTGCTTCCATTGATGCACTTGCTGCATTCATAAAAAGCTTTCTTTCTCCTGATGATGTGAACCAGAAAATTTTGCTTCAACCCGTGCTACTATACCTGAGTCTGTATGGTGCTAAGAATCTTCCTTATCCTTGATATATAAAAATATATTAAAAGCAAGTATTTACTCTAATCTAAGTTACATTTTAAGTATTTAACTGTATTTTTTTATTGGATAGGGCTTTGTCATATATACCTGTTTTATCTGCAAAGGAACAACCTAATGTAAAGCAGGCACTGGACTTGTTCACAATCAGAATATTAATTGCTTACTCGTCCCTTTCTGATCCAATGGCATATAAGAGTGACCACCAGCAGGTTGTTCAGATATGCACGACGCCTTTTAGGTATTTATAGACATGTCTATTGCTATTGCCTTTATAATGGGGTTTAGTACTTTCATGTTAAGTATAATTGCAATGTATAGCTGTCGCCCATTCTTTTTATTTGGTCCTATTTTCTTGTAACATTCATGCTTCTATTTTCTTATGTTGGACTGGTAAAACAGGGATGCATCTACTTGTGAGGAAAGCTCATGCCTGAGAATGCTGCTAGATAAGAGAGATGCTTGGTTGGGACCTTGGATTCCTGGAAGGTATCTAGCTTTTGAAATATAATATTGTATATAGGTGTATGAGTATATTTTTTTTCAGTTTTATATTGAAATGTTTGATGAATGGAGTACCTGCATTCTAGTTCAGTGTGCTCCTAACTACATTTTTCCTTGTGGTGTTCGTTGTAAAATGTTAAATATGATATAACTATATGACCTTTTTGTTGAAAATTTATGCTATATTTTTTTTATGTTATAGTAGGCTGTTTATGGTGTAGTGTTAAGGTAAATTACACATATTTAACCCTGACTAATGTTCTTGTTTTTTGTATTGAATGTATATAAATTACAATGTTGTTTTCCTGCTTTTCAGTGGCAGCGGAGGGCAAACCTTGCTTACAATAACGATGATCTCAATGAGATAAGGATCGAATGGGCCAAGTATTTCATGAAGAACCATGCACGTTGAACAATTTCAGTACTTCTTGTTATTTCAGAATGAAGATCAGTAAACTGTGGTGGCCGTTAGTTTTATATTTTGTGGAATATGTTCATTCCGAAATAGGGACCCAATGTCCGTACTTTTGATGGTGTGTTTGTCTAACGGAGTAGATATGTTGGTATGAATGTTATGGTTGTATGGATTTGGATTTTATGGTTGGAATTTTAGTAATGTTATTTACTAAAGGTTGTAGACAATGCCATTTAGTAATTTGTTTAGTTTGCACATTTAAATTATACCTTTGTCTAATGTACTTGTAGACAATACTATGAAAAGCCAAAGTATTGTCAAAATAGAACCTAGACAACAAGAAAATGAATAGAAGCTTGTGTTACAGTTGCTCAGACAACACATAAATGTAAACAATAAGATAAAAATACTTGTATTACAGTTACTTGCACAACACATAAATGATAACGCTAAAATAGAAAAACTTGTGTCAAAACAGCTCAGGCAACGAATCTAACAATTAAAATCCTTGTGAACGAAATATTCAGACAACACTTTATAAAACAAGAAACCCTTGTCTAAACATGCCTATAACAATGGTTTCTGAGTTAAGGACCATTGTTGTAATGTAGTTTGTACAATACATTTTAAAAGCATACTGTTGTTGTTTCTGGTATTCACACAACGTTTCAGTAAATACTGACTGTTGTCGAAGAAGGCTCACACAACGGTTTTGGTACCGTTGTCTGATATAGGCATCAGACGGCGCCTCAATAGACAACAGGAAAACAGGGCATCAGACAACGGGCAAAACCCGTTGTTTGAGCCTGTTTTCCTTGTAGTGTAATTAAAGAGTATAAGACTTTTATAAAAGATTTAAATCACTTAAATTCATACACAATAAAAACATTTTATTTAAATAGCAAGGTCTAAAATTTCATAAAATTTTTCTATCACATCAGTGAAAATAGACATATATTAAGTTTAGAAGGTTGCATATTAATATTGGTATTTGCATTATCAATTTCAATACCTTACACGTACAAAACTTGTATATAAATATAAAGACTTTTGTAAAAAATTTGGGTCCTTGATTCAAATAGACCCAATGCGATCCATACTCCACATTGGATCGTATTAATTTTTTTACAGAATCATGAATAATTCAGTTTAAGTGATATTTCTGGATAATGACTTCTTGTTCTTTAAAAGTATTTTTTTAATTATAAATGAAAAATATTTTTCAAAATCCAATTATGTTTTCGTAAATAAAGAAACCAAATAGCAAGAAAGTATCAAGGACGATATTTTTTTTTAATACACATTTTAAGAAATTATCGTTGATTCTTGAAATTCTAGAAACAGAAAATATAATATTTTAAGCTGGAATACATACATGCAAATTTAGATTCTTTAAATTGAATCAAAACTTTGAAATCACCCTGAATAAAGTATATAAAAATATTTCATATAAATATACAAGTAGCAAACTAGCAAGTGGGTGCTGTGTCTCATTCTTTAGTGCTAGGCCACGTGTCCCATTATTATTCGATAATACTTGAGCACATGGATTGTGCTTCTTTAAATTAATTAAAGCCGTTGGATGCAATTAACAAGATCTCAACCGTTCAATTTTTTTTCACTTTAACTCTCTATTAAGTTTTAACTCATATCAGTCAACCCATCAAAATAAAAACTCATCTCACTCATTTTATATCATCAAAATCTCTCTCGGATGATCAAGGCATAAAAAGGGTAAGATAATTTTTGGGTTTTGATTATTATGGATTTATATCGTTGATTTAATAATCCTATATGTGTATGTATAGATTGGAATTTATGGATTGTAGAGGACCGGAGTTGTGTGTCAGCGGTGGTCGGGATTTGTGGGTTTGATTTTGTTTGGTTGTAGAACGGGGCTTAAGTTGGGTCGAGGTATTGGCGGCGATTGCTAGTAGTTGAAAGGATGGCCGCTGTGGCCTGAATTCGAGGTCGCCGGAATGATGGTGGTCGCGGTCGCTGGAATGATGGTTGCTGGTAGTTGATGGTTCCTTTAGATTTTCGTTTGGGCATTGTATTGTACATCTTAATTTTGTTATGTAATGAAGTACCTGTTATTGAGTTGAATGGAGCGAGTTGAGACAATGAAGAGGAGGAGCTAGGGTTTGTGGAGGTGATAAGGTTTTTATGGATATGTAATTCATTAATGTAATGGACTGGACCCGAAATATGTGGGCCTGTAATCCAATTGGCCCAGAAATATATTGACTTGGTAGAACCCAGCCAATACGGCCATGACAATCACTTCTTTAGGAGATATTGGCCTAACATACTATTACTACCTCTTTTAATGCGGGTTCTGGTGCCGGTTTCTGGAATTTCCAGATTCCGGTGTTTTTTTTTAAATGTGATGACTTAACTAACGACGGAATTTCAGTCATCATTTCTTGCATTTTTGTTGATAAATAAATCTTTTATTTTTCATTTTTAAATGAAATAAAAACAAAAGTCGGGCCCATTCATAAAAAGTACAACGGAACTGGCATCCCAAATTTATCTGTTATTTTAATACCAGTGTGGGTCCCACTGGTTTAAACTTGTGACGAAATTATACTTGTGACGAAAATTTATACTTGTGACGAAAATCTGAACTTAAGACTCGAGCAAAAATGACGAAATTTTTCCGTCGTAATTGAAGCAATTGCGACGATTTCAATGTAAAATTTCCGTCGTAAATGGCCATTTTTCTTGTAGTGATCCTAAATGGGACACGTTGTTGAGTATACAACAACGAAAAAAAAACCCAAAGTGAATAAACAAGAACAAGAAAATAAACGACAATCACATAAGACAAAGATTTAACGTGGTTCGGAAATTCCTACTCCACAAGCCACACTAATTTTGTATTGATCTCTCACAATTGTGTTGTGTTTTACAATTACATGAGAATATATATAAGAGAAGAAACTGGGCCTAAACAAATCAGAGTCTAATTCTGAAATTCGTAACTCTAATTAGAGCCCAATTCTGGAATTCCCAAATCAAATCAGAATCCAATTCTGAAACCTAATAGACTCCACAAATCCAACAATCTCCCACTTGGAGTCTGGCCACATCTTCACTTCACTCATGTAAATCTAGTAATACCCAATACCTCGATCAATAACTCTAACTAGTGCAGCGCCTTCTCATCAATCAGTTCTGAAGGCCAGTTGAAACTCTACAAAGCTTCAACTTTTCATTAGTAACCACCTTAGTTAACATATCTGCAGGATTCTTTGAACCAAGGATTTTCTTCAAGGACAAAGTACCATTGCTAATCAACTCTTAACATTCAAACCGGTCTGATTTTCAACTTCGGTCTTCCACTTCTTGAAAGTAGCAAACACATCTGATTTATTCTTCAAGAAATAAACCCATACCTTTCTAGTGGAATCGTTAATGAAAGTGACATAGTAGCGAGATCCTCCCAACGATGCAACTGCTGTTGGACCATATACATCTGTATGAACTAGCTCTAACTTCTCATCCTTGGGTGTCCTCCCTGATTTTGCAAAAGTAACTCATTTCTGCTTTCCAAGAACACATGGCTCACAGAACCCAACTTCCACATTCTTCAGTTCTGGAATCTTCCCCTTCGAAGTTAACTGCTTCATACCCTTTTCACTCATATGACCAAGTCTTTGGTGCCACAAAGTTGAAGACCCAATCTCATCAGCAACTTTATTTGCTTCATAGCTAGATTGTTCAACTATGTACAACGTCCCATTTTTCTCTCCACGAGCAACAACTAGATTCCCCTTTATAACCTTCCACTGTCCATCTCCGAAAGAAACTCGTTACCCTTCCTTATCTAACTGGCCCACAGATATCAACATCTTCTTCAGTCCAGGAATGTACCTTACATCTTTCAACGTCCAGCTAGTCCCCAAAGAGGTCTTGAGATTAATATCTCCCATGCCCGCAATATCCAAAGTCTCATCGTCAGCAAGACGGACTTTACCAAAATTTTCAAGTCGGAAATTTAACATCAAATCCTTGCAAGGGGTAGCATGGAATGATGCACCAGAATCCATAACCCATGATTCAACCGAACGTTCAACACAACAAATCAAAGCATCGTCATCTGCCACTTCTTCAACTACATTAGCTGAATTACCTCTTTCTTCTTTCCTTTAGGAGCTGCGGGAGCCGTACACTGCGTTCTGAAGTGACCCTTTTTCTGACAATTCCAATAAACAATCTCCTTGCGATCTTTGGACTGTCCTCTCTTCTGTGACTTCGATCTGTTACGCCCCTGATTCTGCCCCCTTTCGGACTTCCTGCCTCTACTCTCAGTACTCAACAAGGAACCTGATGACTCTCCTGAGTTTCTCCTATGAATATCTTCTCCAAGAATCGCATCTCGAACTCCATCAAAAATCATCTTACTGCTCCCAGATGAATTACAAATAGCAGTGACAAATCCTGACCAACTGTCAGGTAACGAGGATACCAACAACAAGGCTTGTACTTCATCATTGAATTTAATATCCACTGATGTCAATCTTGATAGGATAGAGTTAAATTCGTTAACATGATCAGCAACACAATCACCTTCATTCAATTTCGTGGCAAACAACAAGCGACACAAATATACCTTATTTGAAGCAGACGGCTTCTCATACATATTTGATAACGCCTTGATCAATCCATAAGTTGTCGTTTCCTTGACGATATTGTAAGCAACGTTCTTCGCCAAAGTCAATCTGACAACACCCAGAGCCTGCCTATCCAATAGCTTCCAATATTTCTCATCCATCTTTTCTGGCTTCTTCTCCTCCAGCGGTTCGTGTAGTTTTTTCTGATACAAATAATCTTCAATTTGCATCTTCCAAAGCCCAAAATCTCTGCCATCAAATTTGTCGATCTTTACTTTCCCTTCTTCTGCCATCGCTCCCTCTCGCCTGAAAACCTAGGCTTTTGATACCAGTTGTTGTGTATACAACAACGAAAGCAAAACCCAAAGCGAATAAACAAGAACAAGAAAATAAACGACAATCACACAAGACAAAGATTTAACGTGGTTCGAAAATTCCTACTCCACAAGCCGCACTAATTTTGTATTGATCTCTCACAATTGTGTTGTGTTGTGTTTTACAATTACATGAGAATATATATAAGAGAAGAAACTGGGCCTAAACAAATCAGAGTCTAATTCTGAAATTCCAAACTCTAATTAGTGCCCAATTCTGGAATTCCCAAATCAAATCAGAATCCAATTCTGAAACCTAATAGACTCCACAAATCCAACACACGTTTCCGCTTAGGTGTCTTTAATAAGTCCAATTTGATTATTAATTATTATTTAAGTTCTAAAATTAATAGGATATAATCTACACCTTTAATTAATAGGAGTTGTCTAAAATTTCAAAAATGTAAATATATTGATTCTGTCAAAGAACTTAATTAAGACAACGAATTTCACTCCATGTAACCATGAAATCTAACAGATTCACAAATTTAGGGGGAGAAAAATTATAAAAGAGTTGGATTTAGTGAAGCTGTCTGAATAACCACTGTGTGAAAGACTTGGACTTGGTCTTGTAGATCATTTGCTTCCAGTCACTGAAATGTCACATGTGTACGTCTGGTATGGAAGGTTTTATGAATGCATTTTCCACATAAACAGTTAAACAAATTTACATCACTCAACCACTGGAGTCTGGACAATAATCTTTTCTGAAGATTCTCCCTACTCTTGTATTTATAATTTTTCTTCATTTTGATTCGGACTTTGTTTTGGAAACGAACAAGAAGTCCCTATTGTACTCTCTCAACTCTGAACCGCTTAACCTGAATACCAGGGCATGTTATCAGCACAAGAAAGAAGAAATATATTGGCAACGCAAGTAAGATGTAATTTAGTGATTGGTGTATGTAATATCCGTAATTTTAGAATAAAAATAAGGCAATACTAGGTATCCCAAATTGGTATCTAAAAATTATTTTTATAGATGATGTGGTAGATTGGAAAATTTTTATTGGAAAAGTTGGCGATGTAGGGGTCTATTTTACAGTAAATTTCAAAGTGGTGGCCAAACTTTCCACTGATTTTCAAAAAAGTTGCTAAACTTTAAATTTTGCAAAATGGTGGTCAGATTTGTCTTTTCCATTCAAAAAGGTGGTTGGAGGCGATTTTCAGTTTTTTTGGCAGGGGTAAAATCGGAAAATATATTATTTTACTAAAAATAAATGTTAGAAACCCCAAAAATTGTCCGAAAAATCCCCAAATAAATATGTGCCCCCGTATGATTGGTTATATTCGTAATATTAATAATAATAATAATGTCCCCCAATATATGCACATAAATTGACTAATTAAATCTGACAACTCATATTTGTGGATTTTTTGGTGAATTGATGTGCATACATGGGAGGAGGGGGATTATTATTATTACGAATATAACCAATCATATGGTGACGTATATTAATTTGGGAATTTTTTTGAACAATTTTTGGGATTTCTAGCATTTTTTCCCATTTTACCCCTGCCAAAAAGCTAAAAATTGCCTCCAGCCACCTTTTTGAAAGGAAAAATACAAATCTGACCACCATTTTGCAAAATTTAAAGTCTAGCAACTTTTTTGAAAATCGGTGTAAAGTTTGGCCACCACTTTGAAGTTTACTCTCTATTTTATTATAACCAATTACAATCATACCCTTGACATTTGGAAATTATTTTTGATACCAATTTGGTGTACATAGCATTTTCCTAAAAGTAATAAAAGAATAATAGAAAAAAAGACCAAGATTAAGTAATATATAGGATTTAAATTTGGATTAGCATAATGGGCTTAAAACATGGATCAAATTTGAATACAGATTACTAGTAGGTCTGAAATTAGGGTTGTAAGATATTTTAAATTTTCCTTCTCTTTTATAATAAAATTTGTTGGATTTTTCACACACAATTCAGCAGTCCTATGGAATTTGTAGTAAATTCATCGTAAGTCAGAATTCATTTGTCGGCAAGATTTTTTTTATACTCTACAACTTTCGTTCTTTGAGTTTTCTAAGAAAATATTTTTTAGATGGTCAAAAAAGTTAAATACAGATCAGGTCAGAATTGAATACATGATCTAGGATTATTTAAATTCTTGAGTTTTCACGTAGAGGTATGTTTCTAATTGATCTTGCTAGTGTTTTCCAAATTACGTGTTATGTATTGTTACGACCAAACTCAACACACAAGTGCACGTGATCTCAAGTAATATAGATAGCAAATAAGATTCGTTCCTACAGGGACTCGTTGTATTGTCTAGTTAATTCACTCACCAATGTATGATTATTATTCGATGCTACGACAAATTAATAATGGGATTTTTGTTTATCACTACAATTACTCTAAGAATTATAACTAATTATCAACTACTTGACTAAGAATTTTGTCGAATTACTTATGTGAATAAAACATGGGATTTCAACTTCATTAAACAATCCATCTATAGTCTTCACTTCTCTAGCCTTTTCATGTGATTTGTTAATACCTGATCGAATACACAAAACTGATATAAGCCAACCTTCGTTGCCTAAATAATATCCACAATAAAGATAGAAATCACTTAGTCTCCCAATTATGCCTAATTTCTATATGTCTATAAAGATTGAAACATAATGGTTGAAGTACAAGCATTCAATAGATCACATAGTCATCATAAAACGGTTAGAGTTACGACACTAATTATGAATGATATTCTCACGCATAAACCTATGCTAGCATGGCAAGTTCTAAACTCTTAGATCCACTTTCGCTTCAATAAGAATTAACAAACAATTACAGGAGTTAGCTACTCTCCTATAACGAATTAAATCAACCATGATAGGATATCACATCAATCACAATATAGGCATCGAAAAGATTCAACAAATAAACTTCATGAATAAATCCACTAAAACCCCATGACAACGAATTAGTTCATAATCAAACTAATCGTCACCATGGGTTCCAATGTAAACATGATAGAAGAAAACAGATAATGAATTAAATAAATAACAAGAGTTCTAAAGAATACACCCAAACCAAGCATCCACAAACTAGGAAGAATACAAGAATAAATTTGACACTATCTTCTTCCTCACTTCTTCGTGCTTCAAAACTCCGTAAATACAATATGTGGTCAGACCTCCTCATTCTAGGGTTTTTTCCTTCTTTATATAGGCCTCCAGGTGCAAGAAATTTGAAAAGGAATTTAATTTCGACTTTATCTCGAAAAAACAACAAAACAGAATTTTCCCTCAGTCGTACCGGCGCTGCCGCGCCATCCAACAGTTATAGCACGGCGCTGCTGCGCCATCCCAGATGTCCCAGCGCTGCCGCGCCACACTCCAGTACAAACGCGGCGCTGCCGCGCCCTAGCTTCTGCTCAGCAACTGGATTTTTCCTTATTTCTTCATTACAACTCCAAATTGTTCTCCGATTGCTTCGCTGCATTCCTTGAACACCTGGGATTATCATTCCTGCACAATACCCTTAAAAGAAATCAAAAATACCACAACTCGAGTACAAACATTCGTTTTAAGCCAAATGGAAACGTTTTAAGTGAATAAAATACCCACTCATCACACCCCCAAACTTAAACCGATGCTTGTCCTCAAGCATAAACAGACAAATTATGTACAACTAACTAATACCACTTCCGTAGGTGATCACGGTTGCATTTGGCATATGCAACAAGCCCTTTAAACCCCTAGGCAGCCCTAGTGGACGAGTAAGGTCTCGTGAGGGCCTATAGTGAATGTACCCACAAAATCCAACTGACACAAACGACACAAACAATGCAATGCATGAATGCAACTAAATATGAATGTAAAGGATCCCCTCAAACTAACCAACACCACTTAGCAAGCAAACATCTCAATGAATGCAATCAATCCAAACAGAGCTCGACTAAATTCCGGTATACTAACAATACATGATCAGAACGTGCGTGTGTGCGATGCTCGACAGATATACTCCCAAAACCGGATCAAAATCATACATATTCTTTTCCAATACAATCACAGGTTTTTAAATAGAAAGAACGTTAAACTCAAGATCACTGCAGATACACCTCCATACTCCTCTAAATTAGACAGAAATTCATGCTTTATTACGACACAGACACCATATATACACAACACACATGCTTATTTGATCGTGCAATGGATGAGACCCCTAAAGGCTTATACAATAATACCCATGTAGCGAGCATTGAGTTAGTGGATCCCAGACTATAAAAAGTCTTAGGTCACTAGGCACAAAGTCCCCAAGAACTTAATTGCTCGAGTATTAAAGAGCTCACCCTGATCAATTCTGCATACTCACACTCTCACAAACACTCATTCTTTTTCTCTTTTTTTTTCTTTTTTCCATTTTTTTGGATTTTTTTCTATTTTTGCTTTTTTTTTCTGATTTTTTTTCACACATGGAATCTGGAATGAGAATTCTCAATTCCAACCCTAGACTACTCATAACCATGAGCGGCTACTAGCCATTTGACACCTAGCCATTATTACAAATATTTACAACTAGCATGAAATTCCTGCTTTCCCCCAAACTTATATTTTGGTGTTCCTTAATCATCAAGGGAATAAAGCAAATTCTATCGATAAACAAGTGATTAAATCCTAAATCCAAACAAGCATGACTCAACCTAGCCTAAGAGCAAACGACGAGACTGTGTAAAATTTTTGTTCATGAAACATGCACATCAATTTCATCAAAATTTAAAATCAGCCCTTTGTTCATCCTTTTCACACCCACATCAACATCTACCTACCTCATGGCATCAGCTCATTCTAAGGGATCATGAAAAATGCATGTAATGCAACTAATATGCACATAAATACCACAATAACAGAATGTCCTATATGACATACATAAGAAAAAAACAAAATGCTCTAACTAACATGCAAACATGCTAACATACAAATATGCTTCTAACATGCACACATACAAATAAACAAATGCACCTTGTATCCCCACCCCCACTTAAAAATTTTCAATGCCCCCATTGAAAGTAAGAATAACAAGTGTACAAGGCATACCTACTCGTCGTCCGAACCACTCCCATCGGGAGTGTCCGGTGGCGGATAGATAGCGCCAGCTCCAAAGGACGGAAAAGTCACATCCACTCCACTCGCACGAAAAGCCGTGCCCAACGCCTGCGCAAACTGAGTAAAATCCGCTGCAAAACCTGCCTGCATATCGTGCACCGCATCGATACGCCTCGACAACCGCCTATACTGTCTCTGAGTAATAAAAGAACCTCCTCCCTGAGGCTCCTCCTGCTGCTGCTGTTGCTGTTGCTCAACTACATAACCAAGACCCCACCAGTCCGGCTCACCACCATTCCACTCAACCAACCTCCGAATACTCTGATGATCCAACGCCTCTTGTGGCTGCTGCACAACCTCCTCTGCTGACCAACGAGCACCACAATCTCTAGTCAACCTAGCAATGATCGAACCATAAGGCATCGCTGCAGTGGTACTACCTTGCATAAAACGCATCATCCCCTGATGGATCAAATTGCCCACATCCACATACTCTCTGCTGCAGATAGCATACAATAGGATAGCCCTCTCAACTGTGACCTCATTCGAGTGCCTCGTAGGGATGAGATTGGCACAAATGAACAAGTGCCAAGTATGCCCATATCTGTTCAGAGCCGTCGACAGAAACGAAGTAGGCTCAGTCGTGCCTCTCCTCAAACGCCACTTTGTACCAGGCACACACAACCTCTGAATAACCATCTGAAGATCTACACCATCCCGAGTCTTCCCCGACCAATCATCTTGACCCCTCCTAGGATCCGGAAGCCCAAGAACACGCCGAATAGCAGGCGGCTGATAATCCACACGAAATCCACGAACCTGGCTAATCCCATTCCTCTCCACAGTAGCGTTCGCATAGAACTCGCGAACCACAGTCATCGGAACAAGCTCCGGAACCTCACAGATCTGCTCCCAATGTCTCTCCATAATATTCTCCAACATATTCCCATCCGCCACATTAGGCAAAAGACCCCTCTCACGAGAAATAGGGCGCCCCAACAACCGATTATACTCATCACGAGCCCCGTTATTAATAAACTGAGGCACCCCATTGCGTCCGTCAGAATCAGATGAAGATGAAGAACGAGAGTTCCTCCTACCAATCCCACTACCGCCGAAACCCGCACTACCACCACCAACAACCCTCTGTCGCTTGGAAGCCATTGAATTGATTAGAAGAGTGTTTAGAGTGTTTAAAGTGTTTAGAAAATTTTTGAGATCTGTAGGTGTGTATGTATAGGTAGGGTTGTGTAATGGTGTGTATATATAGGAGAAAGTAGGGTTAGTGGGGTTAAATTGTGGGCTTGGGTCGTGGGTCACTATAACAACAACTAACAACAACTTTTTTTTTTTCAAAAATTGCTGAAATTTTTTTTTTCTGCACAGACGTCGCGGCGCTGCCGCGCCAGGAAAGCACTGTGGAACGGCGCTGCCGCGCTAGAACTTCTGTTTCAACATTTTTTTTTCCAACAACAACTCACGTGGGTTGCCTCCCACGAAGCGCTCTTTTCACGTCATTAGCTTGACGTAGCTCCATCTCCTTACGTTGCGCAAATTAGAACCGCAGTCTCAACTTCGCGATTCAACTTCTCTCCAAAATATGGCTTTAACCGCTGACCATTGACCTTGAATGGCTGCTCCAGTAACTTGTCAAAAATCTCCACTGCCCCATGCTAAAAAACTGTTTTGACTGTGAATTTTCAGACCAACGTGACTTCAACTTCCCAGGAAATAACCGAAGTCGAGAGTTGAACAACAAGACCAATTGCCCGGGCACAAACGTCTTAAGAACCAACCTACGATCATGCCACCTTTTTACTTTCTCTTTGTATAGCTTGTTGTTCTCATAAGCCTTCAATCGAAACTCGTCCATTTCGTTCAACTGAACCATCCACTTTTCACCTACTGCTGTAAGATCAAAATTCAGCTTCTTCAATGCCCAATAAGCCTTGTGTTCTAACTCAGCTGGAAGATGGCATGCTTTCCCATACACTAGCTGAAATGGTGACATTCCCAAAGGTGTTTTATAGGCTGTCCGATAAGCCCACACCGCTTCATCAAGCTTCAACGCCCAATCCTTCCTAGAAGGACTAACTACCTTCTCAAGAATCCGTTTAATTTCCCGATTAGACACTTCGGCTTGCCCATTGGTTTGAGGATGATAAGCTATAGCAACTCGATGATTGATGTTGTAGCGTGCCATAAGAGATGTAAACTTTCGATTGCAAAAATTCGTACCTTCATCACTGATGATCACCCGTGGAGTGCCAAACGGAGTAAAAATATTCTTGTGAAGAAAATTGAGTACCACCTTATCATCATTCGTGGGAAGTGCTTTTACCTCCACCCACTTAGACACATAGTCCACAGCTACAAGAATATACTGATTACCACATGATGGAATGAACGGTCCCATGAAGTCGATTCCCCACACGTCAAAGATCTCTACCTCCAACATGACATTAAGAGGCATCTCGTCCCTACGAGAAATATTACCAACTCGTTGACATCGATCACATCTCAACACAAACTGATGAGCATCCTTGAATAGAGTCGGCCAATAGAAACCCCCTTGAAGAATACGTGTGGCTGTCTTTTCACCCGCATAGTGGCCTCCATAAGCTGTAGCATGAAAATCACTAAGAATAGCCTCGGTCTCACTGTAAGGAACACAACGCCTAATAATCTGATCAGCTCCTTGCTTGAACAAAAACGGTTCATCCCAAATATACTGCTTGACATCGTGCAAGAATTTCTTCCTTTGAGCATAAGAGAGCTCAGGTGGAATGATGTTGCTTACTAGATAATTCACAATGTCGGCAAACCATGGTTCATCATCTTGCACTCTGAATAGTTGCTCATCAGGAAAAAACTCATTAATAACCGTGTTGTCCTTAGGTGACTTTCCATGATCTTCCAATCTAGAGAGATGGTCAGCTGCCTGATTCTCCGTCCCCTTTCTATCCTTGATTTCCACATTAAATTCTTGCAACAGAAGAGCCCAACGAATCAACCTCGACTTAGCATCTTTCTTTGCAAGGAGGTAGCGAATAGCAGCATGATCCGTGTAAACTGTCACCTTAGTACCAAGCAGATAAGAGCGAAACTTTTCAAACCCATAGACAATAGCAAGTAGTTCTTTCTTAGTGGTGGTGTAATTCAACTGAGCATCATTGAGAGTTTTGCTCGCATAGTAAATAACATGGAACATTTTTTCCTTCCTTTGGCCTAGAACGGCCCCAACTGCGTAATCACTAGCATCGCACATCAAAGCAAATGGTTGGCTCCAATCAGGAGCTGTAATAACTGGAGCAGAAATTAGTTTCTTCTTCAAGATCTCGAACGCATGTAAACAAGCCTCATCAAAATTAAATGGCACGTCCTTTTCCAAGAGATTGCAAAGTGGCTTAGAAATTTTTGAGAAATCATTTATGAAGCGCCTGTAGAACCCTGCATGACCAAGAAAGCTACGAATACCTTTGACTGAGATAAGTGCAGGAAGATTCTCAATAGTTTCCACCTTCGCCTTGTCAACTTCCAAACCCTTACTCGAAACCTTGTGTCCCAGAATGACACCTTCTTGTACCATGAAGTGGCACTTTTCCCAATTAAGAACAAGATTTGTCTCCACACAACGTTTTAAAACCAAACTCAAGTTTTCCAAGCACTCAACAAAAGAATCCCCAAAGACTGAGAAATTGTCCATGAATACTTCCATATTAATTCCGATCATGTCAGAGAAAATGGCCATCATACACCTCTGAAAAGTAGCTGGTGCACCACACAACCCAAAAGAAACACGCCTGAATGTAAATGTACCAAACGGACAAGTGAATGTAGTCTTCTCCTGATCCTCGGGTGCTATGCAAATCTGATTGTACCCAGAATACCCATCAAGCAAACAATAGTACTGACGTCCAGCCAATCTGTCAAGCATCTGATCAATGAACGGGAGTGGAAAATGATCTTTCCGAGTGGCTTTGTTCAACTTACGATAATCCATGCAAATTCTCCAACCAGCCACTGTTCGCGTTGGAATGAGCTCGTTCTTCTCATTAGTAACCACTATCATGCCCCCTTTCTTAGGCACACATTGCACCGGACTCACCCAAGAGCTATCAGAAATCGGATAGATAATGCCCGCGTCAAGCCATTTAAGAATTTCCTTCTTCACAACTTCTTTCATGACAGGATTCAATCTCCTTTGATTATCGACTGTAGGTTTAGCTCCCTCTTCCAAAGGAATTTTGTGCATGTAATACGAAGGACTGATACCCTTGATGTCTGCTATGGTCCACCCAATGGCTGATTTGAATTCCTTTAAGATTCTCAATAGTTTTTCCTCTTCTACGACTGAAAGTTTAGATGATATAATAACAGGTAAGGTAGAAGAATCACCAAGATAGGCATACCTTAGATGTTCAGGCAATGGCTTAAGTTCCAAGGTAGGTGCTTCCTCAATGGATGGTTTAAGTCTAACATGAGACTTCTTCAATTCTGGCAACCCCAATGTTTCAAATGGAATCCCAAACTTCTTCCATGGACATCTTTATCCTCTTCGTTCTCAACCTCCGAGTCGTTAGCAAGGACTCTTTCCAACACATCCTCTTTTATCAAGTGTTGAGTAGCAGAGTTAACCACCTTGTCGACCATATCAATTTTGAGACACTCTTCATAGTCAGTAGGAAGCTTCATTACGTTGAAAACATTAAAAGTAACGTTTTGATCGTGCACCCTCATAGTGAGTTCTCCCTTTTGGACATCAATAAGAGTTCGGCCCGTAGCCAAGAATGGTCGTCCCAAGATAATAGGAATCTTCTTGTCTTC
This sequence comes from Saposhnikovia divaricata, assembly GCA_036435485.1. Classification (NCBI taxonomy): domain Eukaryota; kingdom Viridiplantae; phylum Streptophyta; class Magnoliopsida; order Apiales; family Apiaceae; genus Saposhnikovia; species Saposhnikovia divaricata. The sequence continues at coordinate 8,016,601 of CM071594.1, forward strand.
CTCGAAGTCAAGAATAACAAAGTCGGCTGGAAAGATAAGCTTGTCGACTTTCACCAAAACATCCTCAACTATCCCTCGAGGATAAGTAATTGAACGGTCCACAAGTTGTAGAGTCATGGCAGTTGGCTTTGGTTCTGGAAGACCAAGTTGCATGAAAATTGATAAGGGCATGAGATTAATACTTGCACCCAAATCACACAAGCATTTGTTGAATGAGAGATCTCCAATAGTACATGGAATGGTAAAGCTTCCAGGGTCCTTCAACTTAGGCGGCAACTTTTGTTGCAAGATGGCACTACATTCCTCCGTCAAGGCAACGGTCTCTAGCTCCTCAAGTTTCAATTTCTTCGAGAGTATGCCCTTCATAAACTTCGCATAGCTCCGCATTTGCTCAAGAGCCTCCGCAAATGGTATATTAATCTGAAGCTTCTTGAAGACATCCAAGAAATTAGCAAATTGCTTGTCGAACTTTTGCCTTTGAATTCGTTTTGGGTATGGAGGAGGTGGAAACACCTTAACTTCTTCTTCTTTCTGAGCATTATCATTCTTACAAGTTATAGGAGTCGAGGGAGTAGCATTAGGTAGCAATTTAGGACAAGAATCGACCCCAGCATCAAAATCAACTTTTCCTTCAAGAAGTGGTGGCGCTGCCGCGCCAGTTTTGTACTGGGACACGGCGCTGCCGCGCCGTAATATCTGCTCAGATTTTTCATTTTCTTCCTCGGTTGATTTTTCATTGATCTGACCTTGTAGAATTCTTCCTGATCGTAATGTTACTGCCTGAACCTGTTCCTTGTGATCCTTCTTACCTGGATTCATCTCTGTGTCACTCGGAAGCGTTCCTGGTTGACGGTTCAACAATGCATTGGCCAGTTGACCAATTTGATTCTCTAAAGTTTTCAATGACACCGCCTGACTCTTGTACATCATTCGAAGCTCTTCCAATTCAGATTTCTCAGACTGATTCAATGAATTCCCTTGAGATGGTTGAAATCCGGTGGATTGAATGGTTGCCTTGGAGCATACGGTGGTGGCTGATAGTTCTGATTATATGGCCTTGCATTGAACTGCTGATTTTGGGGTTGCTGAACACCACCCTGATTGTTGCTCCAACTGAAATTAGGATGATTCCGATTGTTGGGATGATAAGCATTAGGCACTGGTTGCTGAGCTCTTTCAAAATTACTAACAAATTGTGCGGATTCAGATGAGATAGCACACTGATTCGTGTCATGAGCCCCTGCACACAATTCACAAACCATAGCAACCTGGTTAGTCCCATGATTAGAAAGGGAATCTACCTTCATTGTCAACGCCTTGATTTGAGCAGCAATAGCAGTAGCTGCATCCAAGTCAAGAACTCCAGCCACTTTAGCTGGTGGCAAGCGTTGAGTAGGATTCTGAAACTCATTGGCCGCCATCATCTCAATAAGATTATAAGCATCCTCATAGCTTTTTGCCCATAACGCACCTCCAGAAGCTGCATCTAACATAGGCCTGGACTGAGTTCCCAACCCGTTATAGAAATTGCTAATTATCATCCAATCCGGCATCCCATGATGAGGACAACGTGCCAATATCTCCTTGTACCTTTCCCAAGCTTCCCCCAAAGATTCCTGGGGTGCTGAGCGAACTGAGAAATAGAATTCCGATAAGCTGCTGTCTTTGCCATGGAGAAATACTTCGTCAAGAACTTTTGAGCACAGTCTGCCCATGTTTTAATAGAGCCTGATGGCATAGAATGTAACCAACTCTTGGCTTTATCCCTAAGAGAGAAGGGAAATAGTCCCAATCTGATTGCGTCATCTGTAACTCCGTTGAATTTGAAGGTGTCACAGATCTCAAGGAAGTCCCTGATATGAGCATTGGGATCTTCAGCGGGACTACCCCCAAACTGTACTGTATTCTGAATCATCTGAATGATGTTTGGCTTAAGCTCGAAATTATTAGCCCCAATAGCTGGGCGAACAATACTGGTATGAATATCCTCCACTTTTGGCTGAGAGAATTCACTCAAAGCCTTCGCTGGTTATGCTTGATCTGCCATTTCTTCTATTGATTCATGGAGTGCCGAAAACAAACAATTAATATCGCAAGCGCACGATCATCGTTTTAATATTTAAGATTCGATCCACAGGGAATAATTTTTTTATGTCACAATCCTTAATTTTTAATTTAGGCGAATTAGGACAAATTTGGATTTTTTTTGGAAATTTTGTTTTTAACCAATTAATTCCTAACTTTAAATTCTAAATTATTCTAAAAATTCTAAGAAATTAAAATTAAATTAATCTAAAAATTATTCTAAACAATTCTAAATTCAAATTAAACTAGAATTTATTTTAAGGAATTTACTGACAGAAAACTAAATTCTGAAATTATCACTATTTTTTTTATATGATAAACAAGTTAACAAACTCACGAACTAAAATATACTCTATGAATCAGCGAATTGCAAACCCAGAAACAGACTTATACAAACTCGGAATCAACTTAGTAACTACTCAGTCGACTCGGCATCACACAGGAACTCAGAATCGACGTAAACAAACAGCAACGAACTCGACACTCATTGAAGAAACAAGAACAAACGACTCGAACTCTGCACTACTCAATGGCGACTAAGCGACTAAGCGAAATTTCTCACCATCATTACTTATTAAAGATCGGAAATGGAAGAGGCAAAACTCGGAAAAACTACTGTAATAACAAAACGAAAACTCAGAAGCCAGCAACCCGAATTCGATAACAACACAGCAATATAGAAACTACAACTCGGAGAAGAAAAAGGGACTCGGAAAAAATTCGGATTCACAACTAATACCCCACAGCAAAACTCAGAAAAACTGCTGTCACAAATCGACATTAACAAAACAGCAAATTCGCGAGGACTACAATTTTGATCTTAAAAACGAATTCGACGACAAACTCGGACAGAACTTACGACTTGAACTCGGTACTAACAACAAATAACTCGGTAATTCAGTAGTTACAAACTCAATGAAAACGAAGAAACTCGGCATAACAGAATTTCGGAAACTCGAGCTGCAGACAACATACCCAGCTACAAACTCAATAACAAAAATGCAGAAATATAAATAGACAAAAGCACGATCGTCTAAACGACGGAAACGAAATTAACAACGGACTTAAAAACTCGCAAAATCCAGTGGACTCAGTGACAAGTCGAACTCGAAAATAGACAAAAACTGAGAATTCAACTCGACTTATTGACTCGACCACGAAATAGAACTCATTAACATTACAACAGCAATTTCGAACTATGATTCTGGAAACCAAACAACTGAATTAAATTAAAAACTCGAAACAACAAACACAATTCAGAACAAAAGCCATTCGAGAAAATGTAGAACTCAAATAATAAACACGAAAAGAACAATTCCTAAACCATAAAACAACGAATTAAGAATCGTGCAAAAACAATACCGACTCGACAACATTAAACTCAGATACAAGGATTTCAGCGATAACGAAAATAAAACAAGCATTAGCAAATAAGACGATTGACGAAACAACAGGAAATCGAGCTTTATTAATAAAACGAAAATGAAAAGAAAAGGGGAAACAAGAAGGAGAAGAAGTGCGAAGAAGGAGAAGAGACAGATGTGTTTGAATTGAGAGAGAGAAGGGGATGGGGGCTGTTAATTCGAATTAAAACAAAGGAAAAAGAGTGAGTTTGTGTGTGATTAAAGAGAAACCGGAAGAGGCATGAATTGGGTGGGTTCGATTAGTATAGAGAGAAAGAGAAAAGAAGAAGGAGATAGAGATAGAGAGAGTGGGAGAGACGTGAGTTTGGGCTATGGAATTTGCTGGTAATAACAAAGGAATAGGGGAGGCTTTGATTACTGAAAGAGAATAACCAAACAATGCAGTTTTAATTAACACATAAAATAAAAACAGGTAAAACAAATGCTGGAAATTAATAAAATTATTGAGTAATATTTTTTTTATTATTACACTAACACATCAAATATAAAAATTATAGATCTACAATTAACATTTATAAAACCCACAATAAATTTGAGATTTAAAGGGGCGTGACTAATATTAAAACGAGAATTAAAATTACGAAAACAAATTCTTCAAATCGATACTTTCAATCCCGTGTGGTTAGCGTTGCTACTTTATCCACCCGAGAATTTACGAAAATAACGAATTAAAGAATAAGGAAAATAAAATGAAATAGGGATGCTAGAATTAAAATGAAAATTCAAATTGCATAAAAATACAAAGTGTTTACAAGGAAATATAGAAAATTACAACTAAAATTAATACAACATAATTCTAGTATGTAGGCTAATTGGTCTCTTTACAAGTGAAGAAATGGAGCCTATTTATAGGAAAATTTTAGGGTTTTAGGTAGGTGTGGGTAAATCCTAGCCATTGATTTGGTTTAGTGTTGGCTAAATCTTGGCCATCCATTTTCTTTGATAACAAAATGCACCACCACCCCTAGCTTTTCATTTTCTTCTTGTTTTGGTCCTTCTTCTTCTTCTTTTTCTCTTCCTTGACCTTTATTTTCTTTATTTTGCAATTTCTTCATTTTTTCTTGAATTTCCTGAAATAAAACAAAATAATTTATTAAAATATGAATCCAAGCAATAAATAGGCAATAAAAATATGCAAAAATATGCACTTATCAAATGCCCCCATACCTATCTTTTACTCGTCCTCGAGTAAAACACAAAGAAAAATGCAGAATGAAAAACCTATACTCACTGTCGTAGGAATCACGGGTAATTTTAGGTTTACCAACCCGTTAAACCTATAGACGATCTCTACAGGAGGAGTGTTGTCTCCTAAGGGTTTACAGAAGATATACCCATAAAATCTTTGAGATAAATCAGCAAGTATCCAACTTTCCTCTTTTACACTAGCTTTCACTGGTGTCAACAAAACAATTTTTTAGGAAAATACATGCCTTAAAGATTATTCTAATGATAGCCAAGTTATAGGTTCCCACAATCCACATGATTAGACTAAAAATTTACAAAAAATCCCAAGGTGTGTATTGAATTTAAGGCCTTTGATGGATTAACTGCATACGAACATTTTCTCTTTTTAACCAATATTGAACTGACCCAATCTCTATCAAAACAAGGTTCTAGCCAAACTTCACGTTCTTAGTAGTTAGACCGACTGTGCAATGGTTGAGGTCCCAAAAGACTTTTGCATCAATACCCATTTAGCGAGTTTTGGGTCAACAATCCCAGATCACAAAGGACCTTAGGTTGCTAGGCACAAAGTCCCCTCGGACTTACTTACTCGGGTTATTAATGAGCCCAACCTAGCCGATTTCCCTACTAAGAATTTATTATTACAAAATTACACTAGCACTCAACAGTTACAAACATTTATTGACTCTTTTTCTTTCCTTTCTTTTTTTTTTGACACTATAGGAACCAAATTTCGCAAAGGTTTGATTCGACATTGTTCTAACATGTGGGTTCTCTCTCAGGTATCGAATAACATTCCTGTACAATTTTTCCATCAAAAGTCTTGTGCAAATGTGCCGTCTTGGTCTTTTAAGCAAAAATTTGTTCGACACAAGTTTCATGAGGAAAACCTTACTAGACTACGTTCAAATTATCTAAAGGCATTATACATATAATTTTCGAAAAATAGTCAACACCAACTAGTTCTAGAATTTAAAGAGTGGGAAGGACAACTAAGCTAAAATAACTCTATTTTTAGATTTTTAAAATTTTTCAATTTTTTTGGATTTTTTAATTTTATGTATTTACACTAAAACCCTCCCCCATACCTAAATCATGCATTGTCCTCAATGTATGCAAAATGAACGAGAATAAAAGAGAGAAGAGGAAATACCTGATAAGGAATGCCGGAGAATGACAGACTTCTAAAAACAAGAAAGAAGACAACTCACATATACAAATTCTCCCCCATACCTGAATTTCACTAGGGGGTAAAAGAAGAAAAACCGACTTAGCCGATGCCGGTGGGAAACTTTGGATGAAGCTGTGAGAAAAGATCAAGACATATTTGAAAATTTTGATTAGAACAGTCTTTCTCAATCAGTGTGGGATCATGCAACCAAGAATCACTAGTGTTCACCCTAAACCAACTTGAGGCTTCTTTATTTTGTTTAAGCAGATTAGGGACAGTGAAAGTCTGGTTATGGGTCGAATCACTAGGAATGACAAAAGGTGAGGGTCTGGTTCCTCCTAAAGGCCGTTGATCAAACTCGGGATGATAAACCATCAAGTCAGATGCAGGTGGATGTGGTGCAACGGGACTCTCAATGACAGGCTTACTACTAACAATCTCGGGTGGGGTCTCCCACTTGGAACAAATGGCATCCAACTCGCTCAACATATCTTCCGAGGTCATATCCCTTAACGAATCAGCATACTCTCGATTAGGCTCATAGTTGACTTTGAAATCCTCTTTGAGAAGAGACTCAATCTCACTATCCTCAAAACTAGACCACGTGGCAAACTTGTTGACCACGTTAACCCCTATTGATGATTCATAAAGCTCATTGGGTTCTTTTCCTACATTGAAAATGTTAAGGTCTATGGTCATGTTACCGAAAGTGAGTTTCATTGAACCATTCCTACAATTGATTAAGGCATTAGATGTAGCAAGAAAAGGTCTTCCTAAGATGACAGGAATTTGGTTCTTGGGATTCATGACGGGTTGAGTCTCGAGGACAACAAAATCAACCGGAAAGATAAAATCGCCAATTTTAATCAAGACATCTTCAATTAATCCCTTGGGCATTTTTATAGAACGATCGGCAAGTTGAAGTGTCATATTGGTCTTTTTGAGCTCGCCTAAACCTAGGGCTTGATAGACCGAAAATGGGAGGAGATTCACACTGGCGCCTAAGTCAAGTAAAGCCTTGTCCACGAAAGTATTACCTATGACACATGAAATAGTTGGACAACCGGGGTCCTTGTACTTCACGGGAATTTGGTTAGAAAGAATTGAGCTCATTTGGGACGTCAAGAAGGCTTTCTTAGGGACTTGGGTAGTTCGTTTATGGGTACACAAATCTTTTAGACACTTGGCATATGAAGGAATTTGTTGAATGGCATCTAAAAGAGGAATGTTTATCTCGACTTGCTTGAAAACTTCCTGAATTTTGTCTACTTGAGCTGATTGCTTGGGAAGGAGGAGTCTTTGAGGATACGGAGCTTTTGGCTTAAAGACTCGCTCATTAGACACATCGGGAAGGGATTTTGGAAGTGGAGTATCAGACGAAGATTTGGTAGGTGAAGAGGAAGAAGGCTCACTCGGAGAAGATGAGGAAGGTTTATGAGAAGATTCTGTTGAATCAGGAGTTGAGTGATTAATGTTATGGTCAGATTCAACATTTGACTCTTCCTCTTTTTCAGGAGACTTGACACCTACTTGATTGTCAACTTGATTCCCCGACCTTAAAGAAATTATGGCATTAATACTTTCAGGAGGTCTTTGGTTAAGGGGGAATCTAGGGTTTACCTCAGGTTGACTTGGGAATTTATTCTTCTCACGCTCACTTATGGTGTTGGCTAACTGACTCACTTGAACTTCCAACTTAGATATGGCTTGAGTACTAGCGTTCAAAATTTGCCTATCTTGAGTCATGGTTTGCATGAAGGCTTGTTGAGATTGAGCCAAATTAGTTGTTGATTTTAGAAGCGCATCAAGGCTCTTTTCCAAGGAATTAAGTCTCTTATCTGACTCATGAAAGCCGGGAGGATGGGCGGGTGTTTGAGTCGGAATAGGACCTTGATTTTGAGTTGGGTTTGGAAAAGGTCCTTGGTTTGGAGATGAGTAAGAATTCGGATTGGGCATTTGAAAAGAAGGTTGAAAAGAAGGTGGCTGAGATTGAAAATTTTGGCCCTGGTTCCACGAGAAATTTGGGTGATTCTTCCAACCGGGATTGTATGTAGGAGCAAAAGGGTCATTCCTAGGGTTGGGTTGAAACACCGCATTGACTTGAAAATCTGGGAAACTTTGCATCCCTTGATTTGGGTACGTAGACATGTGTGAGGGACCACTATGTGTTTCTAGGGCTTCGAGTCGTCTAGTAAGGGTGGCTAACTTGGCATCGGTTGCGATGTTACTTCCAATTGAATGCAAACCCCTAGAAGATGAACTAGACGATTCGGTAGACTTATTTGGTTCCCTAGTGGATTCCCACAACATTGTCTTTTCAGCTAATTCCTCGAAAAATTCCCACCCTATCCTCGTCTTTATCCATGAATTTCCCTCGGCAAATAGATTCCAGCAATGCGGTTGTTGAACCATCTAAGGCCTCGTACACAATCTTACAGAGCCTCCATTTTTCGATTCCGTGGTGGGGACATTGAGATAAAAGATTTTTAAAGCGGTCAAAACACGTCCAAAATGGTTCGTTGTGTTTTTGACGAAATTGATTAATCTCATTCGTGAATTTCGTAGTCTTGTGGCTTGGAAAGAATTTTTTAAGAAAGATGACTATGAAACCCTCCCACGTGGAAATTGAATTAACGGGAAGACTATACAACCATTTCTTAGCGTTTTCTTTCAAAGCGAAGTTGATAAGTCTAAGCCTAATGGAGTCCTCGGAAAGTTGTTGGAGTTTTTGCAATGCGCTAACCTCCTCGAATTCATGAAGGAAAAGATACGGATCCTCACCCTCACTCCCGGTAAATTTAGGTAACATGCTAATAAAGTGGGCTTTAATCTCAAAATTATTACCAGTAACCGGTGGAAGAGTGATACACGAGGGTTGTGCGGAGCGGGTGGGATAGCAACGGTCCTTAAGAGATATGGCCATGGTTACTACTGGTTCGGAATTATCTAAAGACTCGGAATCGGGTGATGAAGAAATCTCGAATGATCTCACTAGTCTAGAAGAATTATCCCTAATCCAAGTAGTTCGCATAAACCACGAAAGGAAAACACGTAGCAAATAATTTGCGAAAAATTAAGCACACAAAACAAAGGGTGAAAAATCAAAAGAAAGATCTAACCTTAAGACACACTAAAAATTCCGTAAATTAAGAATTATTCAGACCGATTCGGCCAGATTAGAGCAGGCATTGCCAAGAGGCCAAATTCGTCACTTAGACACCGAATCTTAACAGCCAGGCGAACCTTAGACACTGAAGGGCGTGAATAAGTCTTAATTACGTTTATTTTTAGGCACCTTTCTAATTGAACGTGAAACCCTAGGGGCAAACGTCTAATTAATGCAACAAACAACGATATATATACAAAACTATAAACAATTGTGGATGCTTACACTACGTGTTTTAACTAAAAGAAAGAAGAAATTTAACGTACCATTGGGTCCTTCAGCAATCACCACAATTCATAAGGTACGAAAAATTAAAAACAAGAAAATAAAAATCTAAATGATGTGCCCTAGGTGATAAAATGCATGATGCAACAATTATGTATTTACAAATAATTATTTTTTTTATTTTTTATTTTTTTTTTATTTTTTGATTTTTTTTTATTTTTCGTGATTTTCTAAAAAAAAAAATTGAAAAACGGGGATACGGGTTACCGAAGCAAGCTTCCCGAAATTCCAATTTTTCCACGCTCCGAGAGAAAAGTCCCGAAATTTCACACTTTCCTGTTGACAAAAACGAAATAAAAAATTAAGGCAAGAAATAAAACTAATCCGAAAAATTAAATTTTAAGGCGTGAAAAATAATTAAGTTCCCCGGCAGCGGCGCCAAAAACATGATGTGCCGAAAACAAACAATTAATATCGCAAGCGCACGATCATCGTTTTAATATTTAAGATTCGATCCACAGGGAATAATTTTTTTATTTCACAATCCTTAATTTTTAATTTAGGCGAATTAGGACAAATTTGGATTTTTTTTGGAAATTTTGTTTTTAACCAATTAATTGCTAACTTTAAATTCTAAATTATTCTAAAAATTCTAAGAAATTAAAATTAAATTAATCTAAAAATTATTCTAAACAATTCTAAATTCAAATTAAACTAGAATTTATTTTAAGGAATTTACTGACAGAAAACTAAATTCTGAAATTATCACTATTTTTTTTATATGATAAACAAGTTAACAAACTCACGAACTAAAATATACTCTATGAATCAGCGAATTGCAAACCCAGAAACAGACTTATACAAACTCGGAATCAACTTAGTAACTACTCAGTCGACTCGGCATCACACAGGAACTCAGAATCGACGTAAACAAACAGCAACGAACTCGACACTCATTGAAGAAACAAGAACAAACGACTCGAACTCTGCACTACTCAATGGCGACTAAGCGACTAAGCGAAATTTCTCACCATCATTACTTATTAAAGATCGGAAATGGAAGAGGCAAAACTCGGAAAAACTACTGTAATAACAAAACGAAAACTCAGAAGCCAGCAACCCGAATTCGATAACAACATAGCAATACAGAAACTACAACTCGGAGAAGAAAAAGGGACTCAGAAACAATTCGGATTCACAACTAATACCCCACAGCAAAACTCAGAAAAACTGCTGTCACAAATCGACATTAACAAAACAGCAAATTCGCGAGGACTACAATTTTGATATTAAAAACGAATTCGACGACAAACTCGGACAGAACTTGCGACTTGAACTCGGTACTAACAACAAATAACTCGGTAATTCAGTAGTTACAAACTCAATGAAAACGAAGAAACTCGGCATAACAGAATTTCTGAAACTCGAGCTGCAGACAACATACCCAGCTACAAACTCAATAACAAAAATGCAGAAATATAAATAGACAAAAGCACAATCGTCTAAACGACGGAAACGAAATTAACAACGGACTTAAAAACTCACAAAATCCAGTGGACTCAGTGACAAGTCGAACTCGACAATAGACAAAAACTGAGAATGCAACTCGACTTATTGACTCGACCACGAAATCGAACTCATTAACATTACAACAGCAATTTCGAACTATGATTCTGGAAACCAAACAACTGAATTAAATTAAAAACTCGAAACAACAAACACAATTCAGAACAAAAGCCATTCGAGAAAATGTAGAACTCAAATAATAAACACGAAAAGAACAATTCCTAAACCATAAAACAACGAATTAAGAATCGTGCAAAAACAATACCGACTCGACAACATTAAACTCAGATACAAGGATTTCAGCGATAACGAAAACAGAACAAGCATTAGCAAATAAGACGATTGACGAAACAACAGGAAATCGAGCTTTATTAATAAAACGAAAATGAAAAGAAAAGGGGAAACAAGAAGGAGAAGAAGTGCGAAGAAGGAGAAGAGACAGATGTGTTTGAATTGAGAGAGAGAAGGGGATGGGGGCTGTTAATTCGAATTAAAACAAAGGAAAAAGAGTGAGTTTGTGTGTGATTAAAGAGAAACCGGAAGAGGCATGAATTGGGTGGGTTCGATTAGTATAGAGAGAAAGAGAAAAGAAGAAGGAGATAGAGAGAGTGGGAGAGACGTGAGTTTGGGCTATGGAATTTGCTGGTAATAACAAAGGAACAGGGGAGGCTTTGATTACTGAAAGAGAATAACCGAACAATGCAGTTTTAATTAACACATAAAATAAAAACAGGTAAAACAAATGCTGGAAATTAATAAAATTATTGAGTAATATTTTTTTTTTATTATTACACTAACACATCAAATATAAAAATTATAGATCTACAATTAACATTTATAAAACCCACAATAAATTTGAGATTTAAAGGGGCGTGACTAATATTAAAACGAGAATTAAAATTACGAAAACAAATTCTTCAAATCGATACTTTCAATCCCGTGTGGTTAGCGTTGCTACTTTATCCACCCGAGAATTTACGAAAATAACGAATTAAAGAATAAGGAAAATAAAATGAAATAGGGATGCTAGAATTAAAATGAAAATTCAAATTGCATAAAAATACAAAGTTTTACAAGGAAATATAGAAAATTACAACTAAAATTACTACAACATAATTCTAGTATGTAGGCTAATTGGTCTCTTTACAAGTGAAGAAATGGAGCCTATTTATAGGAAAATTTTAGGGTTTTAGGTAGGTGTGGGTAAATCCTAGCCATTGATTTGGTTTAGTGTTGGCTAAATCTTGGTCATCCATTTTCTTTGATAACAAAATGCACCACCACCCCTAACTTTTCATTTTCTTCTTGTTTTGGTCCTTCTTCTTCTTCTTTTTCTCTTCCTTGACCTTTATTTTCTTTATTTTGCAATTTCTTCATTTTTTCTTGAATTTCCTGAAATAAAACAAAATAATTTATTAAAATATGAATCCAAGCAATAAATAGGCAATAAAAATATGCAAAAATATGCACTTATCAATTCACGATCGTCTTCTAACCCGATGTTATCAAAATCAAGTTTTCTTCTTGCTAGTTCTTCTCTACGTGCTTGAGCTCGTGTACGCATACACTCTCAAAAAGTACCTGAAATTCACCAACAAGAAATTTGGTGAGAACGTCTTAGTCACCGAACTTTAATGACCACTGATGGCAAATACTGAAACTAAACAAATAAAACCGAGTCCCCGGCAGCGGCGCCAAAAACTTGTTACGACCAAACTCAACACGCAAGTGCACGTGATCTCAAGTAATATAGATAGCAAATAAGATTCGTTCCTACAAGGACTCGTTGTATTGTCTAGTTAATTCACTCACCAATGTATGATTATTATTCGATGCTACGACAAATTAATAATGGGATTTTTGTTTATCACTACAATTACTCTAAGAATTATAACTAATTATCAACTACTTGACTAAGAATTTTGTCGAATTACTTATGTGAATAAAACATGGGATTTCAACTTCATTAAACAATCCATCTATAGTCTTCACTTCTCTAGCCTTTTCATGTGATTTGTCAATACCTGATCGAATACACAAAACTGATATAAGCCAACCTTCGTTGCACAAATACCATCCTAAATAATATCCACAATAAAGATATAAATCACTTAGTCTCCCAATTATGCCTAATTTCTATATGTCTATAAAGATTGAAACATAATGGTTGAATTACAAGCATTCAATAGATCACATAGTCGTCATAAAACGGTTAGAGTTACGACACTAATTATGAATGATATTCTCATGCATAAACCTATGCTAGCATGGCAAGTTCTAAACTCTTAGATCCACTTTCGCTTCAATAAGAATTAACAAACAATTACAGGAGTTAGCTACTCTCCTATAACGAATTAAATCAACCATGATAGGATATCACATCAATCACAATATAGGCATCGAAAAGATTCAACAAATAAACTTAATGAATAAATCCGCTAAAACCCCATGACAACGAATTAGTTCATAATCAAACTAATCGTCACCATGAGTTCCAATGTAAACATGATAGAAGAAAACAAATAATGAATTAAATAAATAACAAGGGTTTTAAAGAATACACCCAAACCAATCATCCACAAACTAGGAAGAATACAAGAATAAATTTGACACTATCTTTTTCCTCGCTTCTTCGTGCTTCAAAACTCCGTAAATACAATATGTGGTCAGACCTCCTCATTCTAGGGTTTTTTCCTTCTTTATATAGGCCTCCAGGTGCAAGAAATTCGAAAAGGAATTTAATTTCGACTTTATCTCGAAAAAACAACAAAACAGAATTTTCTCTCAGTCGTTCCGGCGCTGCCGCACCATCCAACAGTTATAGCACGGCGCTGCCGCGCCATCCCAGATGTCCCAGCGCTGCCGCGCCACACTCCAGTACAAACGCGGCGCTGCCGCGCCCTAGCTTCTGCTCAGCAACTGGATTTTTCCTTATTTCTTCATTACAACTCCAAATTGTTCTCCGATTGCTTCGCTGCATTCCTTGAACACCTGGGATTATCATTCATGCACAATACCCTTAAAAGAGATCAAAAATACCACAACTCGAGTACAAACATTCGTTTTAAGCCAAATGGAAACGTTTTAAGTGAATAAAATACCCACTCATCATGCATATATTTGTTTATCAAAATGTAATAACCGCGAATATTTCGAATAAATTTTCCTATAGATATTTAAATTTTATGTAAGAGCGATGCGTTATTATATTTTAATTAGCGCGTTTTTAAAATTTTTTGAAATTTTACATATTCGTTTTATATTTAATTAGTTACATTTATTTAGTGTTTACTAAAATTAGAAAAAATATTTAGGAAAGTAGGATTTTTATTTTTATTTTGGATCGAGTTTATTTTAGAAAACGGAATAAAAGTTTCGTTTTAATTAGCCAATAGGGGGAACGAACTCTTTTTACCAAACCTTGCACTAAATATGATCATTATTATGACAATTATTTTGTCCCCCATGTTTTGATTCTTTTTAATTTAATAAACAAACCATCCTCATCCTTATAATTACAAACAATTCAGCACTCATTTTTTCACAGAAAACGAATCAAAACAGGGTTAGAGCACTCATTTTTTCTCAGAAACAGAGACACTCCACATCTCTTTCTCCTGCAAGAGACTCGCCTCCTTTCTATATTAACCAAAAACCCGAACCTATATATATACAAACCAAGTATATACACAGGTAATTATTTTGTTTTTCTTCCCTTTCTATTTATTTGTATCCGTTGTTTTCATTTTTGTAACAATCGGGTAGGCTTAGTACATGTGATTGGATCGTTTGTCATTGTGTTGTTATCGATTGATGGAGAAACCGAAGCTTGGGAGGAAGAATGTTGCAGTTGTATTGTGTTCTGTTGTGTGGTCGGGTTATGGTGGTCTTCGGCGTTTGTAAGGGGGGAATGGTGGAGGTCGAGAGGGGAAAGGGAGAGATGAGAGGTTTCGATCGAGAGGGAGAAGAGATACGGAGAGAGTGAACAAGAAATTGAGGCAGAGAGTGATTGATTTTGTGGGTTGTTGCCGGAGTAATAAGGGGAAACGAGAGAGATGGAGGCGGAGAGATTAATGGAGATTGAGAGAGATTGAACTCGAGAGAAAGAAAGGGAGAGAGAGATGACAGCGAGAGGGAGAGAGAGAGAAAGAGAGAGGGAGAGAGAGAGAGAGAGAGGGAGAGGGAGAGAGAAAATGGAAGAGAGAGAGCAGGGGAGAGAGAGAGAGTAGGGGAGAGAGATTTCCGACGAGCGGTGGTGGCGCATGGGCCCCACGCGTCGTCGGAGAAATTGAGAAAAAAATTTTGTTTTCTGGAACTGATTAATCAGGTAATAACATAATAAAATATAAAAATATATTTATATAATAATAATAAATAACAAGAGGTTAAATATTCCTTTTAAAATTAGTTTTAAATAATTGAGTTATTATTATAAAAATGGTGAGAAATAAAAAGGAGTTATAAAATTTGTTTATTATTTAAAAATTGTGAGGAATAAAAAGAGTTTAATAAAATGGTGTAATTAATTTATTAATTATTTAAAAAGAATTATTTCATGTTTTTGGGACGAAAATTAGAGATTTATTAATTGTCGATAAAAGAGGAAAAATTGTGAATAAATAGGATTAAATTACGGTATTATTTTAGAAGATTTATAATTAGCGTTCCGGATTATTCTAATTAACCGGATCGAGTCAGATTATTTTAAAGATTAAAATCAGAGTGATATTTAATTATTTACGAGATTAAAAATAGAGCATTGCCGTTAAGTTCCGTAACCCTATTTTCGTTTTAAGTCGGATTTACGGATAATTAAAAATAGGATTTATTTTTGAGATTTAATTCCTGAGTTCGAAGAGAGATTTATTTATACGGGAATTATTATTCGTTATTATTGTAGAGATTTTCGAGAGATGTTATTATATTTAAATATTATATTGGAGGTTTAGAAATACCTTTATTTTGATGAAGCGCTCACGTATTTTTTGTTTCCATTTTTAGAGAATAAATTCCGAGCTGTAGACCGGAGCCAAGTTCACGGGTAGAGTACAAATTTTATCTACACTTAATTGCACTTCGAGATCGAGGTAAGTTCATTCCTACCCTAAATCTTAGAGACTTATATTTCTGTTCGTATTATTTCATTCCTTATTTATTTTTCAGCTGTCAATTATGAGATTTATTTGTTGCTTCATATGATGCAATGATTCTTTTGAGCATTATTTTCTCGTTGCGATATTTTGTTACGGTTAAAATTAGTTTATTTGTGAATTATATCCCTTATAAGTGTGGAATCAATTCGTTGTTATCGGGTCGATCTCATTAATTCGAGACGACTATTATTGTGATTCAGTTAAACTAATCTCATTCGTTCGAGCTAGTTAAATTTATTCTTTTCAGTCGAATTTATTGTACAAATGCGACAATAATTATTGATTATCTTTTAGTTGGTTCATCTCTCGAATCAACAAATAAGAGTTATAAAAATTAGAATCGTTAGAGTTTTACTCGTTGATCAAGTGAAAAATATTCCATTTAACGTTCATCAATTATGAGTATTATAAATATTCGAGGAGTACTATTTGTGCAATACGACTCCCAATTACTTCATTTTAAGACTATCCTCAATATTTCGAGATGGTTGACTTTATTGTCGAAGGTTGGCATCTTGTTCGTGTCAACCAATAAAATATTATTATTGAGAATTTACCTCAGTCCATTGTTCGGATTGGTGGAACAACTGAGTCAGTCTGGCAGTCCGTCAGATTTGTAATTATTTTTCTGGAGAGTTATCTTAATTTATCTGTTCATCAAAATATTCGGGAATTCTGTATTCTACTGGTCAATTTTGGGAAAGAGGCCCATTTTAGAGAAAGAGAGACTTGTGTACCGTTATGCGGACACGAGATATATTGGCACTATGATGCCAGGGTTGAATTAATAACCCCTATGATGCTAGCATTCATACATTTATATTATATTATTGATAACCTATTGTAGCCGTGATCGGGTGAAGTACGATATCATTGGAGGACGGTATTCCCGGTCGGATAGTTGATCGCCCCACCGAGATACCGAGAGGTGGAAGACCAGTTTATTCTTAAATCATGAGTCATCAGAGTTATACCAACTGAGTCTTTCGAGCATTCTGTTTTCGAGATGAGTACTGAGTATTGAGTCTTTCGAGTATTCTACTTTCGAGATGAGTATTGAATCTTTTGAGTATTCTGATTTTAAGATAAGTATTGACTAAATCCAGATTGTGATATCCGATTGATTTTAATATTTCGAGTATTCCTTTCGGTAAATCTTATTATATTTATATACCGAGTAAGAAGAGAACTTGCTGAGCACTATAGTTGCTCATTCTTGCTTTACAACATTTTTATTCAGCTGTCAAGATGGAAAGAGGCGAGACGTCCAACCAGGGATCCAAAGGAAAGGAGAAAGCTCCAGGCTATGCTGACAAGAACTAGAATATCTAGCTGGAATCTTTATCTATCTACTTTTGTAAACATATGTAAGATATTACCCCGAGATGTAATATGTCGTATTGTAATAATGTGTGAGACCGATCTTGGATCTGAGGAGTGGGACACTTATGTTCCGTTGTATTAAATATTTTGCCTTATTATTGAGTTAACGTGTGCTGCAGGATATCGAGACAATGTGACGACCCGGGTCCCCGATCAGGGTGGATCTGGGGGCGTTACACAAAACTTGGGCTAAGTGATGATATATTTTGATGTTATATTTATTAGTGTATATTAGCTTGTGGCCCGTGCAAAGCATGAGTTACTTTTAAATTTTTTTAAAATTATATGATTAAACAAAATACAGCATAATAATTTATTATGGATATAATTTAACTTTATAATATTAATTAAAAAGATTATTAGTAATAATAATAGTTATTTAATAAATGATATATATTGTTTAGAACTAATAATATAAAATCTTAATGTAAATTTGTTGTTGACGGGATTCGAAACTTGGATCTTTAGAAGAGGGATTTAAATATAGAATATTCCTTATTATTAGATCTAACAGTTATCATCTATTTAATAAATATCTAACGGTCACTATTCTTTTAAATGGTTGAACCAAACAACCAAATTATATGGTTGAACCAAACAACTAGCCTTGTTTACTTATTATATATTAGTATATATAAATGTGTGTTATGTGTAAGTAATAGTCTTGAAACTTTGATTTATGTCATGGTTTGTGATAATAAAGACTTAAGACCGAGTCACCGGGTTGTAGTGAGTTTTCTGAAAATTTAGGACCGTTATCACCGGGTTGTAGTGGTCGTGGTATGAATTGTGAGTTTCAAGTTATTGTTGTTATACGGTATCATATCATATCGAATAAAAATATGTGCATCGAAAGTTATTGATTTATGTATCGTATTATATCGTATTGATTATCTTTTATAATACGTGTATACATGTTACATGGCATTACTAGTTGAATCGATTAGTTACTTGTTGTGCTGTATAGCTCATTACTTACAATTTTTCAGTTCCGTATATGATCAAGTGGATAACATTGGAGTTCAAATAGATTAGAACTGGATTAGATTGTTTTTTGAATTTTCATCGTTAGCCGCGCTTTTGTAATAAGTACTTTTATTATTGGCTTTTGGTTTAATAAAATTTGTTCTGTTTTAGTTTTCGATGTAAAATTAATAATTCAAAAAATCAGACTGTTACAATGTACCTAAATGTTAAATCCTAAAACATGACCCATTTAGAATTGGTGTCATGTATTTTTGTGTTATGTTTTCGTGTAATAATAAAATAAGAACATAAATTAAAATAAATAAATTAAATTATTTTAATATTAATTTTTCGATGAAATTATTGCAAATATGTATTAAATATATATTATTTCATATTTACATACAACATTATAAAATTATGTATAGTCATAATAATATATTTAATATAAATGTATCTAATATAAATATTAAATTTTATGTGTATATTTATTTATTTCGTGTATTTAATATAAATGATGTTTGTGTACCCAAAGGATAAACACATAACCGATACTAAATCTCGATCGTGTACTTATATATTCACATTCATGTACTTTTGTGTAATGTACTCAAAATGCAAATATAAACATTAAAATTTTCGTATCATTTTCGTATAATACTTTTGTATTGAGTGGTAAATTATCGAACCTACAAGTGTTTCTAATTTTTGTAAGTTAAAATCCAATATTTGTTTTTACAAGCCCTTAGTATGAATAATCTTGCTTCTACAATTTTTTATACATGATAATTACTAATTTCAAAATAACCATATAAATTAGCCAAATAAATAAATTTTGTTTTAACCCTCTAGTTCATATCCCGAACTCGGTGTTTAGGAGCGAGCTTGAAGTGGCGCCTTTTTCTGCGAAAGTTAGGGAAGGAAGGTTGAGATGGTTCGGCCACGTTCGAAGGAGGCTGGCTGAAGCCCCAGTTAGGAGGGTCGAGAGTCTGGCGGTTGTTGGGACGAGGAGGAGAGGCAGGCCGAGGAGGTCGTGGGAAGAGCAGCTCCGGATGGATTTGAAGGCCTTAGACTTAAATGAGACCATGCTCGCGGATAGGTGTTCTTGGAGGCGGCGTATCAGAGTGGTGGATTCCCTTTTAGGATGTGGCTCTGTTGTCGAGAGCCTCAGAGTTGCCTTGTCTCGGTTAGCGATTTTTTAGTAGTTCGGCTTTAGAGTTCTCACTTTTCGTTTTGAGTGTCTTCTATTTTCTGGTTTTGCAGTTGCAGGGAGCTTGGCTCGGTGTTATCTCTGTGCGGGACTTCCCGTGTGGTTGGAGCGCATCAAGCTAGGAGTATCATAAATCCTCGCAGATAGGTAGGCCCCATGTGGAGAACGCCATGGGCCTCAGGTATGTCTTTGTCCATTTCCGTATCATTTTCGTTGTATTTACCACACTCTATGTATGTTGTGCACTCAGCCGAGGGTCTTCACGAAAACAGCCTCCCCGCTCTAAAAGTGGGGGTATGGTCTGCGTACAACCTATCCTCCCCAGACCCTGCTCTGAGCGGGATATACTGGGTATGTTTGGTTTGGTTTGGTTTCGTTCATATCAAATATAATTGATTTTTTTAATAAAAAACTGAGAGAAGCTAGGCGAGCGAAGTTCCAGACTTCCAGCTATTGACGGCCACGTCTAAACATGTGTGTAATTTCAGAGGTTCATCTCCATTCATCACCCTCTTTATCTTATCACTGTTCATGTCTTATACTTACAAGATGCCTGTATGTATATATACTGATTGAAAAATTAAAATTTGCAAGTGTTTAGTTCTATCATAATCAAATTCAACACATTTTCATTTCAAGAATCATAAATTATGCATTTCCGTAGATTATCCACTCTAATTAATCAAACCCCATTTGCATCTTCAACACAATTATTCACAAAAAACAAGAATTTTAATCCAACCCCATTACCTTATAGAACCATTTTTGAACCTAAAGCTCAGGATCTTGATTTTATAAATGTAGCTTATAGTCATCTTATTCACTCTGATTGGCCTAAACTAGATAAATTAGCATCTGGGTTGTCTCTTTTTCGAGTAAAACACATTCTTTTAAAGCTGCGTAATGACCATCTTCTTTCGTTTAAGTTCTTTAAGTGGTTTGGGTTAAAAAACCCGTCTTTTCGGAATCTTGAAACCCATTCGATGATTTTGCATATTTTGACTAAGCATCGTAAGTTTAAGTCTGCGGAAAGTGTTTTGTGGGAGATTCCTGATTCGGGGTCGGTTAATTTTGGTTCGGAGTTGTTTGAGGCGTTGGTTCATTCCTATAGAGTTTGTGATTCTTCGCCGAGGGTTTTTGATTTGGTGTTTAAGACGTATGCTCATTTAAAGAAAATTAGGAATGCTACAGATGTTTTTTGTTGGATGAAGAATTATGGGTTTTTACCGGCTGTGGAGTCGTGTAATGCGTTGTTGAGCTCATTGCTTTAATTGAATCGGGGGGTATTGTGGTGAAATTTTACAAGGAAATGCAGAGGTCGAGGATTTCGTCAAATGTTTATACTTTTAATATGGTTGTGGCTGCTTACTGCAAATTGGGGAAATTGGAGAAGGCGGTTGCAGTAATTAAGGAGATGGAGAGCTTGGGGTTTAATCCAACTGTTGCTTCGTATAATACGTTGATTGGCAGATATTGTAAACAGGGCCTTTTGAGCTCTGCCTTGAAGCTCAAAGATTCGATGATTAGGAATGGTGTGAACCCAAGTGATATTATGTACAACACACTTATTCATGGACTCTGCAAGGAAGGAAAATTGCTAGAAGCAAATAAGATTTTCAATGAGATGAAAGGAGCAAATGTGACTCCTAATGCTGTTACCAACAATACATTGATAAATGGGTATTGCCAGGTAGGTAATAACGATATGGCCGGGCAATTTTTTGAGGAGATGTCCAGGAATGAAATCAAAGCTCTGATATCTTGACTTACAATGCATTGATTTTGGGGCTATGCAAGGAGGGATTGATTAAGAAAGCTGCATACCTAGTGAAGGAACTTTATAGGAAAAAATTGGTTCCAAACTTGTCAACCTTTTCTACGCTAATAATAGGACAATGTGCACGAAAGGACTCTGAGCACGCATATCAATTGTATAAAAGCATGATAAGAAGTGGTTGTCATCCAAATGAATATTCGTTGAACATGTTGATGTCGGCATTATGCGGGAATGAGGATTATAATGGAGGAGTCCAAGTTCTGAGGGAGATGCTAGATCGAGGTATTGCTCCTTATCTGTTACCTTAAATGTTCTTTATAAAGGGCTTAGAAAAAAACACAAGCACGTACAACCAAACATAAAAAGAACAATTGCACACACTGTAAAAGAGACTGCTAAACACATTACTAAACCTTAAGGAGATAGCAAACCTGTTTCCCGAACCTGAATAGCCTGCCTATTCTGCGTCCTCGATTTCCTTTGCATCCTTCCAAATTTCAGAACAGTCCCACGAATCAGCCAAGGGTGTTTATCTGTTATAAAGTCTCCCATAACAAACCCAACAAGAAGCCCACTTCCAAGTCCTACCAATATAAATAACCAATCAAATCCACTTGGGAACTTATCTTCATCAGAATCATCCTCATTCTCATCTGGTGGTAACTGCACTGTTCCACAATCCTTAGATAACGGGAATCCACAGTCCAGAATTTTCCATGTAAGAAATATTGTCAAATGTTCTGAACTGCAGGCCTTGTGGTATGCGACCACTTAGGAGGTTCTGAGACACATTGAAGAAAGCGAGAAAATTCAGTTGTGCTGCTAACTGTTGAGGGATGACTCCTGAGAGCTTGTTATGTGACATGTCCAATGATTCCAGCTGTGTTAGGTTCCCGAGTGATGGAGGAATTGGACCCGTAAGATCATTGTTGGAAAGGTTGAGCAACTGGAGAGCCACTAGACTTCCAAAAGATTCTGGAACCTGCCCTGTAAATTTGTTACTTGAAAGGTCAATAGCAGTGAAAATATTTGAAATCTTTTTGTGCTCGGTCTTTACGCCGTTGTTGGTAAGAATTATCAAACTGTAATATGAGAAACTATATGTACCATAGTGTATTCACCAATATCAGTACTTACAGTGTTCCTATATGTCTGTATATGTGGTTCCATGTCTGTGAGGAGAACTTTCATTGCATTCCAAATCTGGATATAATTCATAGGCAAAGCACCAGTTAAAGAGTTATGAGAGAGATCTCGGATGGGATCGAAGAGTTCATAAAGTCATTTTCTGCAAGGTTTAAGTTCTGGAGGTGAACAAGGCTGAACAGGGTGCTGTTGGAGTGAAGAGTAGCAGTTTTTAGACTACTACTGAGGTCAAGACCTATAACATAACCGGTAGAATCATCATACTCAACCCCGTCCCACGAGCAACAATGTATCATTGCTGCTATTACCTCTAGCCTTCCAAGATGCAGTCTTCAAGTAAGTAGATGATAAGCCTTCCCTTATCTATAATTTTAACCAACCCTTTGATATTAATGTAGTAAAATTGCACATCATCTATTACCATACTAATTATAATATATTCTGTTTATAACAATCTAAATAATAATGACATATTACTTTTAAAATATTACCAACCTAGCCAATCACGTCATCGAACAAATTTTAGGCAACTACCAATTTTAATCAATATAGCCAACTATTTAAGCTAACGTTGTGGGAGATGTTCTTACTAGCTACTGAATAACTGAACTAAATTTTTGAGCGCCATGATATAATTCAAATAATAAGAATTATTTCTTATTGTTCGAAATTCTATATTCAATTCTGTTCACTCCGAAAATATCTTGAGAACTGATAAGCCATACAAGTCTACTCATTGTAAGGGTACTTATTCATCTCAATAAATTTAATAAAGATGAGAGGAAATTCCAAAGGCATATGATGCTGAGCATAATATTGTACGTTTACCTTCTTATACTATACTAGAAGTTTTGCCCGCTCCGCTTGGCTTGTTGCAAGAATGAAATGATACAATTTATCTAATTTTCTCCTCTAATGATAAATAGTTTAAACTTCTAATCTTAAGTAAGTATAACCGTAAATTAGGACCAAAGAAATGTTAATATGTAAAAAGTGAATGAAACATGTTTCAAATGAAAATTCTATTTGAAGAGCAAAGCATAATGTAATTTAGAAAAATTTGTAAATTATCGAAAAGTAGTCGATATTAATTTTGATTAACAAATTATCATCCATAAAGTTGATGGAAAACAAAAAAAGACAAATAGCACAATTCATAAAATTATGATTGCTTCGAATTTATTTGAAGTTCACACATAATTAGGTTTGTAGCCTCATAATTTGAAACCACAAAGCCAGTTTATGGTGCTTATACGAAATGAACAAAGCAAGAATCATGTGTTGATTAAATGAACATGTATATAGCCTGAAAATGACCTAGTGCGAAAAAGTGGTCTATCGAGTAATCAAGAAATTTCAGACAACATCCAGATTGTTAAGGAGACAGTCATTATCATTTCATCCAGCCATCATCAAAACCATCATCAAAAGCAATAGTACATCAAAACCGTCTACATCAGCAGAAAGGGATCAACAGCCCCATAGTTCTTGACAGAAGATAAAATAAACATAGATAACATAATAGTGATAAGAGAGAACCATAAGATTTGAAGCTACCGGTTATGGTTTATCCACGTTTCTGACGAACTGCATCCGCCAGTCTTGCCGCCTCTTTCTTGAATCCGTTGACATCTTCCATTAAAACCATGTGGTTTGCCTTAAACTCTGTCTCGAATTCTTTGAATGCTATCATCATGTAATCAATCTTTTCCATGAGTTCTCTCATATTTATTTATAGATTTGTCAAAGATTTCTCTAGGTTTTCATTCTTCATCGGGATTTCATCTTCGGAATCTGAACTGATATGCTGCTGCTTCCTCTTATTTTCGCTATCAAAAAAGATAAAATAGTCAGTAAATAAGCATGTAAAGAATGAAAAGAAAGAGAACTTACGTTGGTTGCTTGTGTTGAGACATGATGCTTTCTTCCTTTTTTTTTTCAGCTGCAAGAAGTTCTATGTGAGAAGTTGTAAAGGTAGTAGTACAGTGTAAGTTATATAGATCAGTCTGTTTTGGGAAAGGAGAAATAATAAATAGTAAATTACTTCGTAAGCTGTGCAAGGGTAACTGTTGTGGTATCTGGAAAGTTTTCTTTGTTCATTGTCTAACTTTAAGTTCAATGAATGTTCACTATTTGTGCTTTAGTTGGTGACTACAGTTAGGCAGCATTTAATACATAGGAACACTACTTTTGGTAATAGCCCGGAAACGTCAATTAACACGTCAATTCGATTGCGTATGATCTGTAAAGTATATCTTATTATTTATTTCATTTCCTATAGCATTCTATTCCATATAACAGTAAAAGACCAAATAAAAATTCGGTTATAATTTATTTCATTTCCTATAGCATTCTATTTAAGCTAACGTTGTGGGAGATGTTCTTACTAGCTACTGAATAAGTGAACTAAATTTTTGAGCGCCATGATATAATTCAAATAATAAGAATTATTTCTTATTGTTCGAAATTCTATATTCAATTCGGTTCACTCCGAAAATATCTTGAGAACTGATAAGCCATACAAGTCTACTCATTGTAAGGGTACTTATTCATCTCAATAAATTTAATAAAGATGAGAGGAAATTCCAAAGGCATATGATGCTGAGCATAATATTGTACGTTTACCTTCTTATACTATATACATGCTGGTAACCCGTGTGTATGGACATGGATAGAACACGAACCAAGATTAAATATTAATATTGATAAATTATTAAAAATAAATATGATTAATAAATATTATTTTAAGATGTATTTGTAGATAGCTGAATGATAAAAATAATTAATTAATAAATATTATTTAATTATGTAATTACAGGCAATTGAACCGAGGTGAAAACTAAAAAAAATATAGTAAATAAATCTTATATAATTATGTAGCTGTAAGTAATTGAATCCAAGATTAATGATAATCAATTTTGATATCTTAATACTATTGCGCATCATTAAAACATAATTTTTCACATTAATAAAAAGTATAAATGAAAACAAATATTATAAAACAAAATAGTTGATCTAATAGTAGAAACTTATGAGGACACGTGTTTCTAGAGAAATTTTTTGAACTTTCTTTTATTAATAATTAATAGTACAAATATGTAAATTTTATTAAGTATCTCCACTAAAAAAGAGTTAAATGCCACTATATTGTTAGTAATCATTTATAGTTTAATAAATTTTTTATGTCATTCACACAATTTTTGTTACATGTCCCACAAAGAAAAGATGCACTGACCATATCAAACAGTGTGGAAAATAGTGGCAATTTGGCATTGTTGTCACAATAACGCTCTCCGAAAAAATATTTAAAGCATGGAAATGTCAACAACTTGCGAGATCTTGTAAATATGACAAGCATGTGAAATTATCAATTATCGCTCAGTGATATCTATGGGAGTAAATTTCAAAGTGGTGGCCAGATATTACACTCATTTTCAAAAAAGTGGCCAGACTTTAAGTTTTACAAAATGGTGGCCAAACTTGCCTTTTTCCTTTCAAAAAGGTAGCTGCAGGCGATTTTTAGCTTTTTGGCAGGGGTAAAATGGGGAAAAAATGCTAGAAATCCCAAAAATTGTCCACAAAAATCCCTAAATTAATATGTGTCACCATATGATTGGTTATATTCGTAATAATAATAATAATGCCCCCCATGTATATACATCAATTCACCAAAAAATCCACAAATATGAGTTGTCAAGATTTAATTAATCAATTTATGTGCATGCATGAGGGGCATTATTATTATTATTACGAATATAACCAATCATATGGTGACACATATTAATTTGGGGATTTTTTTGATAATTTCTTGTGATTTTTAGCATTTATTTTTAGTAAAATAACATATTTTCCCATTTTACCCCTGTCAAATAAGCCGAAAATCGTCTGCAGCCACTTTTTCGAAAGGAAAAAGGCAAGTCTGGCCACCATTTTGCAAAATTGAAAGTATGGCCATTTTTCTGAAAATGAGTGTAAAATCTGGCCACTTTTTTGCAATTAACTCTATCTATGGACAAAGTGCTTAAACCAAACAAAAAACAAAGTATGATTTCTCATATAGAACAACAATACCACATGCACGTCCATTGGTAAGTATAGGAGACTGCAACCCCCATCCCCACCCAGCCTTCTTCAGCTAGAGATGCATCTGCATTTATTTTAACTACCCCTTCAGGAGGTGGTGAATATGTTTGCTTTCCATATTTACCTTGCTCTTCAACCAGTCTATTAACTCTTGCCAGATGAATGTCAAGTTCCAGCCATGCTAAAAGTGCTCCTCTTTGTCTTACTCCTGCACCTGCTTTCTTCCACTGGATAATCAGCTCACACATTGACTGTGCACTCTCCATTTATCAAACTTCTACACCCACTCTCCTCCCACAGCTCCTTAACTCGAATACAACCAAAAATAGGATGCCAAGATGGTTCCTCCTCAGTCTGACATCACGGGCATCTTGCATCCTTCTTGTTGTCCTACATGGTTCAAATATTCACGAACGATATAATGTTTGCGGTAGAACATCTACAACCCATCTCTATTTAATAGCTCTTGAACACGACTAAAGATCGTACGGATTCTGAATCATCACAAAAAGTTATCAAAAGAACAGAAACAAATAATATCCTTAACCATCCACCATACTATATACATGGAGAAGGTATTTCTGACTATTTTGTAAGATTTTATTTAGGCATCAAAAAGTCTTGTTGAGTACTAATTTCTAGTTAGCTTAATGCTTCAAAATGAGGAAACTACTTGCAAGATGTTATTTTCGGGCAAATTTACGTTAAGTTTTCATCCCTGAGACACTGAAACTAAACTTTGCAGGAACTAGAGTCTAAAAATGCAATGTTGTTCTGGTACGTTGGCAAATTTGATGCGATGATCTATGTCATTGGGCTTACGAGTGTCTAGGGAGAAGTGATCAATATTGGGCTTACGAGTGTCACAAATTCTGTTTCATTAACTCAATGAATGTAATGTTTAACTTAAACCATCAACCATGTTCTCTGTAAGCAGCTGCAGTTCCTTGATAAATGTTGCAGTGCAGCTCCTTGTAAGTATGGTTATTCACTTATTTAAAGTCACAGGCAAAACAGAGCCAAGAAAAACTTGAATGAACCAAACAAAAACAATGGATTTGCTTATTCAAGTACAAGAAAACTACATTTAATGATCACATGAAACAATAATACTTTACTGAATGGCAACATCGATTCATGTTAAGTGATTCCAAGTGATGTGCCTCTTTGTTCTTCTCAATATTTTTGCTAACTCTAAAACCAACCATGGGTGCCTATTGTTTATTACGTTACCCAAAACAAAACCAATTACTAGACCGCTTCCAACTCCTGCGAATATGAATATCCAAGCAGACACATTAGGAAACTCTTCAGAATCATCGTGACTGTCAGCTGCAGGTGACTTCAAAGTTGCACATTTCTTAGATAAAGGGAATGCACAAAGTCCAAGATTCCCCAGGTAAGAATCATTCTCAAATGTCCTAAATTGCGGCCCTTGGGGTATAGGACCAGTCAGGAGATTGTAAGATACATTGAAGAATTCTAGAAAATTAAGTTGTGCTGCTATTTGATGAGGGATGGCTCCTGACAACTTGTTTTGTGAAAGGTCCAACGACTCAAGCTGTGTTAGTTTCCCTAAAGATAAAGGAATAGCACCCGTAAGCTTATTGTTCGAAAGGTCGAGCAACTGCAGTGCCTCTAGGATTCCCAAAGAATCTGGAATCTCCCCTGTGAATCTGTTGCTTGAGAAATCAATGGCACAAAAAACATTTTGAATCTTCACGTACTCTGTTGTCACACCTTTGTTCCTTAGTATAACTGAGCTTGAATATTTGTCAGTCCAGTGATGTTTCCCAGTTTGATAATCTGTTCTTATTCGTAGGTATAGTTCCATGTTCAAAGGCAAAGATTTCATAGCGCTCCATTTCTGGATATATTTTACAGGCAAATCCCCAGTAAAATAGTTCTGAGAGACATCAATTATCCGCAACATTGGAAACCACGAAGAATTTACAGGACTTGAAGCAATCGCACCATATAATCTATTGGCGTGCAAAACTAGAACTTGTAACTGAGTAAGAGTTCCCAGCCAAAAAGGGAAAATGTCTTCCAACTGATTCTCTCCTAAATTCAAAGTTTGAAGCATTCTACAATTTGACAAAGATCTTGGTAGTTGACCTTGTAAATTATTTTGAGTCAAGACCATAGCCTTCAAATTGCAGTCTTTTGAGTATGTTTGAGGAATTGTACCAGAAAATTTATTGCCACGAAGATTAAGCACTGACAATGAATTGCATAAACATTGAGGTATCGGTCCACTCATGTTGTTAAAGAACAAGTGTAGTATCTTGAGAGATCTGAGACTACACATCTCATTTGGAATGTCTCCCGTGAGTCTGTTGTCCCAGACATAGTAAGCCATAATATTTGTTGGGGGAACTGGTAGATTCCCTTGTAATATATTATTGCTTATGTCTATGATTCCTAGGCTAGTACTTGGAAGAACAGATGTTCTTTGTCCCATGCCTGTTAGGAAGTTACTAGAAAGGTATATTGCCTCCAAACTATCACTTGCATTCCATAACCAAGCTGGTACTTCACCGTGAATATTGTTACCTATTAGGAATAGTGTTTCCAATTTATTCTGGAACTGCAGAAAATAGGGGATCACTCTTAAATTACAGTAGTTTAGATCTAATATTGTAAAGTGTGAAAGAGTGGAGTTCATCTGATGGTGGGTAAGTAACGATATGTTGTTCCCTGAGAGGCTGAGAAAGGCAAGTTTTTTAAGGCCCAGAAATATGGTTGCCTCCACTGTACCACTAAAGTTATTTCCTTTAAGAATAAGAGTTTCAAGGTTGATGAGTTGAGAAAATGAGCTTGGTACTGGGCCTGTTGGTTATAAAATAATCCTAAATCTTTAAGCTCAGTCATGTTCATTAGCCAGTGTGGTATGTCACCAGTGAAATGGTTCATTTTAAGGTGAAGAGTGGTGAGTTTGGTTAAGTTTGCAAGAGATGACGGGATAAAACCATATAAATTAGTATCCATAAGGTACAGTGAACTAAAGTGAACTAAGTTTAGTTAGTTTGTCAAGCCAAGAAAGTTTTCCTGCTTCAAACCTGTCATAGGAAAATGATAAAAAAGTAAGTTGGGTCAAGTTACCAATTGAAGCTGGAATTGATCCTGAAAAATGGCATCTTCCGAGTCGCAGTTTAGTCGGTGACCGCAGATTTCCTATTGAGGTTGGTAGACTACCAGAAAAATTTGTAGAATCAAGTTCCAGTGCTGTAAAGGAGCTGGTTTGGTTAAACTCTGGAAGATAACCACTGAGATTTTGATTGTCGCTCACATTAAGAACAAGCAAGCCTGGTAGACTGAAAATTCCAATAGGAAAGCCTCCATGCAAATAGTTGTGAGATAGATCAAGGGAAATCAATTTGGACATTCCTGACAACTCGAGTGGAATTTGGCCGGAAAATGAAGAGTATGAGAGGTTTATAGAGGATAAACTTGAAAGATGGGAGATCTCGGGTGGGATTGAAGAGTTCATGAAGTCATTATCTGCAAGGTTTAAGTTCCGGAGATGAACAAGGCTGAACAGGGTGCTGTTGGAGTGAAGAGTGGCAGTTATTAGACTGCTACTGAGGTCAAGAGCAATAACGTAACCAGTAGCCTCATCACACTCAACCCCGTCCCATGAGCAGCAGTCACTGCTACTATTACCTCCAGCCTTCCAAGATGGCGTCTTCAAGTAAGCAGATGAATTAGAAGAGGCAAAAAGGCTTTGCTTAAAGTGTAAAAGAGCAGACCTTTCGTGATCGTGGCATGACTGAGTAGTATTAATAGTATAGGACATTGCAATGACATGAAGAGAGTACAAAAGAAACATAAATATTAAGAGTTTAAAGCTATGTAGCGCGGCCATGACAGAATCAAATAGCTATGTGTAAACTTTTGTGATATGGGCAGTACTGAATGTACTAGTATATATACACAATGTGAGTCTTAGCGGGGGCAAATTTTTGAAAAGTAAAACACGTGACAAAGATTATTCTGCAAGTTGACAATTAGGAGGAACAAATACAAAAAAAAAAAATAAAAAAAAAATTTAACTTATCATGTACACTTAAATGTATACTATCTAACTGCATGATACAAGTTTCAGTCACAGTCAAGTACATTAAGTAGTAGAAGAAATTCTAGGTTCGTGCAGAGGGCTGTCAAGTTAATCAATATCTAGACCAAACCAAAAACCGAAAAGGCTAAAGAAAGAAAGGCTTTGATGTCCCTTGTACATTAAGAGAAGATGGCTTCGTAAAGCTTTTCTCACATCACTTTTTTCCAAAACACCTAGAAATTTTCTACTTCTAATTTGGAGAAAAAGAAGAAAATCTGTGTTTATTGATTTTTTATAATGTGTTTTCAAAATTTTATTTTGAAAAGAAAATAAATTGCGATAATAAATATATTGTAAATATTTTATTATATCTTCACTTCATTTTCTTTTGTTAGAAAATTCAGGAATATAAAAAAAGAATTACATATTAAATCTTTTCTTTTCTTTCATTTTTAATTCTTTCTTTTTCTATATATATTTAAAATAGAACTTTAAAGTAGTTTGACTCGTTATCGCTTTAGATCGCCCGGTTTCACTGGTCATTAGATAAATGTGAGTTTGTTGTTGGATATACCGTACAGAAGTAAAGTTAATAAATAAATTATTATTTTGTGGGATTAATTTTATTTTTTAATTGAATTGAAAATATATTTAATCATACAATGTTAAATTCTATGGAGATCATTGTTTTGGTCGAATACTTTGAAGACAATTTATGTTTTACAAGTGAAATGTTGAAAAATTAATTATTTCACAATGTATATATGCAGCAATTTTATTAAAAATCAAGAAAATTTTGCTAGCTAGTAAAATAATGCAGAACGAATTGTTCTGCAAAACACGTATTTTACTTGTAGAATATAAGTGATTATTATCAATATTTTAATAAAATATTGATTTTAATGTAACACTTTACGAAATAACATTGGGACGCATGGAATAGATTAGTATATTATATTCTCTCTATCCCTCTCATTTCTTTACACTTTCTTTTTGGGACGTCGCACAAATTCCTTACGTTAAATATAATAACTTTTACTACAAGAAAATTTGGGTAAAATCGACTGCTTAAATTTGACTAGCCTAAATTCGACCGGATCTAGTCAAATTTAGGGTCAACTCCAATTAATTATTGGTCAAACTATAAATCGACTAGGAGCAGTCGATTTTAAGGGCGGTCGAATTTAAGCATTCGAATTTAGGGGTTCAGTCAAATTTAACCGGTCGAATTTATTTTCTGCCTAAATCTAGCCAGTCAAATTTATAAATTTGACTACAGCCAGTCGAATTTATAAATTTGACTGCAACCAGTCGAATTTACTACCAGGTCAGCAATCCGCGTGAAACTAAGTTTAAGCGGGAAAATTCCCACCAAAATTATACCAAAATATTTAAAATTCAATTCGACTGAAAGCAGTCATATTTATAAATTTGACTACAATCAGTCATTCTAATTAGAAAATTAATTTCCAAAATTATTTAAAAAATATAAAATTAATCCTTAAATTATAAAAAAATTACCACAATATCCTCATTAAGATGAACTATAGGTTAAAATTTATTTTACCCATTTACGACAATTTTTTTTTAACAAATGTAAATAAAGTGTTGATTTTATATTTGTTAAGAAGTTTGGAAAATTTTAATAAATACTTACCAATTTTAAAAAATTATTATTTTTTATATCACGTTTTGATAACATATCGTATTCAATAAAAATGATGATCGACCGTAACTACCAAATACGATGTTTTGTTATTGAATTGGTTTAAGGTTTGTGTTTAGGGGTTACCCTTTCATATCAAGGGTTAGTAATTCAGATTTGTTAAAATTAAAATTTGAACGATCTAAATGTACGGATGTTTAGATTATTATATTTTAGAAGTTTGTACAAAAAATCAATAAATAAAAAATAAAGCATGTTAAATATTATAATGGTCAAAAAATATGTTGACTTATTTTTGACCTACTTCAGTCGAATTTATAAATTCGAGAGCAAAACCTAGTCAGTCGAATTTATAAACTCGACTGAAGACAATCGAATTTATAAATTTGATTACAACCAGTCGAATTAATAAATTTGACTGCAGCCAGTCGAATTTATAAATTTGACTCCAACCAGTCGAATTTACTGCCAGGTTAGCAATCCGCGTGAAACTAAGTTTAAGCGAGAAAATTCCCGCTTAAATTATGCCAAAATATTTAAAATTAAATTCGACCGAAAGCAAACATATTTATAAATTTGATTGCAATCAGTCATTCTAATTAGAAAATTAATTTCTAAATTGTTTTTAAAAATATAAAATTAATCCTTAAATTATAAAAAAAATTACCACAATATCCTCATTAAGATGAACTACTGGTTAAAATTTATTTTACCCACTTACGACAAATTTTTTTTAACAAATGTAAATAAAGTGCTGATTTTATATTTGTTTATAAGTTTTGAAAATTTTAATAAATACTTACCAATTTTTAAAAATTATGATTTTTTTAGGTCACGTTTTGATAACATATCGTATTGATGAGCGACCGTAACAGTGTGAGTTAAAAAAATTCTTACAAAATATTATATTTTGTTATTGAATTGGTTTAAGGTTTGTGTTTAGGGGTTACTCTTTCATATCAAGGGTTAGTAATTTAGATTTGTTAAAATTAAAATCTGAACGATCCAACCGTACGGATGTTTAGATTATTATATTTTAAAAGTTTGTACAAAAATTAATAAATAAAAAATAGCGCATGTTAAATATTATAATGGTCAAAAAATATGTTGATTTATTTTCGACCTACTCCAGTCGAATTTATAAATTCGAGGGCAAAACCAAGTCAGTCGAATTTATAAACTCGACTGAATACAGTCGAATTTATAAATTTGACTGCAACCAGTCGAATTTATAAATTTGATTGCAGCTAGTCGAATTTATAAATTTGACTGCAACCAGTCGAATTTACTGCCAGGTCAGCAATCTGCGTGAAACTAAGTTTAAGCGGGAAAATTCCCGCCAAAATTATTCCAAAATATTTAAAATTAAATTCGACCTAAAGCAGTCATATTTATAAATTTAACTGTAATCAGTCATTCTAATTAGAAAATTAATTTCCAAAATTATTTAAAAAATATAAAATTAATCCTTAAGTTATAAAAACAATTATCACAATATCCTCATTAAGATGAACTAAGGTTAAAATTTATTTTACCCACTTACGACAATTTTTTTTAATAAATGTAAATAAAGTGTTGATTTTATATTTGTTAAGAAGTTTGGAAAATTTTAATAAATACTTACCAATTTTAAAAAAATATGATTTTTTTATATCACGTTTTGATAACATATCATATTCGATAAAAAATGATGAGCGACTGTAATAGTGTGAGTTAAAAAAAACCTTGCCAAATATGATGTTTTGTTATTGAATTGGTTTAAGGTTTGTGTTTAGGGGTTACTCTTTCATATCAAGGGTTAGTAATTTAGATTTGTTAAAATTAAAATTTGAACGATCTAACCATACGGATGTTAAGATTATTATATTTTAAAAGTTTGTACAAACAATCAATAAATAAAAAATAGTGCATGTTAAATATTATAATGGTCAAAAGAAAATGTTGACTAATTTTCGACCTACTCTAGTCGAATTTATAAATTTGAGGGCAAAACCTAGCCAGTCAAATTTATAAACTCGACTGAATACAATCAATTTTATAAATTTGATTGCAACCAGTCGAATTTATAAATTTTACTACAACCAATCGAATTTATAAATTTTACTGCAACCAGTCGAATTTACTGCCAGGTCAACAATCCGCGTGAAACTTATCCAACGATCCAGATTGATCACATTAACATATTAATCCAATGGTCTATATTCGTCACAACAAATCCCACACAATTATATATAATTCCCACACATTTATATATAATTACATTCTACAATCCACTTCATATTCCTCCCCTTTCTCTCCCTCATCTATATACACATATATACATACATATACACAAACAAATACAAATATATATAACCAAACTCTATATTTCTTTCAAAATATACATTTCTTTCATATATACATACTAACACCTAGAAAATCAACTAGTGGAATGTCAATTTTGGTGACAAAAATAACTCCGGCTAGTCCTACAACTTCAGTAACCATACAAATTCCGTCAACCAAAGCAAATTTCGGCAATTGAAGCAAATCCGCCAATGAAAACAATTTCGGATGTTTCCATGCAATTAAATTAGAAGCAAAGTTGTATATTTTTAAATCCGATTAGGAAACTTGAGTTTGAGTTGAATTTGTAATAAATATATCTTTTAAAAAATATTATAATATTTGATGTGAAGCTATTGTTGTTCTTGAATTAGTTTCATATATGAATTATGTTATATTTTGTTGATTAGTTATATAATATGAAGTATGTTATGTTTGTGTTGATTGGTCAATTGCAATATATCAGCGAAGCAGCAAATTACATTCACAATGTAGTTGAGATCTGCAGAAAGCTACTGAATGTTCCAAATATGGTACATTAAAATCGACTGGTTTTGGTCGAATTTATAAATTCGATTGAAAGCAGTCGAATTTATAAACTCGATCGAAGGCAGTCGAATTTATAAATTTGACTGAGTTCGATCGAATTTAAGGTGCCTTAGGCGCCAAATTCAAAATTTTCAAATTTTCAAATTTTTTCAAATTTGCGGTCGAATTTAGCCAGTCGAATTTTAGCAATCAAATTTAGCCAGTCGAATTTGTTAAATTCGACTGTTTTTTGATAAATTCCACTAACTAGAATCGACTGCCATTTTACAGTGGAATTTAGCTAAATTCGACTACAAAATGGCAGTCAAATTTAGCCAAGATTCTAGTAATGTTTTAACAATTAAATAAATTATTACATCGACTACTTTACTTCACTTTTTCTTACACTATTACACCCACTTTTTCACTTATTTTAACAATAAAATTACTATTACACCCACTACTTCATTTATTTTAATAATATTATGCCCGCTATCCCTGATCTCCGTGTACAAATCCCATGTAAAAAAATTAAAGGGACGGAGGGAGTATATACCTACAATGTTTATGAGATCCACTTGACCTATGAATTACAAGGTTTACTTGACCTGTCCTGTAGATCATGAACCCTTGACAGGCTATTAACTACTATATTTACTTGTCCTGGTGCTGTAGATTATTTGCTTTCCATCGCCGATACGTAACAGTGTCTTCGTCTAGCATGGAAAGTATTATGAATGAGTTTTCCACATAAAATGTTAGGTAAATTATGCCACCGGTCTACACTCTACATATCTTGGAAGCAGGTTCGTAAATAGATCGGATATTCGATCCGATCCGCAGTGATTTAGATGGATATGGATTAACCTGAAAAATATCCGATACGAAACTCGATTCGATAAATATAGTTCGAATAATAAATTGATTGGATATGAATTTAGGTCGATATTATCCGTTTATTCACGACCCGATCCATTTAATTATATAATAATATATTATAGAATTAAGTTCTATGGAGACCAATATTTTAGTGGAGACTGGAGACCATATATCAATCAAAACATTGCAAAAACTTATTCATTGAAAATCATGTTCTACGAAAATCACTATTTCATTAATTGCATTGAAAATCTTGAAGATCATATATGTTTTACATGTAAATTTCATTAAAAATCTTGAAAATCATGTATGTTCGGCAAACAAAACAATGCAGAACGTATTGCTCTCCAAAACATGTTCTGTTTGCAAATCATATATGATCTTTAAGATTTTGAATGAAGTAATAATGTTAATTGAACATTTTTTGCAAAGATATATGTTTTGCAATATTTTTAGTGCATAATGTATATGGTCTTCACGGTCTCCACTCAAATGCTGGCCTCCATAGAACTTTGAGTTAAGTTCTGTTAGTCACAGAGGCATGCCTGAATACATCTAATAACAATCCTAATTGTTTGTAATGCTATGCATTACTTACATGACCTCTTGACTGAGGGAACCTCTAGTTGTAGAGTTTCTATTTGTTTAGTACTTGTAATAGGCATCAAATTTCTATCTGTGTAACTGTAATCAAAGTCAGAAGAATAATGCTTGAAAGAAGTTCCAAGGTTCATGCCTCAAGCTTGAAGAAC
Organism: Saposhnikovia divaricata; assembly: GCA_036435485.1. Taxonomy (NCBI): domain Eukaryota; kingdom Viridiplantae; phylum Streptophyta; class Magnoliopsida; order Apiales; family Apiaceae; genus Saposhnikovia; species Saposhnikovia divaricata. The sequence continues at coordinate 8,053,354 of CM071594.1, forward strand.
AAGACTATCAAATAAACACAGTTGGAATTTGAAGAATGAAGATTTGCCTAAGTACCTGTTCGAGAAGTATATTTGTCATATTCGAGAAGTCTAGCCTTCGAGAACTCAGGGATTCGATATCTCAAAAAGACAATGTTCGATATCTTTGAACGTACTATTCGATATCTCTGAATGTACTATTCGATATCTCGGAATGTATTGTTCGATATCTCATTCGATATTTCAGAGATTCGATATGTCTACTACTCTATTCTAGAACTCAAGAAGTCAACAAGTCAAAGCATCATTCGAGTTCTCTAGGAGTCGACAAGTCAATGTTCTATTCGATATCTCAATGACTCAGGAAGCTATTCGATATCTTAGGGATTTGATAAGTAAAATGCTCTATTCGATATCTCAAGGATTCCTGGAGAGAAAACTTATTCGAGAAGTGATTCGATATGTCAGCTCAACAGTATTCAAGAACTCAGAGTTATCGATTAAGCCAAGACAAAATACTGAAGAATTGTACAAGTCATAAACCTGCAACAAGCCAAGACGCTTTATTTGACTATGTACTGTAAAGTACGTTGGAAAGCCTACAAAGAAGCTTAGAGAGATAGTACAAGAGAAAAAGAGCTAAAGAAGTGGATCTGAACAGAGTTCTAAGAAATCAAACGTGTAGCAGTTTGGATGTTTACTCGAATAGGATAGACATATTAGAAAGCAAAATTGTTTTTACTATCTTATTCGTTGTATGCAAGTTGTTCACATGTTATAAGTGAACAACCTAACTTCTTTAGCAACTATCAAATAGAGTGATCAAATATTGTACAAGTAATATCTCTCTGAGAAAGAAGCTAAGAATACAAACTTTTGTATTCCCAGGTTGTAGTAACATTTTGATCTAATAAAATATTAGATTAAAGTGAGTGATTGTCTAGTGTTTATATTTCCGCACTCTTATTTTGTTAAACATAAATCACATCTTGCTACATACACACACAAACTTAAGATTCAAGCAAAGAAATTTGAAGAATCCATTCACCCCCCTATGTATTCTTTTCGTGTGTTCAATACTCAACAAGTGGTATCAGAGCAGGCCGTTTATTCAAAAACAGAAAACGATAATGAATACACCAAAGACCACAGGAACGGTGAAGGTCCCTAAGTTCGACAAAGAAAATTACAACCTCTGGAAAATCAAAATGTTGTTGTTCATCAAAGCTGCAAATCCTCTATATCCTCAAGAATGGTCCATTTGTACAACAACAAGAAATTGCTGAATCTACAGAGGGCACAATAGTCATTCCTAGATCATATGTTCCAAAAGAACCATCTAAACGGACAGATTCAGAAAAGGAGAAAGTTTCCCTAGATAGCCATCTCATGCTGCTAATCATAAACTCCATGGATATGTCGATGTTTGCCAACATAGCCTCATACAAATCAGCAAAAGAGATGTGGAACCACATTGAGGTACTATGTGACGGGACAGAGGAGGTAAGAGAGAACAAGAAACAGATACTGGTCACACAGTATGAAGCTTTCATGGCACAGTCCAAAGAAAGCATTACTGATATGTTTGAGAGATTTCACAAGCTGGTGATTGAGCATCAGATGAATGGAAGGTTTACAGCACTAAAGAGTTGAACATGAAGTTTCTACTATCTGCACCAAACCATCTAGAGCAAAGGGTTATATCTCTAAGGGAAAGAGATTTGAACAAAGTCACATATGATGTGCTCTATGGGGTTCTAAAGACTCATGAACTTGAGTTGCTTCAGAATAGGGCTATCCAAGCCAACCAAGGCAGAATGATAAACACATCTTATGCCTTGATTGCCAAAAAATCTGTTCAAGACCTAGAAGCATCTACAAGTCAGCTGAGAATAGAAGAGATAGTAGATGATGAAGAAACTGAAGGAGAAGTGACTGAAGCTGTTGATGAGAAGAAAGAAGATGAGTTCTATACTCTTGAGGAGCTGGATGCCATGGAAAACACTTCATATGCTTTTATGGCCAGAAAATTTCCAAACATCAGATTCAAGAGGAATCAACCCTTCAAACCTAGATCTCAAAACCATTCATTCAATAAGAGCAAGGCACCTGTGAAAGCAAACAAGAATAAAATCAAAACCAGCTATGTGGATAGGTCATCTATGAGATGTTATAGATGCAATGACCTAGGGCATTTTGCCAGTGAATGCAAGAAGCCTAAAAAGAAGGATAAAGAGTTTCTTGAACTTGAAGCTAAGTATAAAGCCCTTCTGAAAAAGCATACACCAGATAAGGCCTACATAGCTGAAGGGAAGTGTTGGGATGATTCTGATAGTGATGGAGAAGAGCAAGAATTCAACAACTATGCCTTGATGGCCAATTCCAAGGAAGAACCATCTACATCAGACTCTCAGGTACCATCTCTCACTAACATAGACATGTCTGTCTCTGAATACAAATCTATGGTTGAACAGCTATCTGTTGAGATGTTTAATATTCATACTAGTATGACTGCTGCTAATGAAGAAATTGCTAAACTGTCTACTAAGAATGAATTGTTAAACAAGAGAAATGAGGAACTAGAGTTAACTACTATGCAGGTAGAAAACCTTAAACAAGAAGTTGAATATCTAAAGAATAAGGTTTTATGTGCTAGTCAGGTTGAGAAAGCTCTAAGGGATGAACTAGCTAAAAATGAGTTTAAATTGAAAACATTTAAGAACTCCTCTAGTCTATTACAGTCCTACCATGAGAAAAATCTAGCTAGACCCAAGGCTGCCATTGGACTTGATTACGACACTCTTAAATAGAGGAAAGGCTATGCAGTCATTGAAGATGACATTGGTGTTAAGGAGGAAGTGCCTCAAGTTTTGAAAAAGACTGAGACTCCAATGTTTAAAACACCAACATTTGAAATTGATGAGGATGCCTTACTCATTAAGCAAATGTTGGATGATGAGGATGAGGCACAATCAAATGAACAACAAGCATCCTCCAAGAGTGAGAGTGTCAAAACCAAAGCCAAAGAGCCAGTAGGAAGTAGACCTAGACCTGAGAAGTTTGTGAAATTTTTTTTAGCTAGTAAGCATGAATCGGAGAAGAAAGTGGCTAATAAAAAACATAACAGGAATGACAAACTAGGGATTAATAAGAATAACAATTATGCTTATGTGCCAAATGCCCCTAGGAAAGTTTGTCAAAACTGTTACAGCACTAATCATTTAACACATGCATGCAAGAAACCAACAGGTAGTGTAGCTAAGCCATTCTATGATTGCTCTGTGCCTTTAAGACATAGAGATTCACCTTTATGTGATAAATTTGATTGTATGCCATGCAACATGAATGTGTTGACTAGTTGTTTTAAATTGAGAAGACAATTCATGGATGGTTGCATCAGTCACAATGTTCACACACACTACACTAGGCCAAAGTCTTCAAGTCCTCCTAAAGCTAGGAAGGTACGTCTGTCACCTGAGTCTAAGAATTCAGTTTCTAAGACCTCTAATAGTGACAAGAAGACTAGTTCTAAGAAAGTTGACAAGCATGTTGTTTCTGATAAATTTGTTTCTAAGCCTGGTGGACCCAAACTTGTTTGGGTACCAAAAGAGAAGTAATCTCCTTGTGGTTGCAGGGCAAAGAACAGATAAAGCAGGTCATGTGGATTTTGGACAGTGGATGTTCAAATCATATGAGTGATGATATGGCCCTGCTATCATAGTATGAGGAGAAGGCTGACCCGATGGTTGCTTTTGGAGATGATAGCATTGGTAACACATTGGGATGTGACAAGTTGAAAGTTGAAAATGTCATCATTGAAGATGTAGCACTAGTCAAGGGACTCAAGCATAATCTGCTCAGTTTTGGTCAGTTTACTGATAGAGGATTCAAAGTTAATTTTGACAAGGATGAATGCTTGATCACCTACAAGAAGACTGGTGAATTTGCTCTTTCTGGAGTAAGGAAGGGAAGCCTGTTTGTAGCCAACTTGGATTCCATAAACACACATTATTTTACCCACACACACGCACTCGATTTTGCACACACACATAGATATTATATACACACGCACACAGCTGCCCACGGTTTTTAAGCAACACCACCATCGAAACTAAGCTCGAACCGAGCTAAAACTAAGAGGAACAAGATTCTTGCAGCTGTGAAATCGCCACACAGCCCCACACATACCCGTCAGTGAATATATATATATATATATATACGTCACCAGTGAAAACACACACATACATAGTCACTATACATACACACGCGTATTACTCTACATACACCGAATGGATGAAGAATGGGGGTGGGGGGAGAGATTTTTCTGGATTAATTGAGAAAGAAAATGAGAAGGTTCGAGAGAGGTGAAGAGAGACCGGTGTTTTTGGGTTTAAGGGAAACTAATTAGGGATTTAACGAATTTGGGGGGGAAGGAGAGACATACTCATAAATTCACTTTGCTAAAATCCACAAAATCATTTCTAAAAATCAAAATTAAATAGAAAAATGGATGAAACACTAAATTTTAAAATTTTAAAATAAAGAGTATAAAATTAAGATCATCCACATATTTTTAAAATATTTTTAGGATCAAAAATGAATTAAATATGAATTTTACAAGTTTTGATCTTTTAAATACAATAAAATTCTTAAAATCATTTTAAAATACTAAAACACCCAAAATTATTTTCCCAAATATTTTGAAAATTAAATAATTATACAAAGATAATATTACAAAATATTTCATGATTTTTAATAACTCCAATGATTTTATAAACTTATCAGAAGATCAATAATGCATGATTTAAATAGATTTTAATCATTAAAAATACAAATAAAAATACACAGACTTTACAAATCACTCATATATCATCATTTAAACAAGTAAATATGATATCACAAATATTTTATCTTTAAAAAAATCACACCATATAATCCACATTTAATATTAAATAATAATATTTATAATTACGATATTTTTCTAAGGCGTTATATCCTTCCCCACTTAATAGGATTCTGTCCACTTTCTAAGGCGTTATATCATTCCCCACTTAATAGGATTCTGTCCTTAGAATTGATCGTAAGAATACACATGACGATATTCTCACCATTTCTCTTTCATTCTAGAATTCCTTTAATTCAACTCATATATCGATAGGCTCATCCTGTATGCCTTTAAATTCCAACATACACTTAAACTTTTGGTTTAAATGTCTCGTTACTTCTAGATACTTATCACTCGTACGTGACGACCCTTTTCTACTAAAAATTGAACATGACCTAATCGTATAATGGACTATACCATGTACACAACGCCTCATGTAGTCACTCAATCATCCATAGACAATTCATTCATATATAATACTAAAACAAAATTCGCCTTAACTTACAGCAAACATATAAATAATTAAATCTTCAAAACAAAATCCATGCGACTAAAACAATTGTCTAAAACAATTGTTACCACTTGCACGCTCCTACTCATAATTCAGGTTATCCCAGATAAAACTTTGAGAAAAAGAATATCAAGAAATTCCCCAATCATTCTTACTCCCCTTTCAACGTACAATGTTACTCGAGGAGGGAATAATTGAGAAACTTCTATCCATCCTCAATCCCATTGTTTTACTGAGTAACCTTTCTGAAACTAATAACCATTTACTGTGAAATGTATATCTTATTCGTAATACAAACTAGCCCCGGGTCACTGCCCCTCAATACCATTCAAAATCAAATTTTCAATCCAATTAAGCTCTAACAACTCTAATATCCACTAATATTAAAATTTGGCTTAATATAAGTAAAACCAAGTATATCTAACCCATAATTGACTTACAACCTTCAAAAATCTTTTAAACTTCACCGTACTAAATTTGCGAGAACTCATCTTCCGGAACACTACACTACATGCACTACAATTCCTCCTATTAGACTCTGCACATAATAACTCTAACATTTACCAATAATGGAATAAATGAAGTAAAATACACATCCATCAATCATCTCCTTAAACTATTCCATTCTTCTAAAATCAATTCTTTCACTTTCCGATTCAACACGTCGTCTTAGTATTTCCACACCTTCTCCAGTTACTCATGTTGAAACGTTATAGTATAGATCTTCTCTTTTACACTAGTCTAAGCATTCGAATTCCTTAACTCCAACCTTTTAAACTCTTTGAACATTTCCTTAAGTATTATAAACCTATTCATCATTTTTTTTCCTTGTTCATCCGGTTGCACTGATCCTGATACGGTTTTCAATCTCTTCATTTTCTAAAGAAAGCTCTCTTCACCTTTACCCATTCGTTTCCTTATTTATAGTCGTGTCCATTGCTATAACTATCTTGGTAAAATCTTTGACCATCTTAGGGAATTCTTAGCTAATCCTTCAAAACTTTTTTTTTTCTCTGCAGGCATCTTAGGCCTTTCCCGATTCATTACTGCTTCCTCTTCTCGTAGTTCACTTTGATCCTTCATCATATCCTGAAGATTATAATTCTTCTAATTTCAAAGCTCGTACTTAGAAATCTTACGAACTTGACTCATAAAGTAACCACCTATTGTTCTGCATGACCGATAAAAATCCTTTCTCCACTAGCGACCTTGGAAAACTTCTACATTCTTTGGAAATTATAACCTTCACTTGCTTGCCCTTACAATCTTTCTTGCACTTCGTACTCAATCAATTGATTTGATAATAGAATCACACCATATTCTTCCATCTGTACTCATTTCCACACTTATTAGCGTCATTCGTAGCCTTTTCAAAATTGTCGGCTCCTAAGCAATTTATTGGGGAGAGTTCTGTTGCTCTTATCGTAGTCTTTTCTGGAACTGACATAATATAAATCTTGACAAAATGTCTTATCTTTCCGCGCTTATAGCGTGCCGCTTCTGGTTTCTAACTTTATTGTTCACTACCACGCCAAAATACATTCATACCAGCTGTTAATTCTAACACAAATACTTTACTCATTATCTATGGCTTCAATTCCTATTGAAATTTCTAAAAGACAAACTACTTAGCTCTACTCTGCTTCGCTCAAGTTATCTCATTCCGGTTCTAAAACTTTTATATTTGACAATTAGTGTCGAAACACCTAAAATCTCATACTATTCCGTCTACTACATCCACAATGAAATATGTAATATACAAGGGTTCATCAAATTTTCATTATCTCCATCCTTACTACTCTCAATCATTGATAACTTTTAGAAATCACAAGGGTTTATAACAAAAAGGATCAATAGAATAGACACGTATTAACATGTATTAGTACAAGATAAGTTTTGTTTGATGAGAATTTTATAAAAGAATTTAACTGAGAGATCAATATGATCACCAAACTGTTTTTAGGTTGCATTTGTCACTTAGGTCAACCGCCATAGCACAAAAAAGTGGCCAGCCTTCAGTACTTTCATGACAAACACAATCAATGGAGTCCCACCAGACTTCTATCTCATAGATAAGATGTCCCTGAATCCCTACATACATAGGGTTGTTCATCCCAGTTTGAATAAAGAAGGTTAAGTGTTTAGAAAAAAAAAAGAATTCAAAAGTTTATATATATATATATAATGTTGAATAAGGAATAGCAAATATTCAAGGAAAATAGAAAGAATTCAAGGGTTTCAATAATTTATATGCACCATGTTGGATCAAGTGATCCCCTGGAGAATAGAGGTATCTCTGAAAAGTAAGAATGTGTTTAAATGAATCTGAAAAAATTTCATCATCAATTGAAGTATAGTTGATTTTCAAAGGTGATGAGGTATTATCAAAATAAGAAGAAACAGAAAGAAAGGCTAGATCGCCTTAATCAATAAGTTAAATGAAATCAATGCCTAGTAATGAATAACCACGCCATTCCTCCAAGCCATGCCAGTAATCGCATTTCACATTGTAGTTTACTAATAAACTTGTTGGAAATGAAAGACTTGGTAGTTCCAGAATCAATTAAAACTTTAGCTTCTATTAAGTCCACATGAAGCGTACCTGCGACAACATCAGCTTCCTGAACTGCATCCTGCATCGACATGCTGAAGGTTCTAGCTCTAGATGGAGAGATTTGGGTCTGGGTTGGAGGTCCAGCTATCCTCAAAACATTTGCTGACTGAACCGATTCCTTACAATCCTTTACAAAATGACCAAGTTTCCCGTAATTAAAACATTTTCCCCTGATTTTAAAGTCGGACAATCTCCCGCATAATGCCCCTTCTTGTTGCACTTAAAGCATGTAACACTAAGTCTGCGACAAACTCCCAAGTGTTTCTTTCCACAAGTTGTACATTCAGGTAGAGCCGGTCTGATTGCAAGTTACTGATTTGTATTTTGAAAACGTCTGCCTTGACCACCATTTCCATCCTTTAACTTCTGAAAACCCTTGCTCCTAACAAAGTGACCCTCATTCCTTTGCTTGAATTTGTTATTATTATTACCTCTTGGATTCTGACTTCCCTCAGTACTTTCTATCTTCCTTCTCTTTCCTACCTTCTCCTTATGATACAATTCACTTTTACCTTCAACAATCATAGTTTTCTCCACCACCATTGCATAGTTCTCTAACTGAAATACTACCACCTTACTACGTATCCATGACTTTAAACCTTGCTGGAATCTTTTTGCCTTCTTTGCCTCCGTATTGACATATTCAGGAACAAATCTTGCTAGCTCCGTGAATTTTGCCTCATATTCTACCACACTCATGTTCTCCTGCTTTAACCCTAGAAATTGGATTTCCAGCTGATCTTGCATATATCTTGGAAGATAATTCTCAAGAAATAACTCTGTAAATCTCTGCCATGTAATCATCCCTTCACCTTCCAATAGCTTTGTTGACTCCCACTAATAGTTTGCTTCAGCTTTCAAGAAATAGCTCGCATATTCAGTATTATGTTCTTCGCATACCCTTACCAAAGCAAAAGCCTTTTCCCATTTCATTCAACCAAGCCCTAGCTTCTATAGGGTTAAAAGTACCTTTGAACTCTGGAGGGTGTACGGCTTGAATAGCTTTAAATGTCACAATTGGTTGAGCGGGTCATTGTTGAGCTAGTGTAGCGGTTTGTTGTTGAAGAAGTTGAAGAATTTGAGTCATGGTCGGGTCAACTGGATTTTGATTGCCAGTGTTCTAACTTTCGGGATTTATAATAGGTGTTTTCTTCTTTGGAGTCATGGTTCTGATCAGAAAACAAGAACTTATTAAGCAACGGGCTAGTATAGAAAAATAAAAGTTACAAATCCTGGGTTTGGATTATCCGTGATCACAAGAATTATAACGGTGTAAAGAAACAGGGAAGCATTGGTATTTCTTGAACAAGTAATTCCAACAGGAAATAATTTTAAACAACTAAAAAAAGTAGAGCAGAAAGTGCGTAAATATCAAGAAAAGAAAGGTTATAAAACCAACAAGGTTAACAATATGCATGACAGTTTTAGAGTTCAAGGTACATTGTTAACATACTAACTATAAAAGGTAATTGCCGAGGATAATCATCAACCGCCACCTGTTGTAACGATATAACGCAAGAAGAAGGTACTAAAGTGATAATATATCCTAAACCTATAATCTACTGTCCTAATGATAACCTACACCTATTGCTCCTATCCTACATCTATCCTATACCTAATCCTGGCTTGTTTCAGTGACCAAAACCTGTCCGCTCTGATACCAACTTGTAACGCCCCGACTACCCAATGATAAACATATACTTTTATAATAAAAATACTCGAATACACTTGAATAAATATAAATACGACACTGCCTCAAAACCTTTTTAGGAAATAATAAAATCCTGATTTAACCATTTTTCTTTTTAAACAATCTGAGAATTAAAAAAAATAAAACTTACTGCACACATAACTCTTATCAATTAAATTCGCTCTCATTTATTGAAATTGATTAGATGAATAAATGAACTTTAATACAGGGAATTTTTGAAAATTTTGACATGCAGTATTCGTAATACAGACTATTCACCTGTATTTTGAACCAACCAAATTTCATAAAAAGACAACTATAATTCCAACTACTTAAGAAACATAAACACTTGTTCAACCTGTCCTAACCGATCAGGTGAACCATACTACTATGCTCTCCCGTTCAAAGAACAAGATCGGGGCACCACAACCAAAATTAAATACATATACCAGACATTAAGGCATAATACAACATCCCACCACTAACCCGGATCTCTAACAGGTAGTGGTATGAAACAAGCAGCTACTAACTAAACTATTACATCATAACATTAAAACCTTAATTAAAAGCTACATACATTCCACAAATAAATACAACTAGCTGATACTATTATACAAGTCTTAACCGATATCCAGATGTCCAACCTTCTAGCAGAGCAAATCTAGGCTGTCTATGGTCCACAACAAGTTTTTCTCCCGATATAGCTTCTAATTTGTATCCTTTTCTTCTTAAACTGAAAAAGGGTTAGAAACAATAGTAAGAGGTGAGCCAAAAGCTCAGCAAGTGACAAAAATGGAAATAAAGAATCAACAACTGTATACTGAATACAACAATATAAAGGTGCCAAGGAATATTCAGGATGCTCTGAATTCTAATTCACAATCTCAAGATAAAACTGTCTGGCAATACCATATTCTGTGTATGACATTTCAAAATCATCCTCTAAAAGTTTCTAAATACCTTTTCATTTAAGGCAGAAAATCATCAATTCTCTTTTTAAATAAACTTTCATTAAAAAAATATTTAAATTTTGATTGGAGGTTTTTCCCGACTCCGGACAATACGGGTGATCAGCCACGTAAAGTCCCCAGCCCGGACACTCGGTCCGTATGGACATAAAATTGGGTTCCCAATTAGGCAACACATTGGGCTTTGAAGGTGCTGGACTGGTCCCACCAGAACTACATCAGAAAATAAAACATGCTGGACCGACGTCACCCGGCCTCTTATGCTCTCCAATCTGAAGGAATTCGTAGAAAACATTTTTGACGGAATCCCTCACAATAAATCTTTAAAACCTTTAAAACAATTCATTTTTAAGTCCTTTATACTCACTGATAACAGATCAACCCAATATAAGGAATTTTAAAAACATCTTTAATAAATAAGCCATTTTGATTTGCATTTATAAAAGAATAATGGTAAAGGAAGCATTTTTAAACATAATTGCAACAGGTACACAAGGTAGGGAATTCCAGTATGATTTAAAAGTATTTACGAATAATGTTTTGTCAAGAAAATACTCATATAAGGAGGTGATGTGAAAGAAATATTTAGTTAACTCTGGTAGGTTTCAGAAAAACAGGATTTAAATCAAATAATAGGGTAACGAGCTAAAGAGGAATAGAGTAAATGTTAAGGTTCTAGAATTAAGGTTCCAGGGAATTATAAGTAGGATTTTATTTGGGTAATTTAGGAATTAGTCGCAAATACAAGGTTTCTGACAAAGCAAGGCATAATTATGAATTAAGGTTTATAGTTTAACAGGAATTAGTGTGACAGTAGGGTACAAAAAGTTTAAACAATTATTCATGGCGTTAACAATAAGGTACAAGGGTTTAAACAATAATTCATAAGATAATTAACAGGGTACATAAGGTGAGCAACAAGTTATAAGGAATAAGCAGCAAGGTACAAAAGGTTCAACAATAATTTAAAAGGAGTTACACTAAGCAATAAGAGTTTAAACAGATATTTATAAGCAGTTGAAGGAATCTGAACTTAAATTCAGGGTTCGAATCACTTACCTTAACCAAGTACTTTCACGCTAGTCACTTAGCTCAAAAACCCTCAGCCCTTTTGCCTTTCCTTTATTCCTTGAGTCTACGTCCTTCAAATCTACACATATAAAAACACTATTTCAGAATTCTATTTAAATATTCGACGTTCCTCTTTGCACGTCTAACCTTAATCTACCCTTGCGTTAACCCCTAAGTTTTATTTACTTAAATCATATAATATCAACCCATGATCACTGATATAAATATAATTATAATCCAATAAACATTTAGCATGTAATCACGTAAATAAAATATACTTCAAATACCACTCCAAATTTAGAAGGATATATATATATATATATATATATATATATATATATATATATATAATTAAGATTTTTAGAAAATTTTGACGGCATCCCCTTTATACGGGTGACTGCCAGTCGGAACATAACCGACTCAACCAACCAATAATCATCATAAACTTGCAAATATCAAAACAACTCAAAAAAAAATCATCCTATGACATAAAATTCTTTAAGCAAAGATTATACACAATTTATACCCAATCAACACGAAAACTAAGTAAAACAATTCATAAAGCAGGCCACCAGCTCGGTTAACCAACACAGCTCAACTCGGTACTGAACTTGGCAAACAGAACCGAATATCAACAATAACAAAACCCCAGCCTTCTTTTCTTCCTTCACGATCAGCTTCAACTCTCACTCTCTTTCACACACCATCGAACACACAGAATACACACCAGCCCCACTTCACACCCGCATTCAAAACGCAGCAGTTCCCCAGTTTCTTTCGATCATAAACCGACTACAATATATATACAGACGTACACATAGCCACACCCACGGTTGCCCTGCATATAAACACCCACAACGAACTCCTTAAACCCTCTTCTAACCATCCACATCTACTCTCCCCTATTCCTGATCCTCCTGACTACCACTACTTTGCACCCTACACTCTCACTTCTTCCTCTTTTAGCTCTCACTTTCTCCCTTCCCTGTACTCCTTCCCTCATTGTAGCCCGAACCCATAAACACACGTTGTTTTAGCCACACACACGCACTCGATTTTGCACACACACACATAGATATTATATACACACGCACACAGCTACCCACAGTTTTTAAGCAACACCACCATCAAAACTAAGCTCGAACTGAGCTGAAACTAAGAGGAACAAGATTCTTACAGCTGTGAAATCGCCACACAGTCCCACACACACCCGATAGTGAATATATATATACATCACCAGTGAAAACACACACATACATAGTCACTATACATACACACGCATATTACTCTACACATCGAATGGATGAAGAATGGGGGTGGAGGGATAGACTTTTCTGGATTAATGAGAAAGAAAAAGAGAAGGTTCGAGAGAGGTGAAGAGAGAGCGATGTTTTTGGGTTTAAGGGAAACTAATTAGGGATTTAACGAATTTGGGGGGAAGGACAGACATACTCATAAATTCACTTTGCTAAAATCCACAAAATCATTTCTAAAAATCAAAATTAAATAGAAAAATGGATGAAACACTAAATTTTAAAATTTTAAAATAAAGAGTATAAAATTAAGATCATCCACATATTTGTAAAATATATTTAGGATCAAAAATGAATTAAATATGAATTTTACAAGTTTTGATCTCTTAAATACAATAAAACTCTTAAAATCATATTAAAATACTGAAACACCCAAAATAATTTTCCCAAATATTTTGAAAATTAAATAATTATACAAAGATAATATTACAAAATATTTCATGATTTTTAATAACTCCAATGATTTTATAAAATTATCATAAGATCAATAATACATGATTTAAATAGATTTTAATTATCAAAAATAAAAATAAAAATACATAGACTTTACACATCACTCATATATCATCATTTAAACATGTATTTTATCACATATATTTTATCTTTGAAAAAATTCACACCATATAATCCACATTTATTATTAAATAATAATATTTATAATTACGATATTTTTCTAAAGAGTTATAACCTACACTAAAATGGACTATGGTCTGGCTTTAGATCTGGGTACTATCAAGAATCTGGCAACTCAAGTGCAAAATCTATCTATTCAGACAACTAATGCAAATGCCATGATGAGAACATTCTTTGCCAACCAGTATGGAGATAAGTTGGTCACCGAAGTCCCTATGCATAATATGTCTAAGTTTGAAGTGAAAAGGCTCCAAGAACAATCTCGATCTGGCTTCAAAGCTACAAAGTTATTCACCAAGGTGGATGCTCTAGAAAAGCAAGTGAGCTCACTCAAACAGTCAAACACTCAGCTTATAGACACTGTTGTTATTCTCACTAATAAGTTGGACACTCAAGCTACCACTACAGCTGATGTTCTTCTTCATCAACAATAGATGCTGTCTGCTATGATGAAGCATATGGGACTTCCTCTGCCTGATGTCCCTGTCAACCCCACACTTTCTCATCCAAGGGCCTCTGCAAAAGTCTTTGTGCCTGATACCAAGCCTAAGAGGGAGAAGAGAAGTAGGAGCTCAAAATCTATGAGGGAGCAGGAGAAGGCACTATTTCTGAGGGAGGCAAACCAAAGATCTCTACACCTCATGTCCAAGGCAAGGGCAAAGTCAATGCACCTCAACCCTCTCTACCAACTGTAACTCTACCTTCTGTACACATTATTACCCCAAGTGGCCAACAACAAACTATCACCTCTACAGTGGTTGTAGGATCTATGCCATCTGAGCAAATCAAAACCTCCAGAAATGAAGATGATCAACCAGTTAAAGTGGATGTAGTTACTGAGGCCAAGCTGATAGAAGTATCAAATTCACAGACTTATCACGATGTTGCCTTCTTGAAGTTTCTGAAAGTCACACAAGCAAATGTTGGAGGGGAGACTTTAGAATACATAAAGAGTCTGAGAAATCAAATCCAATATCTGACAGTGATTCCAAGGAAGCTCAATCAAATCCATCTCAAGGAGATTATGATGGTGACCAGTGGCAAAATCTGGCATTTATCATATGACACTTTGAAGGCTTTAAACTTCACAGAGATTGATGTTATCCTGAAGTTGATAGAGAAGAAATGAGAGAACAATAGAAGTCTATATGCTGATTTGAGGGATGACCAACAAGCTAGGTTGCCTGAAGTTTGCACTTATCCAAGAACTATTATCTATCAGTCTGGCATAAAGATTGAAGATATCAAGCAGCTGGTCATTCCCCAGGATCTCACTCTCCAGAATCACAGACTTATCATAGCCATCATTGATCAATTGCAAAAGAAGGATGGGATAAAGACTTGTGAAGAACTAGAGGCATTGCACATACTCAGAACTTTTATAGCTACAGGTGTAATCCCTGAAAGTGCAAGAGCCAGTAGAAATAAAGGATGATGATGATGAAGACAAGAGTGATGGAAGGAGAAGACATCACAGGAGTAATAAGGATGATGAATACAAGAAGAAGGAGAGTAACAAGGATAAGAAGGGTGATGATGACAAAGGCCAAGAAAAGGTTTATGAAAGGAAGAGCGGAAAATAGCAAGTCCTAGGAATGACTAGCTGTAATCTCACCATAACACAAGACTCTATGTCTAGGGTGAATACAGTTAGTAATGACATACCAAAATCTATATCTATGGCTTCTGAAACTGTTTTGCCAGCTCAATTAAAGAAGACTCAACTCAAGAAACCATATGTATGTCTCCAAAAGCAAACTGCTAATGGTGTACTACAATGGTCTACAGGCAAAGGTCACAAGTTTCTGCCAAGCAATAAAGTGAAAAAGATTAAATTTAAGCATGCAGCAAGAAAAATAAAGCCAGCCAAATCAAGAGCCTTGACAGTCTATCCAGGATTAAAATTCCAACCACTTAATGAAGACTTTGATGAAGATTAATTGCAATTTCTACAAGTTCAAAGAATTTACCATGTTGCCATTGTTGATGACTGCCTTGAAATGAAGTATACTGATGGAAGGGAGGAAAAATTCAAACAAGGAGGATGTCAACACTGGGGCTAGCTATATGACATAAAAAGAATTATTGCATTGTTGAACTCAAAAGATAAGGTGAAAATGGTGTGGAAGCTGGAGCTGTCTAACTTTATGAAAATGAAAAGAGATCATGTTGAAAAGATAAGAAAGGGATGCCTTGAGAAATTGCTGGAAAGGGGGAAAGAAATTGAAAGGCTGGAAGCTGAAGTAGAAGTACTAAGAGCTAAGGGTCTTTGTAGAGTTCAATTCAACCCCTATGTTGTGAAGTATAGGAGGAGAAATGGAGATGGAGTCAATATCAGAATGAACCTACTCAACCATTATCCTGCAAACATTCTAGAACCAGTACTTTGAAGATTTCAAAGATTCAATTCTGCTTGAAGAACTAGATGCTATGGTAGAGATCATAAGAGCAATGAATGAGAATGAAAGGAAGGAGAAAGAAAGGAAAGAGAAGGCATATGATGATCTGCAAGCCAAAGCTATGGAGATGGAAACAAATGATAATGGCTAGTATTTCATCATAGGCTGTAAGATTACTCACCTTGTAATTCTATCCATGCTGTTAATCAATTTCATACATGTACTGACAAGTTTTATCTCTATGTATGTTAGGCTTGTTATCAGATATGAAATTGTGACTAAGGGTCTTACTCACAATTTGGGGGAGATTGTTAGTCATAGAGGCATGCCTGAATACATCTAATAACAAGCCTAATTATTTGTAACGCTATGTATTACTTATATGACCTCTTGACTGAGGGAATCTCTAGTTGTAGAGTTTATATTTGTTTAGTACTTGTAATAGACATCAAATTTCTATCTGTGTAACTGTAATCAAAGTCAGAAGAATAATGCTTGAAAGAAGTTCCAAGGTTCATACCTCAAGCTTGAAGAACAAGACTATCAAATAAACACAGTTGAAATTTGAAGAATGAAGATTTGCCTAAGTACCTGTTCGAGAAGTATATTTGTCATATTCGAGAAGTCTAGCCTACGAGAAGTCAGGGATTCGATATCTCAAAAAGACACTGTTCGATATCTCTGAATGTACTATTTGATATCTCTAAATGTAATATTCGATATCTCGGAATGTATTGTTCGATATCTCATTCGATATCTCAGAGATTTGACATGTATAGCTACTACTCTATTCGAGAACTCAAGAAGTTAATAAGTCAAAGCATCATTCGGGTTCTCTAGGAGTCGACAAGTCAATGTTTAATTCGATATCTCAATGACTCATGAAGCTATGCACTATCTCAGGGATTCGATAAGTAAAATGCTCTATTCGATATCTCAAGGATTCCTGAAGAAAAGACTTATTCGAGAAGTGATTCGATATGTCAAATCAACAGTATTCAAGAACTCAGAGTTATCGATTAAGCCAATTCTAGTTCTCGAATCACCAACAGAATTACTTCTCGAATACAATCTTGAAGACAAAATACTGAAGAATTGTACAAGTCAGAAACCTGCATCAAGCCAAGATGCTTTATTTTACTATGTACTGTAAAGCACGTTAGAAAACCTACAAAGAAGCTTAGAGAGATAGTACAAGAGACCAAGAGCTAAAGAAGTGGATCTGAACAGAGTTCTAAGAAGTCAAACGTGTAGCAGTTTGGATGTTTACTCGAATATGATAGACATATTAGAAAGTAAAATTGTTTTTACTATCTTATTCGTTGTATGCAAGTTGTTCACATGTTATAAGTGAACAACCCAACTTCTTTAGCAACTATCAAACAAAGTGATCAAATATTGTACAAGTAATATCTCTATGAGAAAGAAGCTGAGAATACAAACTTTTGTATTCCCAGGTTGTAGCAACATTTTGATCTAATAAAATATTAGATTAAAGTGAGTGATTGTCTAGTGTTTATATTTTCGGACTCTTCTTTTGTTAAACATAAATCACATCTTGCTACACACACAAACTTAAGATTCAAACAAGAAATTTGAAGAATCCATTCACCCCCCCTCTGTATTCTTTTCGTGTGTTCAATACTCAACAAGTTCTATAATGATATATAATATTATTTTCAAAATATTTCATACTGTGATAAGTTACGTTATTAAAAATCCTAAGCCATATACATAATCTAATGTTTCCTTACTCTTCCATGCACGGTTCCAACTCCAGCCTCGAACCTCCAAAAATTAACGTCGCCCCCAACCTACAAAAATTAATGTCACTATTTTTTTTTTTCAATCAGCAAAACATTGAGTCTTAATTCTTTAATCTTAATTATGGTATGTTAGTTCAATGATTCTTTCTTATATTTTCTTTATTATAAAAATTATAATCTGGTTTTGATTTAATATATGTTTTTTGTTTTATTTTTTAGGCTAGCAGAAGTCTTAAAATTGTGGGTAATGATCCAAGTGATTTTGATTTAATATTTGTTTCTTACTTTATTTTTTGTTATATTTCAAAGAGTATACAAATGTTAATGGGAATGATAAAACTTTATTCAAGCTGTAAAAAAACTCATCTGTTTGAGATGGTAAATCAGAAACTACTAATTTAAACATTGTATTTGAGCAATAAAATTACTAAAGTAGTTTAAATTTTTGATTGCTACTTAAATTTACACACTGAATTCTAGATTGTAACTTCTCAAACTTTACTAATTTTTTTTACATATATTAATTGTAATTAATTTTTTTATACATTGAAAAATAAATGGAGCAATGGATATCCGACATCCGATCCGTTTATCCATTAAACTAAATGGATTGGATATGGATCGACCTCTAAAATATCCTAGGTGTGATCCGATCCGATCATGATAAAAAAAATTAAATATGGATATGAATTTAGATCGATCCGAACCCGATCCATTGAAGGCCTACTTGGAAGTCGGGGAAACCTTTCAAGCCATAATCACCAGACAACATTTGTTTGTACTCTCTGGATTGGAGTTCGGATCATCTGTCCCCTTCTCCACGCCCCCTTCTATGTCCCCTACTCTTTTCGTATTAAAAGAGTACCCCTGGCGGGGTCCATTTTAAAGAAAATAAAATAAAAATATTATTTTATTAAAATGGGCCCCGTCAGGGGCATTATTTTAATAGAAAGAGAGCAAGGGACACAGAAGGGGGCTTGGAGAAGGGGACAGAGGATCCGGACTCTCTGGATTGAAATTAAACTAGCTTTACGATTTTTTTGTGTTTGTGATCATTTATGCTACATTATATGCTATTATATAATAAGAGTAAGAGGGATAATAAGTGAGTACTATCATAGGACAAGGGTTCGATTCTCACTAACAACAAAATTAAATTTAATATTTGTAACTTTAAGTGTACTAATAAAACATATGATAAAGTTAACTTTTCAAAACTTATTAATCATCTATTAAATTGAATATTGAAAACTCATTAATCATCTATTAAATTTGATATTAATACACGTCAAAAATTTAATTTACAAGATAGCATTGAAGTATTGCGAGTACATAAGCACGAAGCAGCCCTCATCTCTTTTATAGAAAAATATTATCCCCTGCTTTCGGGAAACAATCTAAATCAAACCTGACTTTAACTACTAAATAGTTTTGGTTCAAAACAAAAATTCATGTTCGCCTTTTATACTTCATATGTGCATATAATTTACGTTAATTTTGAAAAAAAAAATCAAGTATTAATAAGATGTAACAAAACAGTCAAAAAACAACTTATTATTAGTTACATATATAATTTTTTTACTGAATAATTTATAATATAAAAATACATGTCAGCCAATAATTATATCCTTATATACTATACTATTATAAGTGAAAAAGGGTATATTTGGTTGTCGATTTAGTATACTCAATAACAACCATTAGATTTTAAGATAAATAAATAAGAACTGTTGGATTTAATGTTAAAAAAATATTTCTTTTTTAATATTTGAAATATTCTTATAGGTTCCAAATTCGAATCCCACCAACAATATATCTCTATTAAACATATATATTATTTTTTAAACTACTCTCATGAGTTTAAGATTCAATTTCCGTCAACAACTTATTATTAATTGTTAAAACACTATCATTAAAAATACTATCAAACATATACTACAATATTTTATTATCTTCTATAATTTATTTTCCTACTAATTAAAAAATATATATGAAAATTTGGGTAATAAAACAAAAAATATTTAAAAATGCATCCGTGCATCACACGAGTAATAAGCTATATAGTAAAAAATTACACAAAATCTGGAAAACACTTACAATATAGAAAATTTTGTATAAAAATCAAAAAAAGGTCTACAGGATTAGATAAATTTCACTTTTCTATTAAATAAAAATTAAAAAAAAACATTTTCTATGTAATATTTATATGTATACGTATGTATTTTAAAGTAATAACTTACCGTGCATCACACAGGTTATTGGCTAGTATATTTTTAAGTTTAACTAAAAGTTTTAATAAATAATGAAAATTTAAAAATTATTTTAAACTATCTTTGCTCAAAATTAATTAAAAGAGTAGACCTCTCGATTGTGGCACAACATAGTAGAACTAATAGTATAGGACATAGTGATAACATGAAGAGTGAAAGAAGAAAGAAGAATAATAAGAGGTTAAAGCAATATGGCGCTGCCATGGCAGATAATCAAGATACGGGTAGTTCTATAGTTGTTACTCCCTCGTCATGGCGCTGCCATGGAAGATAATCAAGACACGGGTAGTTCTATAGTTATTACTCCCTCGTCTCATAATAATGTTCTCGTTTTATATCTCGGTACAGTTCATAATAAAAGATAAATTACTAATTTACGTCTAATTTGTAAAATCAAATATAATCATGAGTGATCTTGTTGGATTCGTATCTACGAGTACTTTAATACAGTAAAATTTTTATATTTAATACTAATACGAAATTAAAAGATATTAACGAGTAAAAATATGCATTGGCAAACATGTCCAGTCAAAATGAGAAGAGTTTTTTTGATACAGAGAGAGTACTTACTTATTAGTTAGTGTCTTACTCGTTGACGATTTATACTTTATAGTGTCGATTGGTAGAGAAGGAGGTCAAGGGTTCGACCCTGAGTTTGTGTGAATATTCTAGTTTGTATTAGTTTCCTTTCTGTATTTGTATTCTGCACTTGGTCGGGGGTTCCCACAGAAACAGCCTCCCTAATGTTATAATAGGGGCATGGTCTGCATACATCTAACCCTTCCCAGACCCTGCTTTGAGCGGGATTTATACTTGGTATGTTTGGTTTGATTTGGTTTTTAGTGTCGACTGGTAGAATCTTTAGTAGGAATATTTTTATGCAAGAAATATCGAAAAAGGAAACTTTTGCGTACGAATAATTTAGTTTTTGTAATTATATCCTTATATATAACTAGCTTATAACTCGTGCGATGCACGGATTTCTTTTGATATAAAATAAATTTTATTTTATTTTATAATTATATTTATATATAATCATTATTTTTAATAATTTATTTAAATCTTAATTTAAAATTTTTTATACAAATTTAATTAATGATATGCATGATTAAAAACTTATATTACAAAATTCTAAAATAAATCTATCGTTGAGGAATTCGAATCTTGAAATTTTAGTAAATTAATTTGATCATATAATATATGTAAACATTATATCTAACGGTTCTGATTTTTTACTAAAAATCTTACGGTCATTATATGTTATATATATTTTGTTACTGATTAAAAGATAAGGTGTAATATTTTTGGGTATATGTAAATTACTCCATGATTATGTTTTAAATTAAAAGTTAACATACGATTTTGGGAATTCGAAGTATCATTGATTAGAAGATACGATATTTTTTGGTGTTTATAAATGGTAATATTATCAATTAAAAGAAACGCCTTTTAATTTAAAAAGGCAATCGGCTAAGTGTCATTAATTATATTATTTTATTATTTATTTTTATAATTAGGATGATCGTGCCAAAAACCGAACTGACAAACTTTCAGTGCTAATGCTATGAACGGATTTCTTTTATTATGTTATTTTTAATAATTCTTTAATTTAAATTTAATATAATCATGTTTACGGGTTTTACTAATATTTTCTTATTATAAATAACATATACATAAATTATTTCTGGTGTTTTTCTATTATAATGTTTTTTATTATGTTCATTTACATATATGCTTAAATTATTTCTGGACTCCCTACCTCAATCTAACAGATACTAATATTTTGAGAACACTAATTGATTACCGACAAAAGTAGGATTTGAATCTCCTTATTCGAAAATCGAAACCCAGCCATGTTCAGGGAAACAAGTTAGATACCAAAAAAAGTACGCATGCACATAAATGAGAGTCCAATATGTAGAGAAAGATCATCTCACTGCATTGCTAAAACTGAACAACCGTCTTTACAATAGGACTACAAGTAGAACACAACATCCTCAGCCCCAACCAGCCAAAGGCACAAATCTTGTCAGATAAATCCAGCATCAGGACGCAAAATTCTCTGCCTTCAATTGGCAAGAGTACCAAGTGGTTTGAATAGACAACCTTTCTCAAAAAATACGGCCGTCCGAGAGATGGTTTCATTATCAAACGCACAAAGGCCAGAGTAAGATCTAGAAGAAAAGATCGAAGATGTCCCATCTGACTCAAAGGTAGTACATGACTGCCAAATTGCAGGACGGTTGTTTGAGGTTGATACAGGATCTTGATATTTCGTAGTACGCTGTACCATTTTAAGCGACTGTACCACTTCTCCCATAGTGTGTCGTTGGTTTGCCTCTAGAGCAGCACAAGCTGCAGCGATTGTGCAAACTCGTACAAAATCTTCCTTTGAATACTTTCCTTCAAGCCTCGGATCAACAAGCTCATTCAGGCGATCCTTATCTCTAAGCAATGGCCTGGCCTGAAACCAAGATATATAAGTACTGTATATTATCCTATTGCATTATGTTGAGGAACAACATTGGCTAAGACAGATGTTTCAAAATGTAAACTGCATAATATTATAGCACAGAGTAAGGGGTCATTTGTTAAATCTGAATCATAATTTCTGAATGAGTAAAATTTCTGAGCGAATAGTTATCTGAATGTTGAATGTATAATATCGTTTGATAGATAAAATGTTTGATTTATCTGAACAATATATCCACTTATTTTTCTTCTTCAAATTATCAATAAATTTTATTTATTGTTATTTTTCTTTTGATCCATACAATACGAAATTCGATTTGAGCGACTAAAATTTAATATGAGTCCTCAATACTAATAACTTAAAATTTTTATATGTTGATCATATTTTTAAATTATTAATATCTTAATGTATCCATTTCAATATTTTTTAGTAGAATACATTTTTATAATTTTTTTTAATGTAATCATCACATTTTAGTCACACATATCATCCCACAAAATCTCTAACTACAATTTATGTATTTTCAATTAATTAATTTTATATAAGTTTTATAAATATAAAAGAGAAATGTTAAATAAAGTATAAAATAAATACATTATAAAAATATTTTTAAACCATAAAATGTATTTTTGAAAAAGACTTAATTGCACGAGGATGGCCTCAACTATTTTTTTTTTTGCACAAAAATGGCCCAAGTATAAAAATAGACAGTGTGATGGCCAAACTATTTTTTTTAAAACAGATGAGTGTATTCAATTTGTGACTTAATTGCAGCAAGATGACCGAACAATGTTTTTTTTAACACCAAAATGGCCCAAAAATAAAAATAAATAACATTTTTTAGATTAATTTAGACGGAATGCAATCATCTGCTTAAAATAATACTTGGGCTATTTTTGTGAAAAAAAGAAATAGTTGAGGCCATCTTCCTGCAATTAAGTCACAAATTGAATACACTCATCTGTTTAAAAAAAATAGTTTGGCCATCACACTGTCTATTTTTATACTTGGGCCATTTTTGTGCAAAAAAGAACAGATATGTGAATGGTTCAGAGCATAATTTCTGCCCGTGTCGTCCAGAAAAAATTTCGTCTCGTCCAGATGAAAATTAAATATACAAACAATCTTAACCAACCAATCACCACTTGTCCAGTTCATTCAACTCCATTCAGGGGTTATCAAATGACCCCTAAAGCAGTCAAACAAGACAGACACCTAGTTACCAAAATTAAGTTTGACCAACTAAAAACATCATGATATAATTGGATAACACAACACCATAACCAAACATTCCCTGTACTATAGAGGATAAAAGGTCACAGGAAACAATCAATAAACTTATAGCTTAAATATTAATTGTAGGTAAACAATTAAAGAACAATTCATACAAAAAAAAATTGATTAAAATTTGAAAACATGCCTTTGTAAGTGGATTCCTCTTCTGATCGAGCTTCTCCTTCTTAGACTTAGCACGCTGAACCTCATCCAACAGGGACATCCTCGTAGCAGTGTTAGCATAAGGATTGAGCCTCAACATTGTGTTAAGATTCTTCAATGGATTCTTCTTAGAGTAAATCTTAGGCTACACCCTCTTAAAAGTAGCCCTCTTCACGTCCTTAATGGGCCTAACAACACTCTGAATCTCATCAAAATTAATAATCCTAGCCAAATCAACATTCACCATCTTAGACCTAGGTAAAACATAACCCCTCTTCTTCTCAGAAGGCTTATCGAAACTCCCATAAATTGAATCCAACTTCTCGAAAGCAGCCCTTGACCGGGGACTTGTTCATGATGCAGATGTTCAGGACTACCTTGAGTTCCTTTGTGCCTTAAACTATAGTTCAAATCTTATCAGGGCTGTCACAAAACAAGTTCACGACTCTGAACTTAAAACCACACTTAAAACTAATTCAAACCACTTAAAACTAACATAAAACGCTGTAATATTAAGAGTAGAATCTCAAGTAGAATCAAAAGTGTAAAACTTAGTAAATGATCAAACACAATTCAAGACAACTAACACACAGATATATATATCTGAGAATCAAAACTATAAATGTAGAATCAAGCCGAGAATCATTATTATTCAAAAGACAGATGTACAATTAAGGTAGAATCTAAGATAGAATCATTATATAAAAATTCTCAAAAATACATAAAACATTAGTACAACTGAATTTTCATAACATAATACAGAATCTAGCATAGAATCAACCTTATTATACAGAATCTTATACCAAAAACAAGTAACCCTATTTCCAACAACTACACTAACATCACATCTTCAATCCACTATATCTAACCCGATATCATCTTCCCCCTGCCTTAACTCTACACTATCATCTTCCCCCTTCCTTAACTCTACAATGTAGTCAGACATCACTTCATTATCCATTATTGTATCTAATGTACAGTAGAACTAACATAGAATCAAACTACATAATTATACAAAATGTTAAAAATTCTGAGTCACAAAAAACTGTATATTAACTCATAAATTACTACAGTTCAAACTAATATGGAATCGATTATAGAATCAAAAGTAACAAAGACAACAAATTTGTGTAACACAAATGCAATAACAAAGCCACTCAAATCAAATCTCATTAAAAATAATCAAGCACAGAATCATTTAAAAAGAATCTTATACCAAAACGAAATTGAAAAATGGAAATCATTCATAACATAGAGAGTAGAATCTAACATAGAATCAAACTTATGAAATTTTTCACAAGGACCTTGATTTTATTGAACGGTAAATTGTGATTGAGGGTCTGAACACCAACAACAACAATCTTGTCTTTATTAAACCGCATGAAAAGCATACATAACTTTTGAATCTAATTGAAAATGCTTCCCTTACTAATGGAACTAAAACAAGATAAAATAATTAATCAAGTGCAAAATTCAGCAAAAAAAAATATCACATGAAAAACAATGGTGTAAAAGCAAAGGACCATAAAAATATGGTAAAATTGAACACGATTGTCATTCAAGAACTAATCTATCACCATAACAGAATAATGATAGTAACATTAAAAACTGCAAAATCATAAAGGCAGCCCAACGAGCTCAATGTAATTCTCGCACCCAAAAAAAGCCTCAAAACTTAATCATAAAGCCATAAATCATAAAATAGAATCTTACATAGAATCAATACTCCAAAACATCAAAAAATGCCCAGAAAAAAGTGAGTAGAATCTAACATAGAATCAAAACTTTAAAACTTCAAAAAATGCCCAAATGTGATTTAAAACACATAAAACACAATTGATATATATATGATTAAACACACAAAAAAGCAATCAAAACATAAAGCATAAATTGAAAACTTAGTGCTGTTGACAACAAACAAACCTAATTGACATTCGGTAAAATTGGGAACATCAAAGCCAACATTAGAGAAGAGCAAATGACTAGTGGAAGACAAACGACACAGTTGATTTCATCCAAATCGTCGATGAAAATGATGATATCAATGAAGGAGAGATTGATATTCATCAACATTAGAGATCGAGATACCGAGAATATAGATGAGCTATAGATACAACGTTGTTATCGTGTATAACTAATAATTAATCTATTTTTAACTATTATTTAATCTCAGACGTTAGATTTGATTTTAATCCAAGGGTCTGGATCAATTTAGGGTGTTCTTTATTATTCTTTATATAAAGGTGTTCTTTATGGAGCAATTGCATATATATATATATATATATATATATATATATATATATAAGATTTTACATGTTTAATTTAATATTTGTATTCAATCTTAAATTCCTAAAATTTGATACAAATCAAATTTTAATACAAATCAAATTTTAATAAAAAAAATTTAATTTTAAATTTTAATACAAATCAAATTTTAAGAATTTAAATTTTTAAGAATTTAAATTCTTCAAATTTTAAATTCTTAAAATTTGATTTGTGTTCAATTTAAAATTCTTAATATTTGTATTATTCTAAAAATCGGTGATTAATTGATTAGTCCGTATTCCATGGGTTACGGTACTAATTAATTACCTGAATATCCGATTAATCATTACAATTAATCCCAAAGTATCTGATTAATTCTTGGACAGTGCCTCTACCGATTAAGTCTGATTCCCGTTTTTTACAACATTGATCATCACTAAATTAAAGATAATTTTTTGAGATTTTCATGGATTGTAAAATCATCCAAATCTGATTTCTAGATCTCAAGATAAAGTAGACCTGGTAAAACGGGTGGGTGGGTGATTTCGTGTCATGTTATTTCGTATTTCGTGTACACGGATGGGTGACACGAACACGACACGAAATCATTCCGTGTACCCAAATTTATACACGAACACGAACTAGTAAAAACACGAAATGACACGAAACGACACAAAAGTACACGAATTTTTTGATGGACACAAAAATACGCGACACGATTGTACACGAAACGAAAAAAATAAAAGATTAATTAATTTTTTTTATTTTTAAATATTAATAATTAATTAATTTATACATATTAATTGATATTATATATTTTTATTTATGAAATTCAACTATTAGTATTAAATTGTATACTATAAATTATATTATTATAATGTATGAATATATATTATAAATTATTTTATTTATTTATTTATTTATTTATTTCATGTACTTCGTGTCGTGTCTCGTGTCGTGTACTTGAAGGGTAAACCCAAACCCAACACTAAATCTCGGTCGTGTACTTTCGTGTTCGTGTACTTTCGTTTCGTGTACTAAAAATACAAATCCAAACACTAAATTTTCGTGTCGTTTCGTGTCGTATTTTCGTGTCGTGTGAAAAATTGCCGAATATAAGATAAAGGCCAAATAGTAATTATGATTTTTTTCCAATACTAATAAAAAAAAATCAATTCTAATACAACCTTTTTTTAATTATATCCTTTTCAGAGATTTTCTTTTTAAATCCAATTTTAATATAACCTTTTTAATTATATCCTTTTCATATTATAATTTTTTTTAAAATTAACTTCTAATGCAACCTTTTCTAATTATATCCTTTTTAGATTATAATTTTGTTTTTAATGTGATCTAATCTTGACCGTCTATTTTTAATCTAACAGATCGTATGAGTTTGGTAGTATAGTGACCAGACCAAAAAATTGGATAAGATACGCTTATTATATACTAGCTTGTAACCCGTGTGATGCACGGAATATTTAAAATATTTTAATAGTAATATTTAATATTTTTATTTTATTATTCATAATTTTAATATTTGCTTTTTAATTAGTAATAAAATAAATTATAGAAGATAATAAAATATAATAAAACGTATTTGATAGTATTCTAAATGATAGTGTTTTGCTTGTATATTGATATTAGATAAATACTTTTTTAAATTTAGTATGTTGTTGACAGGAATTGAATATTAAAATTTTAAAATAGTTTATAATATACTTTCTCTTCCCTATTTTGACTTTCCAGTGTCAAACTGATCGTGTTCTAACTAATAATCAATAAATATTGATTAACATATAATTATAATAAAATGACCATAAAAAAATTTATATAAAGTGTTATTAAAATTGATTTTTAAATTTGTAAAAATATAAAACAATAAATTATAATTTATAGTTAAATTTCGATGAATTTAACTTTGAAAGTCAAAATGGAACACAATAAGTGATACAGAAGGAGTAATATAAATATTTTATAACAATATGGTGAAAATAAATAATATAAAGTTTTAACTAAAATAAGTTGTTGTGGGTAATCGAACTTTGAACTTCTAATAGTAATTTATAAAATGATTGTTTAATAATAATATGTTGTTGACGGGAATCGAACCTTGAACTTGTGAGGGTATTTATATATTATAAAAGGAATATTCTTTTAGCATTATATCCAACGGTTCTCACTAATCTATCTCAAAATCCAATGGTTGCTATTGAATGTACCAAAAAAGTGTACTAAAAAAAATGTACCAACCGACAACCAAATATACCCTGTTTCGCTTATAATAGTATAGTATAGATAAGGATATAATTAAAACTGTATTTTATTGTTAGTACAACTATTTTCAAATAATAATAAGGTTATTTTGATAATCAAAACAAAATATACGTAGATTTCCTTAATTGAATAGAATTTTCAATATAAAAAATCGTCAATTTCATCTCTCTTTTGTTCCTTGGTAGTTTTAATTGGAGAAAATTGTTAAATCATTACTAAATTAAAGATTAATTTGTTAATTTTACGTAGACTGTAAAATCATCCAAATGAAATTTTAAGAATTCAAAATAAAACAAATAATCAAAACAAAATTGATTATACGAGGACAACTAATCCTTGGATTTTTGTTACATGTATGGTGTCCCACAAAGAAAAGATGCTGGATTGGATCCGCCACTGAGTCCGTATCAAACAGTGTGGAAAAAACGGGTTGGCAATTCGGCGTTGATGTTGTCACAATAACGCTCTCCAAAAAAATATTTAAAGCATGGAAATGTCAACAACTTGCGAGATCTTGTGAATCTGTCAAGCATGTGAAATTATCAATTATCGGTGACTGATATGGACAAAGTGCTTAAACCAAACAACAATACCATGCACGTCCATCGGTATTAGCAAAAGAGACTGCAACATCATATCTGGTTTCCTAATTCCAAATGTTCTGCCTCTTCGGTCTCTTCCTGTTCTTCTGTGTCTCTCCAAACTTCTGGACAATCTCATCAATCAGCCCAGTGATATCTATCCGTCGAAATGTTTCCCAAAACAAACCCAACAACAAGCCCACTTCCGAGTCATGCTAATATGAAAAACCAATCAAATCCACTTGAAAACTTATGTTCATCATAATCATCCTCCTTTTCATCGGGTCTAGTTTCCCCCCGAGATAAATACTCATTTGTAACACATATAAGCCTAAATATTCAAAATAAAAGAACTACTCCTACTAAAAAGCAGAATTTCATCCAACATGAAGTCTAAATCTGAGAAGTGTGTGGCACCTGTTGATAACCTGGATATAAGCAATATACAGTCAGATTCAAGAATAACATTCGTGCAGCCGTATCATCGTCCAAGCTTAATGGTTGTTACTAACGATTTAGCTTCAACTATTTCTCCTAGCTACAACCCCCATCCCCACCCAGCCTTCTTCGGCTAGAGATGCATCTGCATTTATTTTAACCACCCCTTCAGGAGGTGGTTTCCAAGTTCTGAGACTAGAAACATTACTAACTCCTGGTAATTTATTTGCTTCCCATATTTACCTTGCTCTTCAACCAGTCTATTAACTCTTGCCAGATGAATGTCATTCAGCATTGTTTTCCCGTCGAACACTTTCAAATTACGTTCCACCCATACTAAAGATCATAAGGATTCTGAATCATCACAAAATGTTATCAAAAGAACAGAAACAAATAATATCCTTAACTAACCATCCACCTTACTATATACATGGAGAAGGTATATTTCTGACAATTTTGTAAGATTTTTTTTAGGCGTCAAAAAGTCTTGTTGAGTACTAATTTCTAGTTAACTTAAGGCTTCAAAATGAGGAAACTACTTGCAAGATGTTATTTTCGGGCGAATTTACGTTAAATTTTCATCCCTGAGACAGTGAAACTAAACTTTGCAGGAACTAGAGTCTAGAGATGCAATGTTGTTCTGGTACGTTGGCAAATTTGATGCGATGATCTATGTCATTGGGCTTACGAGTGTCTCGGTGGAGAAGTGATCAATATTGGGCTTACGAGTGTCACAAATTCTGTTTCATTAAGAGCCCGTTTGGGCATGTTACTTATTGCTTAAAAAAAGCAATAAGTAGAAAATGTAGTGTTTGGCAAATCGGGCTTTAAGCCCGCTTTAAGTTAAAAAACTGCTTTAAGCCATAAGTTCCATTTAGGAGGGTGTTTGGGGTTGCTTAAAATAAGTTACTTTTGACTTAATGGATGTATTTTTAACTTAAAGGAGAAAGTAAAGTTGTTTGCTTTAAGTTGAATGAATGTGTTTGGGTAATTTTACTTAAAGTTAAATGGGGATTTAATAATTTTGACTTAAAATGAAATTTTACTTAAAAAAAATTTAATTCATAATATTTAAACTTTGCAAGAGTTTTGGAAGTTTTTTGAAAAAAAAAAATAAAAAAAAAATCCATAAGTCATAAGTCAAAAGTACCTACAGCCTGTTTGGCAAGTCGGCTTATTGCTTAAAAAAAGCAATAAGTAGAAAAGAGCCCGTTTGGCAAATCGGGCTTTAAGCCCGCTTTAAGTTAAAAAACTGCTTTAAGCCATAAGTTCTATTTAGGTACTTTTGACTTATGACTTATGACTTATGGAGTTTTTTTTTTTTTTTTTTCAAAAAACTTCCAAAACTCTTGCAAAGTTTAAATATTATGAATTTAAATTTTTTTTAAGTAAAATTTCATTTTAAGTCAAAATTATTAAATCCCCATTTAACTTTAAGTAAAATTACCCAAACACATTCATTCAACTTAAAGCAAACAACTTTACTTTCTCCTTTAAGTTAAAAATACATCCATTAAGTCAAAAGTAACTTATTTTAAGCAACCCCAAACACCCTCTAACTCAATGAATGTAATGTTCAACTTAAACCATCAACCATGTTCTCTATAAGCAGCTGCAGTTCCTTGATAAATGTTGTAGTGCAGCTCCTTGTAAGTATGGTTTATTCACTTATTTTTTTTTTTGAATTCACTTATTTAAAGTCACAGGCAAAACAGAGCCAAGAAAAACTTGAATGAACCAAACAAAAACAATAGATTTGCTTATTCAAGTACAAGAAAACTACATTTCATGATCACATAGAACAATAATACTTTACTGAATGGCAACATCGATTCATGTTCAGTGATTCCAAGTGATGCGACACTTTGTTCTTCTCAATATTTTTGCTAACTCTAAAACCAACCATGGGTGCCTATTGTTTATTACGTTACCCAAAACAAAACCAATTACTAGACCGCTTCCAACTCCTGCGAATATGAATATCCAAGCAGACACATTGTAGAAAATAGCATAGCATATAGCATCTTCTCCTTGTCCTACCACCTTCTCTTGTTTATTCTTCCACCTTCTATTGTCTATATCTTTATAGTTAGTAATGATTCATGTTTAGTTTTATTAGTAAGTAATTATAGATGTTCTTGTAATAATTAGAGTAACAATAGGTTTTCCTTTATATAGATTAGTAATGCAGTGTAGGAGCAATGTATCAGATCGAAACAAGAGAGAAATAAGAAAACAATTTCTCAGAATTACTCTTGTCTGACTCTTTTCATGGTATCAGAGCTGCAAGGTTGAAAGTTTTAAGTTCTGTACATTAATCAATACAGACTAAAGAAACAAGATGGCTGCAACTACGATTGCAATTGCTCAAGACAAAGAAGCAAGAAGTGAGAATGGATACTCAGATCCACTCTTCCTGGCAAACTCGGATAATGCAAACATACCATTAGGAAATGTCATTTTCAGTGGTGAGAATTTTCTCAATTGGAGCAGAAGCATAAAACTTGCTTTAGGATCCAAGAACAAGTTGGGGTTTCTTGAAGGGAAGGTCAAGAAGCCAGTCAGTGATGATGCAAAATATCCACTATGGATAAGAAATGACTACATGATTAGGGGCTGGTTATGCAGGTCTATGGATGAGAAGATTGCTAACAGTTTCACCTACATAGACTCAGTCGAAAGATTGTGGAATGAGCTGAAGGAAAGGTATGGAGAGACTAATGCTCCTCTCCTGTACTCATTAAAGAAACAAGTTAAAAACTTGGAGCAGGAAAACATGCCTGTATCTGAATACTACTTCAAACTAAAGCAGATTTGGGATGAGATTCAAGATGTGGAGGGATTGCCAGAATGTACTTGTGAGGCAATGAAGAAATGTACATGTGAACTTTTGAAGAAGTTTACAGAGATACAAGAAAGAAATAAAGTTATAGACTTTGTAATGGGTTTGAACAAGAAAAATGAAAATATTGCTGGAAACATCATGGCAATGGAGCCATTGCCTACTCTCAACAGGGCATTCCATCTTGTGCAGCAGGCTGAAAATCAAAAACAAATTGCTGAGAATCAATATGTTGGAGAAGCAAGTGCCTTTGCAGCAGCAAAAATGAGTCAAGAAAAATTCTTCTTGAACTCACAAAAGAGAGAGAATAAGGAAATGAAGATGAAGAAATGGTGTGACCATTGCAAAAAAAGGGGGCACACTGTTGATGAATGCTTTAAACTAATAGGGTACCCTGAATGGTTTGGAAATCCTGGAAAAGGAAAGGCAAATGGAGGAAATAAGAAATATGCAGCAAACGTGGGAAGAGAAGAAATTGAGTATGAACAAGATGATCCATTGGAGATGGGATGTGGAAGTGAGAGTGGAAAGGAAGGGAAGCCGGATGGAAAGCTAGTCTCAGCAGTAGTTCAAGAGATGATGAAAATGTTCAATAATCAGCAGACTTCAGGAGGGAAAACCAAAATGGCTAACTTTGCAGGTATAGTTCTGGCATCTAATGTAGCTAGTTTAAATAGACCTTATGATAAAGACACATGGATCATAGATTCAGGAGCCTCTGATCACATGTGTGGAAATAAAGCTAATTTTTGCAATTTAAGGATCATGAACTGTCAATTCAAAGTGGTTTTACCTGATGGAAGTGTTAATATTGTAGATAAGATAGGAGAAGTAATACTATCTAAAAGGTTGATTCTCTATGATGTGCTGTATGTTGAAGAGTTCAATCACAATTTACTTTCAGTTATTAAATTAATTAAGACAAGCAAAATCAATGTGAGATTTGATACAAATTCCTGCTTATTGCAGGACCCTTCAACTAAGGAGATAGTTGGAAGAGGAAAGGAAGAAAATGGACTTTATAGACTAGAAGTTGTGAGAGTGGAAGAAAATCAAGTTGAAGGAAGGAGTCTTTGGAGACAAAATAATAATGTAGCTATGTGCAATGAGGCTGTAAAACTGAATGTATTACATGCTAGATTAGGACATAGCTCTGTTTCTAAGATGAGACATATTGAGGTTTGTAATTCAGATGGATTAAATGATTTCTTTTGTGATGCATGCTGTATTGGAAAACACCATAAGCTTCCTTTTAAACTCAGTAATGCTATTGCCAGAAACATATTTGATCTTGTTCATGTGGATTTGTGGGGACCATATAAGGTTCCTAGTGTTACTGGAGAAAGTTATTTTCTAACCATTTTAGATGACTACAGTAGAGCAACTTGGACTCACATGGTGTCAAGTAAGGATCAAGTTAAAGATATCTTGTTTGCTTATATTAACTATGTTGAAAATCATTTTAAAGTAAGGATAAAGACCATTAGAAGTGATAATGGAACAGAAGTGCTGAAATCTGAATGTAAGAGGATATTTAGGGAAAAAGGGATAGTACATCAAAGGAGTATTGCAGGAGTCCCACAACAAAACGGAAGAGTTGAGAGAAAACATAGGCACTTGATAGAAACTGCAAGAACCTTAATGATATATGCTGGTTTGCCAAGGTATTAATGGGGAGAATGTGTTAAAGCAGCAACACACTTGATCAATTTAATGCCTAGTGCAGTGATAGGTTGGGAAACACCTTATGAAAGATTATTAAAAAAAAGGCCAGAATATGAACACCTAAGGATAATAGGTTGTTTATGTTATGCCTTTAATACAGACAGGAAACTGGATAAATTTGGTGAAAAGGGAGTGAGATGTGTTCTGGTTGGATATGCAAATGAGCAAAAGGGTTATAGAGTATTTGATTTACAGAACAGAAAGGTCTTTGTGAGCAGAGATGTAGTATTCAAGGAAGAGATATTTCCCTTCTTGATTTCAAATGAGAACAAAGAAGGCAAAAAAGGGAAGTTGGGAGAGTTTAACTGTGAAGTGGAGAGAATGGCTGAAAATATAGAAGAAGATGAACCATTAAATAATGAAGGAGATGAAGAAGAAACACAACAAATGGAATCTGAGGATCAGGAGCTGATAAGAGAGCATGATGACAGTGAGACAGTGATTGAAGAAAGGGAATCACGACAACCAATTGTGATTGAAATGTCAAATGAACAAGAAGGAAGGAGGCGTAGTAGAACATCAGTCATTCCTGATAAATTTAAAGATTTTGTTTACAAAATTCCAGGAAAAGGAGGTTCAGCTAATGTAGCAAAAACAATGGGATTAAGTGAAATTAACAGTGGTGATTATTCTAAAGAATATATGTGTTCTCTTAATAATGTGCTTAAAATAAGAGAACCATATAAATATGAAGAAGCTGTTAAAGAGGAAGGTTGGGTGGAAGCAATGGATCGAGAATTAAGGGCTCTTGAAGAAAATGCAACTTGGGAGTTGATGGATTTACCAAAGGGAAAGAAAGCAATTGACAGCAAATGGGTGTTTAAAACCAAATACAAACGAAATGGTGAAGTTGAGAGACTGAAGGCAAGAGTCGTGGCTAGAGGAGACAAACAAATCAAAGGAAAGGATTATACAGATACATTCTCTCCTGTAGCAAAATTCACTACAGTGAGAACTCTTATAGCTCTTGCCACTACACAGCACTGGAATCTACACCAACTTGACATTAACAACGCCTTTCTGCATGGATATTTGGAAGAGGAGGTGTACATGAGACCACCAAAAGGATATACAAAGGCTAAACCAGGACAGGTATGCAGATTGAAGAGAAGTATATATGGACTGAAACAAGCCTCAAGGGAATGGAACATGGAATTATGCAAATTCTTGAAGAATTTTAGTATGAAACAATCCAAAAGAGATCACTGTTTCTTTACTAAATTTCGAAATGGGAAGACAATTATGGTGTTAGTATATGTTGATGATTTGATCATCACTGGTGATGATGAGGAGTACATACAGATGTTAAAACAAGAGCTTGACAACATTTTCACTATCAAGGACTTAGGGCTCATGAGATACTTTCTGGGAATTGAGGTGTCCAGGAGCTCACAAGGAACAATGTTGAATCAAAGGAAGTACATACTTGATTTGTTGCAGGATGCAGGGATGAATGGATGCACACCAAGTAAGTTTCCAATGCAGAAAGGTCTTAGACTTTCAACTAATACAGGAGAATTGTTGACAGAACCTGAACAATACAGACGAATTATAGGTAAGTTGTTGTATTTAAATTTGACAAGGCCAGACATCTCTTATTCTGTACAACAACTTAGTCAATTCATGCAGAACCCCAGGAAGCCTCACTTGCAAGCTGCTTTACATGTGATCAGTTATTTAAAAGGGACGAGTGATTGGGGTCTATTTTACTCAGCAACATCTGATTTGAACATCACAGGTTTTTGTGATGCAGATTGGGGCACTTGTGCATTCAGTGGGAGATCTCTTACAGGTTATTGTATATTCTTAGGTGAGAGTCTAATCTCATGGAAGACTAAGAAACAAAAGACTGTTTCTAAGTCATCAGCTGAATCGGAATACAGAAGCATGTCTCATACCAGTAGTGAGTTAGTTTGGTTGGATGGGATACTTGAAGATATGCAAGTTTCTATTCCTAAACCCATCCCTCTTTTCTGTGACAACAAAGCAGCTCACCACATTGCTCAGAATCCAGTGTTCCATGAATGTACTAAACATCTTAAATTGGATTGTCATTATGTCCGGGAGCAAGTCCAAGAAGGGTTCATCTCTACGATTTATATCAAATCTTCTTTGCAACTAGCAGACATTATGACCAAACCCCTAGGAGAAGGTCCTCATAAATTTCTATCTTTCAAGTTGGGACTTGTCTCTACTAATCCAGCTCCAACTTGAAGGGGGGGTGTAGAAAATAGCATAGCATATAGCATCTTCTCCTTGTCCTACCACCTTCTCTTGTTTATTCTTCCACCTTCTATTGTCTATATCTTTATAGTTAGTAATGATTCATGTTTAGTTTTATTAGTAAGTAATTATAGATGTTCTTGTAATAATTAGAGTAACAATAGGTTTTCCTTTATATAGATTAGTAATGCAGTGTAGGAGCAATGTATCAGATCGAAACAAGAGAGAAATAAGAAAACAATTTCTCAGAATTACTCTTGTCTGACTCTTTTCACACATTAAGAAACTCTTCAGAATCATCGTGATTGTCAGCTGCAGGTGACTTCAAAGTTGCACATTTGTTAGATAAAGGGAATGCACAAAGTCCAAGATTCCCCAGGTAAGAATCAATCTCAAATGTCCTAAATTGCGGCCCTTGGGGTATAGGACCAGTCAGGAGATTGTAAGATACATTGAAGAATTCTAGAAAATTAAGTTGTGCTGCTATTTGATGAGGGATGGCTCCTGACAACTTGTTTTGTGAAAGGTCCAACGACTCAAGCTGTGTTAGTTTCCCTAAAGATAAAGGAATAGCACCCGTAAGCTTATTGTTCGAAAGATCGAGCAACTGAAGTGCCTCTAGGATTCCCAAAGAATCTGGAATCTCCCCTGTGAATCTGTTGCTTGAGAAATCAATGGCACAAAAAACATTTTGAATCTTCACGTACTCTGTTGTCACACCTTTGTTCCTTAGTATAACTGAGCTTAAATACTTGTCAGTCCAGTGATGTTTCCCAGTTTGATAATCTGTTCTTATTCGTAGGTATAGTTCCATGTTCAAAGGCAAAGATTTCATAGCGCTCCATTTCTGGATATATTTTACAGGCAAATCCCCAGTAAAATAGTTCTGAGAGACATCAATTATCCGCAACATTGGAAACCACGAAGAATTTACAGGACTTGAAGCAATCGCACCATATAATCTATTGGCGTGCAAAACTAGAACTTGTAACTGAGTAAGAGTTCCCAGCCAAAAAGGGAAAATGTCTTCCAACTGATTCTCTCCTAAATTCAAAGTTTGAAGCATTCTACAATTTGACAAAGATCTTGGTAGTTGACCTTGTAAATTATTTTGAGTCAAGACCATAGCCTTCAAATTGCAGTCTTTTGAGTATGTTTGAGGAATTGTACCAGAAAATTTATTGCCACGAAGATTAAGCACTGACAATGAATTGCATAAACATTGAGGTATCGGTCCACTCATGTTGTTAAAGAACAAATGTAGTATCTTCAGAGATCTGAGACTACACATCTCATTTGGAATTTCTCCCGTGAGTCTGTTGTCCCAGACATAGTAAGCCATAATATTTGTTGGGGGAACTGGTTGATTCCCTTGTAATATATTATTGCTTATGTCTATGATTCCTAGGCTGGTAGATTCCCTTGTAATATATTATTGCTTTGTCTATGATTGTAGTCAAATTTATAAATTTGACTACAGCCAGTCGAATTTACTACCAGGTCAGCAATCCGCGTGAAACTAATTTTAAGCGGGAAAATTCCCACCAAAATTATACCAAAATATTTAAAATTCAATTCGACCGAAAGCAGTCATATTTATAAATTTGACTACAATCAGTCATTCTAATTAGAAAATTAATTTCCAAAATTATTTAAAAAATATAAAATTAATCCTTAAATTAAAAAAAAATTACCACAATATCCTCATTAAGATGAACTATAGGTTAAAATTTATTTTACCCACTTACGACAATTTGTTAAGAAGTGTAAATAAAGTGTTGATTTTATATTTGTTAAGAAGTTTGGAAAATTTTAATAAATACTTACCAATTTTAAAAAATTATTATTTTTTTATATCACGTTTTGATAACATATCGTATTCAATAAAAATGATGATCGACCGTAACAATGTGAGTTCAAAAAAATCTTACCAAATACGATGTTTTGTTATTGAATTGGTTTAAGGTTTGTGTTTAGGGGTTACCCTTTCATATCAAGGGTTAGTAATTCAGATTTGTTAAAATTAAAATTTGAACGATCTAACTGTACGGATGTTTAGATTATTATATTTTAGAAGTTTGTACAAAAAATCGATAAATAAAAAATAAAGCAAGTTAAATATTATAATGGTCAAAAAATATGTTGACTTATTTTTGACCTACTTCAGTCGAATTTATAAATTCGAGAGCAAAACCTAGTCAGTCAAATTTATAAACTCGACTGAAGACAATCGAATTTATAAATTTGACTACAACCAGTCGAATTAATAAATTTGACTACAGCCAGTCGAATTTATAAATTTGACTCCAACCAGTCGAATCTACTGTCAGGTCAGCAATCCGCGTGAAACTAAGTTTAAGCGAGAAAATTCCCGCTTAAATTATGCCAAAGTATTTAAAATTAAATTCGACCGAAAGCAGACATATTTATAAATTTGATTGCAATCAGTCATTCTAATTAGAAAATGAATTTCTAAATTTTTTTAAAAAATATAAAATTAATCCTTAAATTATAAAAAAATTACCACAATATCCTCATTAAGATGAACTACCGGTTAAAATTTATTTTACCCACTTACGACAAATTTTTTTTAACAAATGTAAATAAAGTGCTGATTTTA
Organism: Saposhnikovia divaricata; assembly: GCA_036435485.1. Lineage (NCBI taxonomy): Eukaryota > Viridiplantae > Streptophyta > Magnoliopsida > Apiales > Apiaceae > Saposhnikovia > Saposhnikovia divaricata. Next base: position 8,092,334 of record CM071594.1, read on the forward strand.
TATTTGTTAAGAAGTTTTGAAAATTTTAATAAATACTTACCAATTTTTAAAAATTATGATTTTTTTAGGTCACGTTTTGATAACATATCGTATTGATGAGCGACCGTAACAGTGTGAGTTATAAAAAATCTTACCAAATATTATATTTTGTTACTGAATTGGTTTAAGGTTTGTGTTTAGGGGTTACTCTTTCATATCAAGGGTTAGTAATTTAGATTTGTTAAAATTAAAATCTGAACGATCCAACCGTACGGATGTTTAGATTATTATATTTTAAAAGTTTGTAAAAAAATTAATAAATAAAAAACAGCGCATGTTAAATATTATAATGGTCAAAAAATATGTTGACTTATTTTCAACCTACTCCAGTCGAATTTATAAATTCGAGGGCAAAACCAAGTCAGTCGAATTTATAAACTCGACTGAATACAGTCGAATTTATAAATTTGACTGCAACCAGTCGAATTTATAAATTTGATTGCAACTAGTCGAATTTATAAATTTGACTGCAACCAGTCGAATTTACTGTCAGGTCAGCAATCTGCGTGAAACTAAGTTTAAGCGGGAAAATTCCCGCCAAAATTATTCCAAAATATTTAAAATTAAATTCGACCTAAAGCAGTCATATTTATAAATTTAACTGCAATCAGTCATTCTAATTAGAAAATTAATTTTCAAAATTATTTAAAAATTATAAAATTAATCCTTAAGTTATAAAAACAATTATCACAATATCCTCATTAAGATGAACTACAGGTTAAAATTTATTTTACCCACTTACGACAATTTTTTTTAATAAATGTAAATAAAGTGTTGATTTTATATTTGTTAAGAAGTTTGGAAAATTTTAATAAATACTTACCAATTTTAAAAAAATATGATTTTTTTATATCACGTTTTGATAACATATCGTATTCGATAAAAAATGATGAGCGACATATACACATATATACATACATATACACAAACAAATACAAATATATATACCCAAACTCTATATTTCTTTCAAAATATACATTTCTTTCATATATACTAACACCTAGAAAATCAACTAGTGGAATGTCAATTTTGGTGACAAAAATAACTCCGGCTAGTCCTACAACTTCAGTAACCATACAAATTCCAGCAACCAAAGCAAATTCCGGCAATTGAAGCAAATCCGCCAATGGAAACAATTTCGGATGTTTCCATGCAATTAAATTAGAAGCAAAGTTGTATATTTTTAAATTCGATTAGGAAACTTGAGTTTGAGTTGAATTTTTCATAAATATATCTTTTAAAAAATATTATAATATTTGATGTGAAGCTATTGTTGTTCTTGAATTAGTTTGATATATGAATTATGTTATATTTTGTTGATTAGTTATATAATATGAAGTATGTTATGTTTGTGTTGATTGGTCAATTGCAATATATCAGCGAAGCAACAAATTACATTCACAATGTAGTTGAGATCTGCAGAAAGCTACTGAATGTTCCAAATATGGTACATTAAAATCGACTCGTTTTGGTCGAATTTATAAATTCGATTGAAAGCAGTCGAATTTATAAACTCGATCGAAGGCAGTCGAATTTATAAATTTGACTGAGTTCGATCGAATTTAAGGTGCCTTAGGCGCCAAATTCAAAATTTTCAAATTTTCAAATTTTCAAATTTTTTCAAATTTGCGGTCGAATTTAGCCAGTTGAATTTGAGCAATCAAATTTAGCCAGTCGAATTTGTTAAATTCGACTACTTTTTGATAAATTCCACTAACCAGAATCGACTGCCATTTTACAGTGGAATTTAGCTAAATTCGACTACAAAATGGCAGTCAAATTTAGCCAAGATTCTAGTAATGTTTTAACAATTAAATACATTATTACATCGACTACTTTACTTCACTTTTTCTTACACTATTACACCCACTTTTTCACTTATTTTAACAATAAAATTACTATTACACCCACTACTTCATTTATTTTAATAATATTATGCCCGCTATCCTTGATCTCCGTGTACAAATCCCATGTAAAAAAATTAAAGGGACGGAGGGAGTATATACCTACAATGTTTATGAGATCCACTTGACCTATGAATTACAAGGTTTACTTGACCTGTAGATCATGAACCCTTGACAGGCTATTAACTACTATATTTACTTGTCCTGGTGGTGTAGATTATTTGCTTTCCATCGCCGATACGTAACAGTGTCTTCGTCTAGCATGGAAAGTTTTATGAATGAGTTTTCCACATAAAATGTTAGGTAAATGTATGCCACCGGTCTACACTCTACATATCTTGGAAGCAGGTTCGTAAATAGATCGGATATTCGATCCGATCCGCAGTGATTTAGATGGATATGGATTAACCTGAAAAATATCCGATCCGAAACTCGATTCGATAAATATAGTTCGAATAATAAATTGATTGGATATGAATTTAGGTCGATATGATCCGTTTATTCACGACCCGATCCATTTAATTATATAATAATATATTATAGAATTAAGTTATATGGAGACCAATATTTTAGTGGAGACTGGAGACCATATATCAATCAAAACATTGCAAAAACTTATTCATTGAAAATCATGTTCTACGAAAATCACTATTTCATTTATTGCATTGAAAATCTTGAAGATCATATATGTTTTACATGTAAATTTCATTAAAAATCTTGAAAATCATGTATGTTCGGTAAACAAAACAATGCAGAACGTATTGCTCTTCAAAACATGTTCTGTTTGCAAATCATATATGATCTTTAAGATTTTGAATGAAGTAATAATGTTAATTGAACATTCTTTGCAAAGATATATGTTTTGCAATGTTTTTAGTGCATAATGTATATGGTCTTCACGGTCTCCACTCAAATGCTGGCCTCCATAGAACTTAGAGTTAAGTTTTGTTAGTCACAGAGGCATGCTTGAATACATCTAATAACAAGCCTAATTGTTTGTAATGCTATGCATTACTTACATGACCTCTTGACTGAGGGAACCTCTAGTTGTAGTTTCTATTTGTTTAGTACTTGTAATAGGCATCAAATTTCTATCTGTGTAACTGTAATCAAAGTCAGAAGAATAATGCTTGAAAGAAGTTCCAAGGTTCATGCCTCAAGCTTGAAGAACAAGACTATCAAATAAACACAGTTGGAATTTGAAGAATGAAGATTTGCCTAAGTACTTGTTCGAGAAGTATATTTGTCATATTCGAGAAGTCTAGCCTTTGAGAACTCAGGGATTCGATATCTCAAAAAGACAATGTTCGATATCTTTGAACGTACTATTCGATATCTCTGAATGTACTATTTGATATCTCGGAATGTATTGTTCGATATCTCATTCGATATTTCAGAGATTCGATATGTCTACTACTCTATTCGAGAACTCAAGAAGTCAACAAGTCAAAGCATCATTCGAGTTCTCTAGGAGTCGACAAGTCAATGTTCTATTCGATATCTCAATGACTCAGGAAGCTATTCGATATCTTAGGGATTTGATAAGTAAAATGCTCTATTCGATATCTCAAGGATTCCTGGAGAGAAAACTTATTCGAGAAGTGATTCGATATGTCAGCTCAACAGTATTCAAGAACTCAGAGTTATCGATTAAGCCAATTCTAGTTCTCGAATCACCAACAGAGTTACTTCTCGAATAAAATCTTGTAGACAAAATACTGAAGAATTGTACAAGTCAGAAACCTGCAACAAGCCAAGACGCTTTATTTGACTATGTACTGTAAAGCACGTTGGAAAGCCTACAAAGAAGCTTAGAGAGATAGTACAAGAGACAAAGAGCTAAAGAAGTGGATCTGAACAGAGTTCTAAGAAATCAAACATGTAGCAGTTTGGATGTTTACTCGAATAGGATAGATATATTAGAAAGCAAAATTGTTTTTACTATCTTATTTGTTGTATGCAAGTTGTTCACATGTTATAAGTGAACAGAGTGATCAAACAGAGTGTTCTTTAGCAACTATCAAACAGAGTGATCAAATATTGTACAAGTAATATCTCTCTGAGAAAGAAGCTAAGAAACTTTTGTATTCCCAGGTTGTAGTAACATTTTGATCTAATAAAATATTAGATTAAAGTGAGTGATTGTCTAGTGTTTATATTTCCGCACTATTATTTTGTTAAACATAAATCACAACTTGCTACATACACACACAAACTTAAGATTCAAGCAAAGAAATTTGAAGAATCAATTCACCCCCCTATGTATTCTTTTCGTCTGTTCAATACTCAACAAGTGGTATCAGAGCAGGCTGTTTATTCAAAAACAGAAAACGATAATGAATACACCAAAGACTACAGGAACGGTGAAGGTCCCTAAGTTCGACAAAGAAAATTACAACCTCTGGAAAATCAAAATGTTGTTGTTCATCAAAGCTGCCAATCCTCTATATCCTCAAGAATGGTCCATTTGTACCACAACAAGAAATTGCTGAGTCTATAAAGGGCACAATAGTCATTCCTAGATCATATGTTCCAAAAGAACCATCTAAATGGACAGATTCAGAAAAGGAGAAAGTTTCCCTAGATAGCCATCTCATGCTGCTAATCATAAACTCCATGGATATGTCGATGTTTGCCAACATAGCCTCATGCAAATCAGCAAAAGAGATGTGGAACCACATTGAGGTACTATGTGACGGGACAGAGGAGGTAAGAGAGAACAAGAAACAGATACTGGTCACACAGTATGAAGCTTTCATGGCACAGTCCAAAGAAAGCATTACTGATATGTTTGAGAGATTTCACAAGCTGGTGACTGAGCATCAGATGAATGGGAAGGTTTACAGCACTAAAGAGTTGAACATGAAGTTTCTACTATCTGCACCAAACCATCTAGAGCAAAGGGTTATATCTCTAAGGGAAAGAGATTTGAACAAAGTCACATATGATGTGCTCTATGGGGTTCTAAAGACTCATGAACTTGAGTTGCTTCAGAATAGGGCTATCCAAGCCAACCAAGGCAGAATGATAAACACATCTTATGCCTTGATTGCCAATAAATCTGTTCAAGACCTAGAAGCATCTACAAGTCAGCTGAGAATAGAAGAGATAGTAGATGATGGAGAAACTGAAGGAGAAGTGATTGAAGCTGTTGATGAGAAGAAAGAAGATGAGTTCTATACTCTTGAGGAGCTGGATGCCATGGAAAACACTTCATATGCTTTTCTGGCCAGAAAATTTCCAAACATCAGATTCAAGAGGAATCAACCCTTCAAACCTAGATCTCAAAACCATTCATTCAATAAGAGCAAGGCACCTGTGAAAGCAAACAAGAATAAAATCAAAACCAGCTATGTGGATAGGTCATCTGTGAGATGTTATAGATGCAATGACCTAGGGCATTTTGCCAGTGAATGCAAGAAGCCTAAAAAGAAGGATAAAGAGTTTCTTGAACTTGAAGCTAAGTATAAAGCCCTTCTGAAAAAGCATACACCAGATAAGGCCTACACAGCTGAAGGAAAGTGTTGGGATGATTCTGATAGTGATGGAGAAGAGCAAGAATTCAACAACTATGCCTTGATGGCCAATTCCAAGGAAGAACCATCTACATCAGACTCTCAGGTACCATCTCTCACTAACATAGACATGTCTGTCTCTGAATACAAATCTATGGTTGAACAACTATCTGTTGAGATGTTTAATATTCATACTAGTATGACTGCTGCTAATGAAGAAATTGCTAAACTGTCAACTAAGAATGAATTGTTAAACAAGAGAAATGAGGAACTAGAGCTAACTACTATGCAGGTAGAAAACCTTAAACAAGAAGTTGAATATCTAAAGAATAAGGTTCTATGTGCTAGTCAGGTTGAGAAAGCTCTAAGGGATGAACTAGCTAAAAATGAGTTTAAATTGAAAACATTTAATAACTCCTCTAATCTAATACAGTCCTACCATGAGAAAAATCTAGCTAGACCCAAGGCTGCCATTGGACTTGATTACGACACTCTTAAATAGAGGAAAGGCTATGCAGTCATTGAAGATGACATTGGTGTTAAGGAGGAAGTGCCTCAAGTTTTGAAAAAGACTGAAACTCCAATGTTTAAAACACCAACATTTTAAATTGATGAGGATGCCTTACTCATTAAGAAAATGTTGGATGATGAGGATGAGGCACAATCAAATGAACAACAAGCATCCTCCAAGAGTGAGAGTGTCAAAACCAAAGCGAAAGAGCCAGTAGGAAGTAGACCTAGACCTGAGAAGTTTGTGAAATTTTTTTTAGCTAGTAAGCATGAATCGGAGAAGAAAGTGGCTAATAAAAAACATAACAGGAATGACAAACTAGGGATTAATAAGAATAACAATTATGTTTATGTGCCAAATGCCCCTAGGAAAGTTTGTCAAAACTGTTACAGCACTAATCATTTAACACATACATGCAAGAAACCAACAGGTAGTGTAGCTAATCCATTCTATGATTGCTCTGTGCCTTTAAGACATAGAGATTCACCTTTATGTGATAAATTTGATTGTATGCCATGCAACATGAATGTGTTGACTAGTTGTTTTAAATTGAGAAGACAATTCATGGATGGTTGCATCAGTCACAATGTTCACACACACTACACTAGGCCAAAGTCTTCAAGTCCTCCTAAAGCTAGGAAGGTACGTCTGTCACCTGAGTCTAAGAATTCAGTTTCTAAGACCTCTAATAGTGACAAGAAGACTAGTTCTAAGAAAGTTGACAAGCATGTTGTTTCTGATAAATTTGTTTCTAAGCCTGGTGGACCCAAACTTGTTTGGGTACCAAAAGAGAAGTAATCTCCTTGTGGTTGCAGGGCAAAGAACAGATAAAGAAGGTCATGTGGATTTTGGACAGTGGATGCTCAAATCATATGACTGATGATATGGCCCTGCTATCATAGTATGAGGAGAAGGCTAGCCCGATGGTTGCTTTTGGAGATGATAGCATTGGTAACACATTGGGATGTGACAAGTTGAAAGTTGAAAATGTCATCATTGAAGATGTAGCACTAGTCAAGGGACTCAAGCATAATCTGCTCAGTGTTGGTCAGTTTACTGATAGAGGATTCAAAGTTAATTTTGACAAGGATGAATGCTTGATCACCTACAAGAAGACTGGTGAATTTGCTCTTTCTGGAGTAAGGAAGGGAAGCCTGTTTGTAGCCAACTTGGATTCCATAAACACATATTATTTTACCCACACACACGCACTCGATTTTGCACACACACATAGATATTATATACACACGTACGCAGCTGCCCACGGTTTTTAAGCAACACCACCATCGAAACTAAGCTCGAACCGAGCTAAAACTAAGAGGAACAAGATTCTTGCAGCTGTGAAATCGCCACACAGCCCCACACACACCCGATAGTGAATATATATATATATATATATATATATATATATATATATATATATATATATATATATATATATATATATATATATACGGCACCAGTGAAAACACACAGATACATAGTCACTATACATACACACGCGTATTACTCTACACACACCGAATGGATGAAGAATGGGGGTGGAGGGAGAGATTTTTCTGGATTAATTGAGAAAGAAAATGAGAAGGTTCGAGAGAGGTGAAGAGAGACCGGTGTTTTTGGGTTTAAGGGAAACTAATTAGGGATTTAACGAATTAGGGGGGAAGGAGAGACATACTCATAAATTCACTTTGCTAAAATCCACAAAATCATTTCTAAAAATCAAAATTAAATAGAAAAATGGATGAAACACTAAATTTTAAAATTTTAAAATTTTAAAATAAAGAGTATAAAATTAAGATCATCCACATATTTTTAAAATATTTTTAGGATCAAAAATGAATTAAATATGAATTTTACAAGTTTTGATCTTTTAAATACAATAAAACTCTTAAAATCATTTTAAAATACTAAAACACCCAAAATAATTTTCCCAAATATTTTGAAAATTAAATAATTATACAAAGATAATATTACAAAATATTTCATGATTTTTAATAACTCCAATGATTTTATAAACTTATCAGAAGATCAATAATGCATGATTTAAATAGATTTTAATCATAAAAAATACAAATAAAAATACACAGACTTTACATATCACTCATATATCATCATTTAAACACGTAAATATGATATCACAAATATTTTATCTTTAAAAAATTCACACCATATAATCCACATTTAATATTAAATAATAATATTTATAATTACGATATTTTTCTAAGGCGTTATATCCTTCCCCACTTAATAGGATTCTGTCCTCTTTCTAAGGCGTTATATCATTCCCCACTTAATAGGATTCTGTCCTCAGAATCGATCGTAAGAATACACATGACGATATTCTCACCATTTCTCTTTCATTCTAGAATTCCTTTAATTCAACTCATATATCGATAGGCTCATCCTGTATGCCTTTAAATTCCAACATACACTTAAACTTTTGGTTTACATGTCTCGTTACTTCTAGATACTTATCACTCGTACGTGACGACCCTTTTCTACTAAAAATTGAACATGACCTAATCGTATAATGGACTATACCATGTACACAACGCCTCATGTAGTCACTCAATCATCCATAAACAATTCATTCATATATAATACTAAAACAAAATTCGCCTTAACTTACAGCAAACATATAAATAATTAAATCTTCAAAACAAAATCCATGCGACTAAAACAATTGTCTAAAACAATTGTTACCACTTGCACGCTCCTACTCATAATTCAGGTTATCCCAGATAAAACTTTGAGAAAAAGAATATCAAGAAATTCCCCAATCATTCTTACTCCCCTTTCAACGTACAATGTTACTCGAGGAGGGAATGATTGAGAAACTTCTATCCATCCTCAATCCCATTGTTTTACTGAGTAACCTTTCTGAAACTAATAACCATTTACTGTGAAATGTATATCTTATTCGTAATACAAACTAGCCCGGGGTCACTGCCCCTCAATACCATTCAAAATCAAATTTTCAATCCAACTAAGCTCTAACAACTCTAATATCCACTAATATTAAAATTTGGCTTAATATAAGTAAAACCAAGTATATCTAACCCATAATTGACTTACAACCTTCAAAACTCTTTTAAACTTCACCGTACTAAATTTGCGAGAACTCATCTTCCGGAACACTACGCTACATGCACTACAATTCCTCCTATTAGACTCTGCACATAATAACTCTAACATTTACCAATAATTGAATAAATGAAGTAAAATACACATCCATCAATCATCTCCTTAAACTATTCCATTCTTCTAAAATCAATTCTTTCACTTTCCGATTCAACACGTCGTCTTAGTATTTCCACACCTTCTCCAGTTACTCACGTTGAAACGTTACAGTATAGATCTTCTCTTTTACACTAGTCTAAGCATTCGAATTCCTTAACTCCAACCTCTTAAAATCTTGGAACATTTCCTTAAGTATTATAAACTTATTCATCATTTTTTTTCCTTGTTCATCTGGTTGCAATGATCCTGATACGGTTTTCAATCTCTTCATTTTCTAAAGAAAGCTCTCTTCACCTTTACCCATTCGTTTCCTTATTTATAGTCGTGTCCATTGCTATAACTATCTTGGTAAAATCTTTGACCATCTTAGGGAATTCTTAGCTAATCCTTCAAAACTTTTTTTTTCTCTGCTGGCATCTTAGGCCTTTGCCGATTTATTACCGCTTCCTCTTCTCGTAGTTCACTTTGATCCTTCATCATATCCTGAAGATTATAATTCTTCTAATTCAAAGCTCATACTTAGAAATCTTACGAACTTGACTCATAAAGTAACCACCTATTGTTCTGCATGACCGATAAAACTCCTTTCTCCACTAGCGACCTTGGAAAACTTTTACATTCTTTGGAAATTATAACCTTCACTTACTTGCCCTTACAATCTTTCTTGCACTTCGTACTCAATCAATTTATTTGATAATAGAATCACACCATATTCTTCCATCTGTACTCATATCCACACTTATTAGTGTCATTCGCAGCCTTTTCAAAATTGTCGGCTCCTAAGCAATTTATTGGGGAGAGTTCTGTTGTTCTAATCGTAGTCTTTGCTGGAACTGACATAATATAAATCTTGACAAAATGTCTTATCTTTCCGCGCTTATAGCATGCCGCTTCTGGTTTCTAACTTTATTGTTCACTACCACGCCAAAATACATTCATACCAGTCGTTAATTCTAACACAAATACTTTATTCATTATCTATGGCGTCAATTCCTATTGAAATTTCTTAAAGACAAACTACTTAGCTCTACTCTGCTTCGCTCAAGTTATCTCATTCCGGTTCTAAAACTTTTATATTTGACAATTAGTGTCAAAACACATAAAATCTCATACTATTCCGTCTACTACATCCACAATGAAATAATTAATATACAAGGGTTCATCAAATATTCATTATCTCCATCCTTACTACTCTCAATCATTGATAACTTTTAGAAATCACAAGGGTTTATAACAAAAAGGATCAATAGAATACATGTATTAGTACAAGATAAGTTTTGTTTTATGAGAATTTTATAAAAGAATTTAACTGAGAGATCAATATGATCACCAAACTGTTTTCAGGTTGCATTTGTCACTTAGGTCAACCGCCATAGCACAAAAAAGTGGCCAGCCTTCAGTACTTTCATGACAAACACAATCAATGGAGTCCCACCAGACTTCTATCTCATAGATAAAATGTCCCTGAATCCCCTACATACATAGGGCTGTTCATCCCAGTTTGAATAAAGAAGGTTAAGTGTTCAGAAAAAAAAAAAGAATTCAAAAGTTTATATATATATAATGTTGAATAAGGAATAGCAAATATTCAAGGAAAATAGAAAGAATTCAAGGGTTTCAATAATTTATATGCACCATGTTGGATCAAGTGATCCCCTGGAGAATAGAGGTATCTCTGAAAAGTAAGAATGTGTTTAAATGAATCTGAAAAAATTTCATCATCAATTGAAGTATAGTTGATTTTCAAAGGTGATGAGGTATTATCAAAATAAGAAGAAACAGAAAGAAAGGTTAAATCTCCTTAATCAATAAGTTAAATGAAATCAATGCCTAGTAATTAATAACCACGCCATTCCTCCAAGCCATGCCAGTAATCGCATTTCTCATTGTAGTTTACTAATAAACTTGTTGGAAATGAAAGACTTGGTAGTTCCAGAATCAATTAAAACTTTAGCTTCTATTAAGTCCACATGAAGCGTACCTGCGACAACATCAGCTTCCTGAACTGCATCCTGCATCGACATGCTGAAGGTTCTAGCTCTAGATGGAGAGATTTGGGTCTGGGTTGGAGGTCCATCTATCCTCAAAACATTTGCTGACTGAACCGATTCCTTACAATCCTTTACAAAATGACCAAGTTTCCCGTAATTAAAACATTTTCCCCTGATTTTAAAGTCGGACAATCTCCCGCATAATGCCCCTTCTTGTTGCACTTAAAGCATGTAACACTAAGTCTGCGACAAACTCCCAAGTGTTTCTTTCCACAAGTTGTACATTCAGGTAGAGCCGGTCTGATTGCAAGTTGCTGATTTGTATTTTGAAAACGTCTGCCTTGACCACCATTTCCATCCTTTAACTTCTGAAAACCCTTGCTCCTAACAAAGTGACCCTCATTCTTTGGCTTGAATTTGTTATTATTATTACCTCTTGGATTCTGACTTCCCTCAGTACTTTCTATCTTCCTTCTCTTTCCTACCTTCTCCTTATGATACAATTCACTTTTACCTTCAACAATCATAGTTTTCTCCACCACCATTGCATAGTTCTCTAACTGAAATACTACCACCTTACTACGTATCCATGACTTTAAACCTTGCTGGAATCTTTTTGCCTTCTTTGCCTCCGTATTGACATATTCAAGAATAAATCTTGCTAGCTCCGTGAATTTTGCCACATATTCTGCCACACTCATGTTCTCCTGCTTTAACCCTAGAAATTGGATTTCCAGCTGATCTTGCATAAATCTTGGAAGATAATTCTCAAGAAATAACTCTGTAAATCTCTGCCATGTAATCATCCCTTCACCTTCCAATAGCTTTGTTGACTCCCACTAATAGTTTGCTTCAGCTTTCAAGAAATAGCTCGCATATTCAGTATTATGTTCTTCGCCTACCCTTACCAAAGCAAAAGCCTTTTCCCATTTCATTCAACCAAGCCGTAGCTTCTATAGGGTTAAAAGTACCTTTGGACTCTGGAGGGTGTACGGCTTGAATAGCTTTAAATGTCACAATTGGTTGAGCGGGTCGTTGTTGAGCTAGTGTAGCGGTTTGTTGTTGAAGAAGTTGAAGAATTTGAGTCATGGTCGGGTCAACTGGATTTTGATTGCCAGTGTTCTAACTTTCGGGATTTATAGTAGGTGTTTTCTTCTTTGGAGGCATGGTTCTGATCAGAAAACAAGAACTTATTAAGCAACGGGCTAGTATACAAAAATAAAAGTTACAAATCCTAGGTTTGGATTATCCGTGATCACAAGAATTATAACGGTGTAAAGAAACAGGGAAGCATAGGTATTTCTTGAACAAGTAATTCCAACAGGAAATAATTTTAAACAACTAAAAAAAATAGAGCGGAAAGTGCGTAAATATCAAGAAAAGAAAGGTTATAAAACCAACATGGTTAACAATATGCATGACAGTTTTAGAGTTCAAGGTACATTGTTAACATACTAATTATAAAAGGTAATTGCCGAGGATACTCATCAACCGCCACCTGTGGTAACGATATAACGCAAGAAGAAGGTACTAAAGTGATAATATATCCTAAACCTATAATCTACTGTCCTAATGATAACCTACACCTATTGCTCCTATCCTACATCTATCCTATACCTAATCCTGGCTTGTTTCAGTGACCAAAACCTGTCCGCTCTGATACCAACTTGTAACGCCCCGACTACCCAATGATAAACATATACTTTTATAATAAAAATACTCGAATACACTTGAATAAATATAAATACGACACTGCCTCAAAACCTTTTTAGGAAATAATAAAATCCTGATTTAACCATTTTTCTTTTAAACAATCTGAGGATTAAAAAAAATAAAACTTACTGCACACATAACTCTTATCAATTAAATTCGCTCTCATTTATTGAAATTGATTAGATGAATAAATGAACTTTAATACAGGGAATTATAGAAAATTTCGACATGCAGTATTCGTAACACAGACTATTCACCTGTATTTTGAACCAACCGAATTTCATAAAAAGACAACTATAATTCCAACTACTTAATAAACATAAACACTTGTTTAACCTGTCCTAACCGATCAGGTGAACCATACTACTATGCTCTCCCGATCAAAGAACAAGATCGGGGCACCACAACCAAAATTAAATACATATACCAGACATTAAGGCATAATACAACATCCCACCACTAACCCGGATCTCTAACAGGTAGTGGTATGAAACAAGCAGCTACTAACTAAACTATTACATCATAACACTAAAACCTTAATTAAAAGCTACATACATTCCACAAATAAATACAACTAGGTGATACTATTATACAAGTCTTAACCGATATCCAGATGTCCAACCTTCTAGCAGAGCAAATCTAGGCTGTCTGTGGTCCACAACAAGTTTTTCTCCCGATATAGCTTCTAATTTGTATCCTTTTCTTCTTAAATTGAAAAAGGGTTAGAAACAATAGTAAGAGGTGAGCCAAAAGCTCAGCAAGTGATAAAAATGGAAATAAAGAATCAACAACTGTATACTGAATACAACAATATAAAGGTGCCAAAGAATATTCAGGATGCTCTGAATTCTAATTCACAATCTCAAGATAAAACTGTCTGGCAATACCATATTCTGTGTATGACATTTCAAAATCATCCTCTAAAAGTTTCTAAATACCTTTTCATTTAAGGCAGAAAATCATCAATTCTCTTTTTAATAAACTTTCATTAAAAAAATATTTAAATTTTGATTGGAGGTTTTTCCCGACTCCGGACAATACGGGTGATCAGCCACGTAAAGTCCCCAGCTCGGACACTCAGACCGTCTGGACATAAAATTGGGTTCCCAATTAGGCAACACATTGGCCTTTGAAGGTGCTGGACTGGTCCCACCAGAACTACAGCATAAAATAAAACATGCTGGACCGGCGTCACCCGGCCTCTTATGCTCTCCAATCTGAAGGAATTCGTAGAAAATATTTTTAACGGAATCCCTCACAATAAATCTTTAAAACCTTTAAAACAATTCATTTTTAAATCCTTTATACTCACTGATAACAGATCAACCCAATATAAGGAATTTTAAAAACATCTTTAATAAATAATCCATTTTGATTTGCATTTATAAAAGAATAATGGTAAAGGAAGCATTTTTAAACATAATTGCAACAGGTACACAAGGCAGGGAATTCCAGTATGATTTAAAAGTATTTACGAATAATGTTTTGTCAAAAAAATACTCATATAAGGAGGTGATGTGAAAGAAATATTTAGTTAACTCTGGTAGGTTTCAGAAAAACAGGATTTAAATCAAATAATAGGGTCACGAGATAAAGAGGAATAAAGTAAATGTTAAGGTTCTAGAATTAAGGTTCCAGGGAATTATAAGTAGGATTTTATTTGGGTAATTTAGGAATTAGTCGCAAATACAAGGTTTCTGACAAAGCAAGGCATAATTATGAATTAAGGTTTATAGTTTAACAGGAATTAGTGTGACAGTAGGGTACAAAAAGTTTAAACAATTATTCATGGCGTTAACAATAAGGTACAAGGGTTTAAACAATAATTCATAAGATAATTAATAGGGTACATAAGGTGAGCAACAAGTTATAAGGAATAAGCAGCAAGGTACAAAAGGTTCAACAATAATTTAAAAGGAGTTACACTAAGCAATAAGAGTTTAAACAGATATTTATAAGCAGTTGAAGGAATCTGAATTTAAATTCAAAGTTCGAATCACTTACCTTAACCAAGTACTTTCACGCTAGTCACTTAGCTCAAAAACCCTCAGCCCTTTTGCCTTCCCTTTATTCCTTGAGTCTACGTCCTTCAAATCTACACATATAAAAACAATATTTCAGAATTCTATTTAAATATTCGACCTTCCTCTTTGCACGTCTAACCTTAATCTACCCTTGCGTTAACCCCTAAGTTTTATTTACTTAAATCATATAATATCAACCCATGATCACTGATATAAATATAATTATAATCCAATAAACATTTAGCATGTAATCACGTAAATAAAATATACTTCAAATACCACTCCAAATTTAGAAGTATATATATATATATATATATATATATAATTAAGATTTTTAGAAAATTTTGACGGCATCCCCTTTATACGGGTGACTGCCAGTCGGAACATAACCGACTCAACCAACCAATAATCATCATAAACTTGCAAATATCAAAACAACTCAAAAAAAAAAATCATCCTATGACATAAAATTCTTTAAGCAAAAATTATGCACAATTTATACCCAATCAACAGGAAAACTAAGTAAAACAATTCATAAAGCAGGCCACCAGCTCGGTTAACCAACACAGCTCAACTCGGTACTGAACTTGGCAAACAGAACCGAATATCAACATTAACAAAACTCCAGCCTTCTTTTCTTCCTTCACGATCAGCTTCAACTCTCAATCTCTTTCACACACCATCGAACACACAGAATACACACCACCCCCACTTCACACCCGCAGTCAAAACGCAGCAGTTCCCCAGTTTATTTCGATCATAAACCGACTACAATATATATACAGACGTACACATAGCCACACCCACGGTTGCCCTGCATATAAACACTCGCAACGAACTCCTTAAACCCTCTTCTAACCATCCACATCTACTCTCCCCTATTCCTGATCCTCTTGACTACCACTACTCCGCACCCTACACACTCTCTTCCTCCTCTTTTAGCTCTCACTTTCTCCCTTCCTTGTACTCCTTCCCTCATTGCAGCCCGAACCCATAAACACACGTTGTTTTACCCACACACACGCACTCGATTTTGCACACACACACACACATAGATATTATATACACACGCACACAGCTACCCATAGTTTTTAAGCAACACCACCATCGAAACTAAGCTCGAATTGAGCTGAAACTAAGAGGAACAAGATTCTTACAGCTGTGAAATCGCCACACAGTCCCACACACACCCGATAGTGAATATATATATATACATCACCAGTGAAAACACACACATACATAGTCACTATACATACACACGCATATTACTCTACACACATCGAATGGATGAAGAATGGGGGTGGAGGGAGAGACTTTTCTGGATTAATGAGAAAGAAAAAGAGAAGGTTCGAGAGAGGTGAAGAGAGACCGATGTTTTTGGGTTTAAGGGAAACTAATTAGGGATTTAACGAATTTGGGGGGAAGGAGAGACATACTCATAAATTCACTTTGCTAAAATCCACAAAATCATTTGTAAAAATCAAAATTAAATAGAAAATGGATGAAACACTAAATTTTAAAATTTTAAAATAAAGAGTATAAAATTAAGATCATCCACATATTTTTAAAATATATTTAGGATCAAAAATGAATTAAATATGAATTTTACAAGTTTTGATCTTTTAAATACAATAAAACTCTTAAAATCATTTTAAAATACTGAAACACCCAAAATAATTTTCCTAAATATTTTGAAAATTAAATAATTATACAAAGATAATATTACAAAATATTTCATGATTTTTAATAACTCCAATGATTTTATAAAATTATCAGAAGATCAATAATGCATGATTTAAATAGATTTTAATTATCAAAAATAAAAATAAAAATACATAGACTTTACACATCACTCATATATCATCATTTAAACATGTATTTTATCACATATATTTTATCTTTGAAAAAATTCACACCATATAATCCACATTTAATATTAAATAATAATATTTATAATTACGATAATTTTCTAAAGCGTTATAACCTGCACTAAAATGGACTATGGTCTGGCTTTAGATCAGGGTACTATCAAGAATCTGGCAACTCAAGTGCAAAATCTATCTATTCAGACAACTGATGCAAATGCCATGATGAGAACACTCTTTGCCAACCAGTATGGAGATAAGTTGGTCACCGAAGTCCCTATGCATAATATGTCTAAGTTTGAAGTGAAAAGGCTCCAAGAACAATCTCGATCTGGCTTCAAAGCTACAGAGTTATTCACCAAGGTGGATGCTCTAGAAAAGGAAGTGAGCTCACTCAAACAGTCAAACACTCAGCTTATAGACACTGTTGTTATTCTCACTGATAAGTTGGACACTCAAGCTACCACTACAGCTGATGTTCTTTTTCATCAAAAATAGATGTTGTCTGCTATGATGAAGCATATGGGACTTCCTCTGCCTGATGTCCCTGTCAACCCCA
Source organism: Saposhnikovia divaricata (assembly GCA_036435485.1). Classification (NCBI taxonomy): domain Eukaryota; kingdom Viridiplantae; phylum Streptophyta; class Magnoliopsida; order Apiales; family Apiaceae; genus Saposhnikovia; species Saposhnikovia divaricata. The sequence goes on from CM071594.1 coordinate 8,109,698, forward strand.
CACTTTCTCATCCAAGGGCCTCTGCAAAAGCCTTTGTGCCTGATACCAAGCCTAAAAGGGAGAAGAGAAGTAGGAGCTCAAAAACTATGAGGGAGCAGGAGAAGGCACTATTTCTAAGGGAGGCAAACCAAAGATCTCTACACCTCATGTCGAAGGCAAGGGCAAAGCCAAAGTCAATGCACCTCAACCCTCTCTACCAACTGTCACTCTACCTTCTGTACACATTATTACCCCAAGTGGCCAACAACAAACTATCACCTCTACAGTGGTTGCAGGATCTATGCCATCTGAGCAAATCAAAACCTCCAGAAATGAAGATGATCAACCAGTTGAAGTGGATGTAGTTACTGAGGCCAAGCTGATAGAAGTATCAAATTCACAGACTTATCACGATGTTGCCTTCTTGAAGTTTCTGAAAGTCTCACAAGCAAATGTTGGAGGGGAGACTTTGGAATATATAAAGAGTCTGAGAAATCAAATCCAATATCTGACAGTGATTCCAAGGAAGCTCAATAAAAGGGGTTGAGTTGGCACAGTGGTAAGTGCCCAATCCGTGAACCGTGAGGTCACGGGTTCGATTCCTGCCGGGGGTAAAAAAACCGGAAACAATCTCTCTACCTTTGTGTAGGGGCATGATTGCGTACATCCTACCCCCCTCAGATCCTGCTCATTCGGGATATACTGAGTACGTTGTGTTGTGTTGTGTTTATTCCAAGGAAGCTCAATCAAATCTATCTCAATGAGATTATGATGGTGACCAGTGGCAAAATCTGACATTTATCATATGACACTTTGAAGGCTTTAAAGTTCACAGAGATTGATGTTATCCTGAAGTTGATAGAGAAGAAAGGAGAGAACAAGCTAGGTTGCCTGAAGTTTGCACTTATCCAAGAATTATTATCTATCAGTCTGGCATAAAGATTGAAGATATCAAGCAGTTGGTCATTCCCCAGGATCTCACTCTCCAGAATCACAGACTTATCATAGCCATCATTGATCAATTGCAAAAGAAGGATGGGATAAAGACTTGTGAAGAACTAGAGGCATTGCACATACTCAGAACTTTCATAGCTACAGGTGTAATCCCTGAAAGTGCAAGAGCCAGAAGAAATAAAGGATGATGATGATGAAGACAAGAGTGATGGAAGGAGAAGACATCACAAGAGTAATAAGGATGATGAAGACAAGAAGAAGGAGAGTAGCAAGGATAAGAAGGGTGATGATGACAAAGGCCAAGAAAAGGTTTATGAAAGGAAGAGTGGAAAACAGCAAGCCCTAGGAATGACTAGCTGTAATCTCACCATAACACAAGACTCTATGTCTAGGGTGAATATAGTTAGTAATGACATACCAAAATCTATATCTATGGCTTCTGAAACTGTTTTGCCAGCTCAATTAAAGAAGACTCAACTTAAGAAACCATATGTATGTCTCCAAAAACAAACTGCTAATGGTGTACTACAATGGTCTACAGGCAAAGGTCTACAAGTTTCTTAAGCTAGCAGAAGTCTTAAAATTGTGGGTAATGATCCAAGTGATTTTGATTTAATATGTGTTTCTTACTTTTTTTTTTGTTATATTTCAAAGAGTATACAAATGTTAATGGGAATGATAAAACTTTATTCAAGCTGTAAAAAAACTCATCTGTTTGAGATGGTAAATCAGAAACTACTAATTTAAACATTGTATTTGAGCAATAAAATTACTAAAGTAGTTTAAATTTTTGATTGCTACTTAAATTTACACACTGAATTCTAGATTGTAACTTCTCAAACTTTACTAATTTTTTTTACATATATTAATTGTAATTAATTTTTTTATACATTGAAAAATAAATGGAGCAATGGATATCCGACATCCGATCCGTTTATCCATTAAACTAAATGGATTGGATATGGATCGACCTCTAAAATATCCTAGGTGTGATCCGATCCGATCATGATAAAAAAAATTAGATATAGATATGAATTTAGATCGATCCGAACCCGATCCATTGAAGGCCTACTTGGAAGTCGGGGAAACCTTTCAAACCATAATGACCAGACAACATTTGTTTGTACTCTCTGGATTGGAGTTCGGATCATCTGTCCCCTTCTCCACGCCCCCTTCTATGTCCCCTGCTCTTTTCGTATTAAAAGAGTACCCCTGGCGGGGTCCATTTTAAAGAAAATAAAATAAAAATATTATTTTATTAAAATGGGCCCCGTCAGGGGCATTATTTTAATACAAAGAGAGCAAGGGACACAGAAGGGGGCTTGGAGAAGGGGACAGAGGATCCGAACTCCATATGTGCATATAATTTACGTTAATTTTGAAAAAAAAATCAAGTATTAATAAGATGTAACAAAACAGTCAAAAAACAACTTATTATTAGTTACATATATAATTTTTTACTGAATAATTTATAATATAAAAATACATGTTAGCCAATAATTATATCCTTCTATACTATACTATTATAAGTGAAAAAGGGTATATTTGGTTGTCGATTTGGTACACTCAATAACAACCATTAGATTTTAAGATAAATAAATAAGAACTGTTGGATCTAATGTTAAAAAAATATTTCTTTTTTAATATTTGAAATATTCTTATAGGTTCCAAATTCGAATCCCACCAATAACATATATCTATTAAACATATATATTATTTTTTAAACTACTCTCATGAGTTTAAGATTCAATTTCCGTCAACAACTTATTATTAATTATTAAAACACTATCATTAAAAATACTATCAAACATATACTACAATATTTTATTATCTTCTATAATTTATTTTCCTACTAATTAAAAAATATATATATGAAAATTTGGGTAATAAAACAAAAAATGTTTAAAAATGCATCCGTGCATCACACGAGTAATAAGCTATATAGTAAAAAATTACACAAAATCTGGAAAACACTTACAATATAGAAAATTTTGTATAAAAATAAAAAAAAAGGTCTACAGGATTAGATAAATTTCACTTTTCTATTAAATAAAAATTAAAAAAACATTTTCTATGTAATATTTATATGTATACGTATGTATTTTAAAGTAATAACTTACCGTGCATCACACAGGTTATTGGCTAGTATATTTTTAAGTTTAACTAAAAGTTTTAATAAATAGTGAAAATTTAAAAATTATTTTAAACTATCTTTGCTCAAAATTAATTAAAAGAGTAGACCTCTCGATTGTGGCACAACATAGTAGAACTAATAGTATAGGACATAGTGATAACATGAAGAGTGAAAGAAGAAAGAAGAATAATAAGAGGTTAAAGCAATATGGCGCTGCCATGGCAGATAATCAAGATACGGGTAGTTCTATAGTTGTTACTCCCTCGTCATGGCGCTGCCATGGAAGATAATCAAGACACGGGTAGTTCTATAGTTATTACTCCCTCGTCTCATAATAATGTTCTCGTTTTATATGTCGGTACAGTTCATAATAAAAGATAAATTACTAATTTACGTCTAATTTGTAAAATCAAATATAATCATGAATGATCTTGTTGGATTCGTATTTACGAGTACTTTAATACAGTAAAATTTTTATATTTAATACTAATACGAAATTAAAGATATTAACGAGTAAAAATATGCATTGGCAAACATGTCCAGTCAAAATGAGAAGAGTTTTTTTGATACAGAGAGAGTACTTATTAGTTAGTGTCTTACTCGTTGACGATTTATACTTTATAGTGTCGATTGGTAGAGAAGGAGGTCAAGGGTTCGATCCTGAGTTTGTGTGAATTTTCTAGTTTGTATTAGTTTCCTTTCTGTATTTGTATTCTGCACTAGGTCGGGGTTCCTACGGAAACAGCCTCCCTAATGTTATAATTAGGGGCATGGGTTATAATAGGGGCATGGTCTGCATACATCTAACCCTTCCCAGACCCTGCTTTGAGCGGGATTTATACTTGGTATGTTTGGTTTGATTTGGTTTTTAGTGTCGACTGGTAGAATCTTTAGTAGGAATATTTTTATGCAAGAAATATCGAAAAAGGAAACTTTTGCGTACGAATAATTTAGTTTTTGTAATTATATCCTTATATATAACTAGCTTATAACTCGTGCGATGCACGGATTTCTTTTGATATAAAATAAATTTTATTTTATTTTATAATTATATTTATATATAATCATTATTTTTAATAATTTATTTAAATCTTAATTTAAAATTTTTTATATAAATTTAATTAATGATATGCATGATTAAAAACTTATATTACAAAATTCTAAAATAAATCTATCGTTGAGGAATTCGAATCTTGAAATTTTAGTAAATTAATTTGATCATATAATATATCTAAACATTATATCTAACGGTTCTGATTTTTTACTAAAAATCTTACGGTCATTATATGTTATATATATTTTGTTACTGATTAAAAGATAAGGTGTAATATTTTTGGGTATATGTAAATTACTCCATGATTATGTTTTAAATTAAAAGTTAACATGTTTTAATTATAAAAGAAGTATCATTGATTAGAAGATACGATATTTTTTGGTGTTTATAAAAGGTAATATTATCAATTAAAAGAAACGTCTTTTAATTTAAAAAGGCAATCGGCTAAGTGTCTTTAATTATATTATTTTATTATTTATTTTTATAATTAGGATGATCGTGCCAAAAACCCAACTAACAAACTTTCAGTGCTAATGCTATGAACGGATTTCTTTTATTATGTTATTTTTAATAATTCTTTAATTTAAATTTAATATAATCATGTTTACGGGTTTTACTAATATTTTCTTATTATAAATAACATATACATAAATTATTTCTGGTGTTTTTCTATTATAATGTTTTTTATTATGTTTACAGGATCTTGATATTTCGTAGTACGCTGTACCATTTTAAGCGACTGTACCACTTCTCCCATAGTGTGTCGTTGGTTTGCCTCTAGAGCAGCACAAGCTGCAGCGATTGTGCAAACTCGTACAAAATCTTCCTTTGAATACTTTCCTTCAAGCCTCGGATCAACAAGCTCATTCAGGCGATCCTTATCTCTAAGCATTGGCCTGGCCTGAAACCAAGATATATAAGTACTGTATATTATCCTATTGCATTATGTTGAGGAACAACATTGGCTAAGACAGATGTTTCAAAATGTAAACTGCATAATATTATAGCACAGAGTAAGCAGTCAAACAAGACAGACACCTAGTTACCAAAATTAAGTTTGACCAATGATGGGCCATAACCAACCCCAACTGGACTCGGCCCAAGGTACCAGGAGTCCAGGAGTCCGGCCTATAGGAAGCCCGGACTGGGCCTGGACCGGTCTAATGGGCGACTCAGCCACAGAGAGCATAAGAGCACGGGAGACACGAGTCATGACTAGGGTCCTACATGACAGCGACAGATAAGGAAATCCTAGTATTGGCACAATCATGTCCCCATCAGACCACGTGCTGACACGCCCAGGGCACACGCCGCCACAGATATTACCTGGACAGGTGGGAATTATCAGAGAAGGACAAGTGTCCCACCTACCTAGGATCCAACGCTCATGATTGCAGGTACCAACCCCTAAACCCTAATCCTTGGCCTATAAATAAGACAAGGAGAAAAAGGTGAGGGGGTTACATTCTCTTTTACATACACACTCATATACACACACCCTCCATAATTAGATACTCTAGTCCTTATCTTTACTCTCCAAAGCCGTCACTTATTCTCACGCCGGAGGCGCCGCGGGGCTCAAACCCCCCTCCGGTGTTGTTTTGCAGACGCCCAACCACCAGCTTCACCTCTTACCGGGCGTGGGAACGGCGGAGGAGGCACTAGATCGGGTCTTGGAGTTATCATTGGCGCTAGAAGGAGGGCAGCTCCGTCCTTTGGTCTCGGTGCCACTGGACTCGACTACATCAACAAGCTCTTGAAAAAGAGTCCTAGTTAAAATCAGTAAGATCTAATACAACCCTTAAACCTTCACCAAAGATGTCACCTTTGCACGTTTCTTTGCCGTGTGTATACGTGTTCAACATTATTTAGCTTTGATAGCCTAGATATTGGTAAAAGTTGCGATCTTTGGCCTATAAGTATAGCTGACATACAGATCTGTGCTCATAGTCACCTGCTTGTCTGTCTATACCTGTTTACCTGTGTTTATATCTGAACATTTAGCTCATACACACCCCGCTTTACTTGAAACTCAGTCCCATTCTGTTACAATCAATATTTTGTGAATTATTTTGTGAGTTTGAAATCATGCCGAGAGGAAGCAAATCCACTCAAAGAAACAATAATCGAGACCAGGATCCGAATCCCGCCCCCGACTTGCCCTTGGTTCCGGCAGAAACAGCTCCAGCTTTGGGAAGGGTAGGGATCGGTCCTGGAGATGCCCGAATTGACATTGAGCTCAACCAATACAAATATACAGATGTACCTCTAGCCGCGGCACACATGCAAGATCTTACTCGGGACGAGTTGGCGGATGCAATCCGGGCATATCGAGCAAGCCGGATAGCACCTCCTCCCGAACCAGAACAAGCTGAAAATTCACAAGGCTCTGAACACTCTCACCGGTCCAGAAGATCAGTCTTCGACCGAATTGGCAACCAAGGAAAACAAACCGCCAACAAAGCCCAAAGCAAAAATCATGAAGCAGAAAAGCTCAAAAAGCTGGCCGAACTCAAAGAAAAGATCAGGCAAGAGGAAGAAGCAAAGCTTGAACTCAAAATCCAGAAAAGGATCCAGGAGGAAGAGGACCGGGTATTGAGGCGGTCCGGATCTAAGAGGGCCATGAGAGATATCAGTCCTGAACTTATCTCAGATGAAGAAGAGCCTGAAGACAATCTCATGCAAATGATTCACGAGTTACAGAAAAAAGTAGGCCAAGACTCTGGACTTGAAATCGAGGGAACTTTGACGCCCTTCAGCCGTTCCTTGGAAGCTATTCCAAGGCAGAAAAACTTGAAACACTACAATTTCGATTCATTTGACGGACTGGGAGACCCGGAAGAACACATTAATTACTTTGAGCAGATTGCACTGATATACTACTATAATGACATCACCAAGTGCAGATTCTTTGCATCAACCCTGAAGGGAGGAGCACAGAGATGGTTCAGCCGCATCCCCTCCCGAAGCATTCACTCATGGAAGCAGTTTCGAGAATCTTTTCTGAAAAGGTTCAGAGCAAACAGGACACACGAGTTACACATGTGTCATTTGGAAACCATTCGACAGTATGATAATGAATCCCTTTCGGATTTCATGAAACGCTTTCAGGAGGCAATCAACAAAATCTCACGATTGGATGAGCGCGAAGCTCTCAGTATTTTCCGAAGAAACCTAGACCCTGACCAGAATGAAAGATATGTTTATGAGCTAATCAACAAAGAGCCCGAAAGTTTGGCTGCAGCATACTCTATGGCTGCTCGATTCATCAAAGAAAGCGATGTTCTCCAAGCCATGAGGATGACTCGACAAGGGAATGTTTTTTCCCGGATTACTCAAGATGACCGCTCTCGGGGCGGGTATCAGTCCGAAAAAAGGTTTAAACCGAACAGACAGGCTAATTACATCCAAACTTCCCAACCACCCGCCTCGGGAAGGGCTACCGATCCGGTAACGGTGACGACCAAATCAGATTCGAAGCCTCAAAAACCGCCCAAACCCGATCCAAAACCTGAACCTCAGTGGACTCCACTCAGCCGAACTCGTTCTGATATACTAAAAGAGGTTCGGGATAAGCCATACTTCTACCCACCTAAACCAATGATTACTGCCCCAGAAAATCGACCTACTCACAAACAATGTGATTACCACGGCACACACGGTCATACCACAGAAAACTGCCTCTCCCTCAAATACTTTATTGAAGAACAAATCAAAAAAGGAAACATGGGGCAATACATAGCTCGGAAGACCATGGAAAAAGGGGAGGCATCCGGAGCAGGAAAAAAGCATGTTGTCAACGTGGTCATGGGAGGCTCCAATTCTCCTCCCCCTAGTCCGGACTCAGGAGATGAGGTAATGATGATTCAATCTTTCCCCGAGCAAATAATAACTTTCAGCAACGCAGATTTCGAAGGAATTGATCCAAACCATAATGAGGCTTTGGTGGTCAGCCTAGATGTCGCCGAAAATGAGGTCAAGAGAATTCTGGTCGATAACGGATCCTCAGTCAACATCATCTTCAAACATACATTCGATAGAATGCAACTGGGCAGTATAAGAATGAACGAATGCAGAGAGGACCCACTCTTCGGGTTTGGAAACAACTTAGTACCGATCCAAGGAACTTTGTATCTACCTATTCAGTTCGGAACCTACCCAAAGCAAGTCACTCACATTGTGAAATTTTATGTGATCAACACCCCATCCTCGTACAACATGATACTTGGCCGTCCAGCATTAACCAAGCTCCGAGCGATAACCTCTACCCCACATTTGAAGTTTAAGTTCCCCACTCCATCTGGAATCGGGGAAGTCAAGGGCGATTCGGAAACTGCCGGTCGCTGCTACGGTCAAGCTTTGATCATGGCTGAAACAGACCCAGAAAATAAAAGAAAAGCAACCTTATACCAAAAGAACTTGAGCCGAAAGAAGCACAGAGCCCACTTCAAGAAGGAACCCGGACATGAAGTTCAAAATATTGAAAGTATCGAAGCTCAAACCAAGGAAGAACTAATTGCGAAAGCCCGAAGTTATCTAGAGTCCAATACACAAGCCCGGGTTCAGCAGTACATCTCAAAGAAAGATCTCGGAAAGGTAGAGCCCGCAGTTAAAACCGAGATGATCGAGCTGGAGGAAGGTAGTCCGGACAGAAGAATAAAGATAGGATCTGGACTAGATCCAGAATTCAGGCAGAAACTTATACAGCTGCTCAGAGGTTATGCGGACGTTTTTGCGTGGAGCCCGGAGGACATGCCTGGACTCAAAGAATCTGTAGCCATGCATAGCCTTGATGTTAATCCTGACAAAAGACCAGTGAAACAAAAAAGGAGGAATTTTGCTCCGGACAGACAAAAAGCAATCGATGAGGAGGTTGAAAAACTTCTCAAAGCGGGAATAATTTGTGAGGTAAAGTATCCAGAATGGCTAGCCAATGTAGTCTTGGTCAAGAAGCCTAATGGGAAGTGGAGAATGTGTGTGGACTACACAGACCTCAACGCAGCATGTCCTAAGGACCCCTATCCTCTCCCAAGCATCGATCAACTCATTGATGCCACGGCAGGTCACGAGATGTTCAGTTTCATGGACGCATTCTCTGGCTACAACCAGATTAAAATGAATCCGGCGGACATTGCAAAAACTGCTTTCATAACTCATAGAGCTGTCTATGCGTACAAATACATGCCTTTCGGATTGATGAACGCCGGATCAACCTACCAAAGAGCAATGGTCGAAGTGTTTAAAGATCAGTTGGGTCGGAACCTTGAATCCTACGTAGATGATATGATAGCTAAATCACAAACAGTGCAGGAGCACATCCGGGATTTGCAAGAATGTTTTGACAATCTGAGGAAGCATGAGATGAAGCTGAATCCGGAGAAGTGCACATTCGGGGTGGAAGCAGGGAAATTTCTAGGCTTCATGGTTAGTCAGAGAGGAATCGAAGCGAATCCTGAAAAGATCAAAGCTATAATAGAAATGGAACCACCCCGGACTCAGAAGGAGATACAAAAATTGGCTGGCTCGCTAGCGGCTCTGAGGAGATTTATTCCTAAGCTAGCCGAGCGGTGTTTACCATTCTTCGAGCTGCTAAAAGGGGCAAATAATAAAAAAGAGATAAACTAGAGCCCGGATTGTCAAAGGTCTTTCGATTCTATAAAGGCATACCTATCGTCCCCGCCAATCTTATCCAAAGCTGAACCCGGAGAAGCGCTATCCCTTTATCTGGCCGCAAGTCCTTCGGCGGTGGGGGCGGCACTAATCCGGGAACATGAAGGGCAGCAAAAGCCGGTCTACTATGTTAGCCAGGTTCTAAAAGATGCAGAAACCAGATATCCCAACTTGGAAAAGTTTGCTTTCGCCCTGGTAACTGCCTCCAGAAAGCTAAGGCATTATTTTCAAGGGAGAGAAATTAAAGTTATTACTGACCAGCCCTTGAGAAGAATAATTCACAAGCCAGATGTATCTGGTAGACTCGTTAATTGGGCTGTGGAGCTCAGTCAGTTCCAACTCACATTTGTACCCCGGACAGCAATAAAGGCTCAGGTGTTGGCCGATTTTGTCGTGGAATGCTCTTTTCCTGAACATCGATCTGGTCTCATGGTAAGAGATACGAGGGTAGAAGGTGAATCTAATCCGGAGGTTTGGACTTTATATGTCGATGGATCTGCAACAAGTGAAAGGGCTGGAGCAGGCTTGATCCTGAAAAGCCCCGGCGGCTTCCAGATACAACAAGCGATAACCTTCAAGTTTTTGGCTACTAACAATCAAGCAGAATATGAGGCACTTTTGGCCGGACTCCGATTGGCCAGATCATTGAAAATCCAAGACTTGAAGGTTTATAGTGATTCTCAAATTGTGGTCAAGCAAACGAAAGGAGAATATATCGCTAAGGATCCAAGGCTAGCTCAATACCAAGCTTTGGTAAAAAGTTACTTAACTACAATTCCAAATTTTGAGATGATGCAGATTAATAGAGAAGAAAACACGGAGGCCGATCTACTATCCAAACTAATCCGAAATGATGCAGAGCTAGACAGCTCGGTCTACTTCGAAGAAATAGAGAGGCCTACCATTGAAAATAGTGAATTAATGGAGATAGATAATCAGCCCAGCTGGATGACCCCTATAATGTCATATCTAGAAAAAGGAGAGTTTCCAGAAGATAAAAACAAAGCCCAGAGACTCAAAGCCAAAGCCGCAAAATTTTTCGTCGAAGAAGGACAACTTTATCGTAGAACGTTCTCTAGCCCGATCTTGAAATGCGTAGGACCTGCCGAAGCGGCATACTGTTTGCAAGAAGTGCATGAAGGAATTTGCGGAGACCACCTATCAGCAAAGGCCTTAGCATACAAAATAATAAGGCAGGGATACTATTGGCCAACGATTCACAAAGATGCGGTAGAGTTTGTCAGAAAGTGTAAGAATTGTCAGACATTCGGCAACGTCCAGAGGCAGAGCCCGGTTCTACCCTCTTCGGTCCTCTCTCCCATACCGTTCGCAGTCTGGGGAATCGATATCATGGGCCCTTTTCCCCGGGCTAAAGGGGATTTGAGGTACTTGTTGGTGGCTATTGATTACATGACAAAGTGGGCAGAAGCCAAAGCTATGAGAACAATAAATCAGCAAGATTGTATTCGATTCATGGATAACATACTGATGAGATTCGGGATTCCCCAAGTGTTAGTCTCGGACAATGGACCTCAATTCGTCGGTTCAGACTTTGAAAATTACTTGAAGGAGAGGGGCATCAAACACAAGAGATCCTCGGTGGCATACCCACAAGGTAATGGTCAGGTTGAGGTAACAAATCGAATCTTACTGAGGGGAATAGAAAAAAGGCTTCAGGAAAGCAAAAACAAGTGGCCCGAGGAGTTACCAAACGTGTTATGGGCTTACCGGACTAGCCCGCGGACAAGCACGGGAGAGACACCTTTCAAGCTAGCTTATGGGTCTGAAGCAATGTTACCAGTTGAAGTAGGATCACCTTCTCACAGGGTAATCAACTTTGAAGAAATTGCAAATGAAGAAGGGCTTCGAATAAACTTGGATTTGATAGAGGAGGTTCGGGATGAAGCGGTGGCAAGAATGGAAAAATACAAAGAGAAGACCAGAGAATACTTTGGAAAGAAGGCCAGGGTCAAACACTTTCAAGTGGGAGACCTAGTCCTTCGAGACACCGAAGCCTCTGAACCAACAAACACTGGAAAGCTAATGCCTAAATGGGAAGGACCCTATAGGGTCAAGGAGATTCTTCGTCCTGGAACTTATAAGCTATGCAACATGGATGATTCGGAGGTTCCCAACACCTGGCACGGCATCCGACTTCGGAAATTCTACCAGTGAACGAAAGGCCTAGGACCGGAAAACCAATCAAGGAGCTGCTTCTGAGCCCAAAAAGTCTTCAACAGATAGATTAGTCTCTGTAATGAAGCAAGAATAAATACTTTGTAATTTGAATATCAAGTCCAATGAAATCGGACCTAGCCTCACAACTTTCATCCGTTACTGTCAAATTAGTATATCACCAACACACACAAGTCCCCGACTGGGAGCCATACGCAAAGTCGGAGCCGGGGCAAAAACGATCACTCTAGTCCGGTCCACTTTCTATGAAAAGTATCCGGACTGGGGGCAAACATAAAATTTTTCTAAGTAACCCAAAGTTTTCAAACTTTGGACTTAGCCAAAAACGATCACTCTAGTCCGGTACACTTTCTATGAAAAGTATCCGGACTGGATAACACAACACCATAACCAAACATTCCCTGTACTATAGAGGATAAAAGGTCACAGGAAACAATCAATAAACTTATAGCTTTAATATTAATTGTAGGTAAACAATTAAAGAACAATTCATACAAAAAAAAATTGATTAAAATTTGAAAACATGCCTTTGTAAGTGGATTCCTCTTCTGATCGAGCTTCTCCTTCTTAGACTTAGCACGCTGAACCTCAGCCAACAGGGACATCCTCGTAGCAGTCTTAGCATAAGGATTGAGCCTCAACATTGTGTTAAGATTCTTCAATGGATTCTTCTTAGAGTAAATCTTAGGCTACACCCTTATGCACTATTAAAACACTACTAGTATTAAAAAAGTGCCCCTGACGGGGCCCATTTTAAGAAAATAAAAAATAAAAAATACAATTATAGAGTAATATACTAATCCTATAATATAGTAGTGTATAAGGGTGTAGCCCAAGATTTATTCTTCTTCTTAAAAGTAGCCCTCTTCACGTCCTTAATGGGCCTAACAACACTCTGAATCTCATCAGAATTAATAATCCTAGCCAAATCAGCATTCACCATCTTAGACCTAGGTAAAACATAACCCCTCTTCTTCTCATAAGGCTTATCGAAACTCCCATAAATTGAATCCAACTTCTCGAAAGCGGCCCTTGACCCGGGACTTGTTCATGATGCAGATGTTCAGGACTACCTTGAGTTCCTTTGTGCCTTAAACTATAGTTCAAATCTTATCAGGGCTGTCACAAAACAAGTTCACGACTCTGAACTTAAAACCACACTTAAAACTAATTCAAACCACTTAAAACTAACATAAAACGTTGTAATATTAAGAGTAGAATCTCAAGTAGAATCAAAAGTGTAAAACTTAGTAAATGATCAAACACAATTCAAGACAACTAACACACAGATATATATCTGAGAATCAAAACTAATGTAGAATCAAGCCGAGAATCATTATTATTCAAAAGACAGATGTACAATTAAGGTAGAATCTAAGATAGAATCATTATATAAAAATTCTCAAAAATACATAAAACATTAGTACAACTGAATTTTCATAACATAATACAGAATCTAGCATAGAATCAACCTTATTATACAGAATCTTATACCAAAAACAAGTAACCCTATTTCCAACAACTACACTAGCATCACATCTTCAATCCACTGTATCTAACCCGGTATCATCTTCCCCCTGCCTTAACTCTATACTATCATCTTCCCCCTTCCTTAACTCTACAATGTAGTCAGACATCACTTCATTATCCATTATTGTATCTAATGTACAGTAGAACTAACACAGAATCAAACTACATAATTATACAAAATGTTAAAAATTCTGAGTCACAAAAAAACTGTATATTAACTCATAAATTACTACAGTTCAAACTAATATGGAATCGATTATAGAATAAAAAGTAACAAAGACAACAAATTTGTGTAACACAAATGCAATAACAAACCCACTCAAATCAAATCTCATTAAAAATAATCAAGCACAGAATCATTTAAAAAGAATCTTATACAAAAACGAAATTGAAAAATGGAAATCATTCATAACATAGAGAGTAGCATCTAACATAGAATCAAACTTATGAAATTTTTCACAAGGACCTTGATTTTATTGAACGGTAAATTGTGATTGAGGGTCTGAACACCAACAACAACAATCCTGTCTTTATTAAACCGCATGAAAAGCATACATAACTTTTGAATCTAATTGAAAATGCTTCCCTTACTAATGGAACTAAAACAAGATAAAATAATTAATCAAGTGCAAAATTCAGCAAAAAAAAATAGCACATGAAAAAACAATGGTGTAAAAGCAAAGGACCATAAAAATATGGTAAAATTGAACACGATTGTCATTCAAGAACTAATCTATCACCATAACAGAATAATGATAGTAACATTAAAAACTGCAAAATCATAAAGGCAGGCCAACGAGCTCAATGTAATTCTCGCACCCAAAAAAAGCCTCAAAACTAAAATAGAATCTTACATAGAATCAATACTCCAAAACATCAAAAAATGCCCAGAAAAAAGAGAGTAGAATCTAACATAGAATCAAAACTTTAAAACTTCAAAAAATGCCCAAATGTGATTTAAAACACATAAAACACAATTGATATATATATGATTAAACACACAAAAAAAGCAATCAAAAAATAAAGCATAAATTGAAAACTTAGTGCTGTTGACAACAAACAAACCTAATTGACATTCGGTAAAATTGGGAACATCAAAGCCAACGTTAGAGAAGACCAAATGACTAGTGGAAGACAAATGACACAGTTGATTTCATCCAAATCGTCGATGAAAATGATGATATCAATGAAAGAGAGATTGATATTCATCAACATTAGAGATCGAGATACCGTGAATATAGATGAGCTATAGATACAACGTTGTTATCGTGTATAACTAATAATTAATCTATTTTTAACTATTATTTAATCTCAGACGTTAGATTTGATTTTAATCCAAGGGTCTGCATCAATTTAGGGTGTTCTTTATTATTCTTTATATAATGGTATTCTTTATGGAGCAATTGCCTATATATATATAGGCCTTTGAACACTCTTGTATAACAAACAATAAAGAACACTATAAAATCATTTATTTCAATAGATCCATTGGTCCCGCCAGGGGCACCCAATACAAAAAGTTCTTATTTTTTTATCTTCTATCTATGTAGTTAAAAAAAAATTTAAAAATTTTTTTTTGAAAAAAATCACTGTTCATGATGACGTCACTGCTGATGTCATCATGAACAGTGTTTTTTCCAAAAAAAAATTTTAAATTTTTTTTTTGCTAAATGGGTAGAAGATAAAAAAATAAGAACTTTTTGTATTAGGTGTCATGACGGAACTCTTATATTGAATTAAATATGAGGTGTTCTTTATTGTTCTTTATATAAGGTGTTCTTCATGAAGTGCAACTCTATATATATATATATAGGGTCTTGTTCTAATAGAAACTAACTTAGAATAGAAACTAGAAACTAAACCTAAATTAAATATTTCAAGATAATCTAATGACCAAATTAGGGGTACTCCAATACAAAAAACGTTTAAAATTATTGTCTCTATTCAACAAAAATATAAAAAAATTTAAAAAAAAAAATTTACTGTTCACGTGATGACGTGGCGCGTGAACAGTAACTTTTTTTTAAAATTTTTTTTATTTTTTTTTATATTTTTGTTGAATAGAGCCAAGAATTTTAAACGTTTTTTGTGAAGGTGCCCCTAGCGGGGCCATTAAAATAAATGAATAGTGTAAGTTTCTAGTTTCTATTCTAAGGTTGGTTTCTAGGCCTATATATATATAGGCCTTTGCTCCATACAGAACACTCTTATATAACAAACAATAAAGAACACTATAAAATCATTTATTCCAATAGATCCATTGGCCCCGCCAGGGGCACCCAATACAAAAAGTTCTTATTTTTTTAGGCTCCATCCATCCAGCAAAAAAAAAATTTGAAATTTTACTGTTCATCGATGACGTCACTGATGACGTCATCATGACGTCATCGATGAATAGTAAAATTTCAATTTTTTTTTTGCTGGATGGATGGAGCCTAAAAAAATAAGAACTTTTTGTATTGGGTGGCCCCGCCAGGGGCAATGGATCTATGAGATATGAGGTGTTCTTTATTGTTTGTTATATAAGGTATATATATATAGAGTTGCACTCCATGGCAAACACCTTATATAACAAACAATAAAGAACACCTCATATCTCATAGATCCATTGCCCCTGGCGGGGCCACCCAATATAAACAGTTCTTATTTTTTTAGGCTCCATCCATCCAGCAAAAAAAAAAAAATTTTGAAAATTTACTGTTCACGTCACGTGAACAGTAATTTTTAATTTTTTTTTTTTTTACAGACTTGATAGAGGGTAAAAAAATAATAACTTTTTGTATTGGGTGCCCCTGGCGGGGCCAAAGGATCTAATAGATCTAAGGTGTTCTTTGTTGTTTGTTATATAAGAGTGTTCTGTATGGAGCAAAGGCTTATATATATATATATACAAGATTTTACATGTTTAATTTAATATTTGTATTCAATCTTAAATTCCTAAAATTTGATACAAATCAAATTTTAATACAAATCAAATTTTAATAAAAAAATTTAATTTTAAATTTTAATACAAATCAAATTTTTAGAATTTAAATTTTTAAGAATTTAAATTCTTCAAATTTTAAATTCTTAAAATTTGATTTGTGTTCAATTTAAAATTCTTAATATTTGTATTATTCTAAAAATCGGTGATTAATTGATTAGTCCGTATTCCATGGGTTACGGTACTAATTAATTACCTGAATATCCGATTAATCATTACAATTAATCCCAAAAATCTGATTAATTCTTGGATAGTGCCTCTACCGATTAAGTCTGATTCCCGTTTTTTACAACATTGATCATCACTAAATTAAAGCTAATTTTTTGAGATTTTCATGGATTGTAAAATCATCCAAATCTGATTTCTAGATCTCAAGATAAAGTAGACCTGGCAAAACGGGTGGGTGGGTGATTTCGTGTCATGTTATTTCGTATTTCGTGTACACGGATGGGTGACACGAACACGACACGAAATCATTTCGTGTACCCAAATTTATACACGAACACGAACTAGTAAAAACACGAAATGACACGAAACGACATAAAAGTACACGAATTTTTTGATGGACACAAAAATACACGACACGATTGTACACGAAAAGTACACGAAACGAAAAAAATAAAAGATTAATTAATTTTTTTTATTTTTAAATATTAATAATTAATTAATTTATACATATTAATTGATATTATATATTTTTATTTATGAAATTCAACTATTAGTATTAAATTGTATACTATAAATTATATTATTATAATGTATGAATATATATTATAAATTATTATTTTATTTATTTATTTATTTATTTATTTATTTCATGTACTTCGTGTCGTGTCTCGGTCGTGTACTTGAAGGGTAAACCCAAACCCAACACTAAATCTCGGTCGTGTACTTTCGTGTTCGTGTACTTTCGTTTCGTGTACTAAAAATACAAATCCAAACACTAAATTTTCGTGTCGTTTCGTGTCGTATTTTCGTGTCGTGTGAAAAATTGCCGAATATAAGATAAATGCCAAATAGTAATTATGATTTTTTTTCCAATACTAATAAAAAAAATCAATTCTAATACAACCTTTTTTTAATTATATCCTTTTCAGAGATTTTCTTTTTAAATCCAATTTTAATATAACCTTTTTAATTATATCCTTTTCATATTATAATTTTTTTTTAAAATTAACTTCTAATGCAACCTTTTCTAATTATATCCTTTTTAGATTATAATTTTGTTTTTAATGTGATCTAATCTTGACCGTCTATTTTTAATCTAACAGATCGTATGAGTTTGGTAGTATAGTGACCAGACCAAAAAATTGGATAAGATACGCTTATTATATACTAGCTTGTAATTATAGAAGATAATAAAATATAATAAAACGTATTTGATAGTATTCTAAATGATAGTGTTTTGCTTGTATATTGAAATTAGATAAATACTTTTTTAAATTTAATATGTTGTTGACAGGAATTGAATATTAAAATTTTAAAATAGTTTATAATATACTTTCTCTTTCTTATTTTGACTTTCCAGTGTCAAACTGATCGTGTTCTGACTAATAATCAATAAATATTGATTAACATATAATTACAATAAAATGACCATAAAAAAATTTATATAAAGTGTTATTAAAATTGATTTTTAAATTTGTAAAAATATAAAACAATAAATTATAATTTATAGTTAAATTTCAATGAATTTGACTTTGAAAGTCAAAATGGAACACAATAAGTGATACAGAAGCAGTAATATAAATATTTTATAACAATATGGTGAAAATAAATAATATAAAGTTTTAACTAAAATAAGTTGTTGTGGGTAATCGAACTTTGAACTTCTAATAGTAATTTATAAAATGATTGTTTAATAATAATATGTTGTTGACGGGAATCGAAACTTGAACTTGTGAGAGTATTTATATATTATAAAAGGAATATTCTTTTAGCATTATATCCAACGGTTCTCATTAATCTATCTCAAAATCCAATGGTTGCTATTGAATGTACCTAAAAAGTGTACTAAAAAAATGTACCAACCGACAACCAAATATACCCTATTTCGCTTATAATAGTATAGTATAGATAAGGATATAATTAAAACTGTATTTTATTTTTAGTACAACTATTTTCAAATAATAATAAGGTTATTTTGATAATCAAAACAAAATATACGTAGATTTCCTTAATTGAATAGATTTTTCAATATAAAAAATCGTCAATTTCATCTCTCTTTTGTTCCTTGGTCATTTTAATTGGAGAAAATTGTTAAATCATTACTAAATTAAAGATTATTTTGTTAATTTTACGTAGACTGTAAAATCATCCAAATGAAATTTTAAGAATTCAAAATAAAACAAATAATCAAAACAAAATTGATTATACGAGGACAACTAATCCTTGAATTTTTGTTACATGTATGGTGTCCCACAAAGAAAAGATGCTGGATTGGATCCGCCACTGAGTCCGTATCAAACAGTGTGGAAAAAACGGGTTGGCAATTCGGCGTTGATGTTGTCACAATAACGCTCTCCAAAAAAATATTTAAAGCATGGAAATGTCAACAACTTGCGAGATCTTGTGAATCTGTCAAGCATGTGAAATTATCAATTATCGGTGACTGATATGGACAAAGTGCTTAAACCAAACAACAATACCATGCACGTCCATCGGTATTAGCAAAAGAGACTGCAACATCATATCTGGTTTCCTAATTCCGAATGTTCTGCCTCTTCGGTCTCCTCCTGTTCTTCTGTGTCTCTCCAAACTTCTGGACAATCTCATCAATCAGCCCAGTGATATCTATCCGTTGAAATGTTTCCCAAAACAAACCCAACAACAAGCCCACTTCCGAGTCATGCTAATACGAAAAGAAAATGAAAAAGAGTTTCTGCCTGACACTGTAGAAAACTTTTCTACTGGCCTTAAATTAAATCTGGGCCATAAATTAATCTAATCCAATGGCCCGCTAGGGGCACCACACACAAATCGAATACACCCTCACATACACAATCCCACCTAATTTCCTCCATTCTTAATTTGATTTTTCCCGTCAATTAGTGAATTTTTTTTTGAAATCTGACTTCACTATATTTTTCTCCATCTCTCAACGATCAGTTTGCATATCATATGTGCAGCAAAATCGTGATTTTAAGGCGACACTGTAGAAAAGTTTCCTACAATGTCAGGTAGAAACTCTTTACCCATATGAAAAACCAATCAAATCCACTTGAAAACTTATGTTCATCATAATCATCCTCCTTTTCATCGGGTCTAGTTTTCCCCCGAGATAAATACTCATTTGTAACACATATAAGCCTAAATATTCAAAATAAAAGAACTACTCCTACTAAAAAGCAGAATTTCATCCAACATGAAGTCTAAATCTGAGAAGTGTGTGGCACCTGTTGATAACCTGGATATAAGCAATATACAGTCAGATTCAAGAATAACATTCGTGCAGCCGTATCATCGTCCAAGCTTAATGGTTGTTACTAACGATTTAGCTTCAACTATTTCTCCTAGCTACAACCCCCATCCCCACCCAGCCTTCTTCGGCTAGAGATGCATCTGCATTTATTTTAACCACCCCTTCAGGAGGTGGTTTTCAAGTTCTGAGACTAGAAACATTACTAACTCCTGGTAATTTATTTGCTTCCCATATTTACCTTGCTCTTCAACCAGTCTATTAACTCTTGCCAGATGAATGTCATTCAGCATTGTTTTCCCGTCGAACACTTTCAAATTACGTTCCACCCATACTAAAATGCTCCTCTTTGTCTTACTCCTGCATCTGCTTTCTTCCACTGGATGATCAGCTCACACATTGACTGTACACTATCTCCATTTATCAAACTTCTACACCCATGACTTTCCTCCCACAGCTCCTTAACTCGAATGCAACCAAAAATAGGATGCTAAGATGATTCCTCCTCAGTCTGACATCTCCGGCATCTTGCATCCTTCTTGTTGTCCTCCATCCTTCTTGTAGAGCATCTACGACCCATCTCTATTTAATAGCTCTTGAACACGACTAAAGATCATAAGGATTCTGAATCATCACAAAAAGTTATCAAAAGAACAGAAACAAATAATATCCTTAACTAACCATCCACCTTACTATATACATGGAGAAGGTATATTTCTGACAATTTTGTAAGATTTTTTTTAGGCGTCAAAAAGTCTTGTTGAGTACTAATTTCTAGTTAACTTAAGGCTTCAAAATGAGGAAACTACTTGCAAGATGTTATTTTCGGGCGAATTTACGTTAAATTTTCATCCTTGAGACAGTGAAACTAAACTTTGCAGGAACTAGAGTCTAGAGATGCAATGTTGTTCTGGTACGTTGGCAAATTTGATGCGATGATCTATGTCATTGGGCTTACGAGTGTCTCGGTGGAGAAGTGATCAATATTGGGCTTACGAGTGTCACAAATTCTGTTTCATTAAGAGCCCGTTTGGGCATGTTACTTATTGCTTAAAAAAAGCAATAAGTAGAAAATGTAGTGTTACTTATTTTTTATTTTTATTTTTTAAGTAGAAAATAAGTAGAAAATGCGTTTAGGTATTATTTTGTGGGATTAAGTTTATTTTTTAATTGAATTGCAAATATATTTAATCATACAATGTTAAATTCTATGGAGATCATTGTTTTGGTCGAATACTTTGAAGACAATTTATGTTTTACAAGTGAAATGTTGAAAAATTAATTATTTCACAATGTATATATGCAGCAATTTTATTAAAAATCAAGAAAATTTTGCTAAATTACCTATCTCCGCAGAGAATCGGTGGAGTCACAAATAAATCCTCGGATTTATCCAATAAAAATCAATTCATATTCATCTCTATCCCAATACTGAAAGAGTACAAGTGTATATATAGATAAATCATTACTTGGACGCCAAGTAATTAACTAATATAAAGAAAACTAAATCCTAAAAACATCTTATTACCAAATTTGAATAAAGGAAACAAGTCCTTTATAATATTCTAATACTATAATCTAGAATGATCTATTAATATAGTTACTTAATATAACTAAGATAACTAATCAATTATAATTAACTTCATCCTAAATAATAAGGTATAATATATAAAAATCAATTTATCAATTCCTTGTTCCGCATCATTCTCCTCTCCTTTAAAAAAAAACTCGACCTCGAGTTTTATAGTGAAGAATAATCCATAATCCTCGAACGGGGCTCCATATGCGTTGATCATGAACTTTTGGAAAAAGTAGAAAATAAACTTTTGGGCTCCATATGTGTTACTTATTTTTTATTTTTATTTTTTAAGTAGAAAATAAGTAGAAAATGCGTTTAGGTATTATTTTGTGGGATTAAGTTTATTTTTTAATTGAATTGCAAATATATTTAATCATACAATGTTAAATTCTATGGAGATCATTGTTTTGGTCGAATACTTTGAAGACAATTTATGTTTTACAAGTGAAATGTTGAAAAATTAATTATTTCACAATGTATATATGCAACAATTTTATTAAAAATCAAGAAAATTTTGCTAGCTAGTAAAATAATGCAGAACGAATTGTTCTGCAAAACACGTATTTTACTTGTAGAATATAAGTGATTATTATCAATATTTTAATAAAATATTGATTTTAATGTAACACTTTACGAAATAACATTGGGACGTATGGAATAGATAAGTATATTATATTCTCTCTATCGCTCTCATTTCTTTACACTTTCTTTTTTGGGACGTCGCACAAATTCCTTACGTTAAATATAGTAACTTTTACTACAAGAAAACTCGGGTAAAATCGACTGCTTAAATTTGACTAGCCTAAATTCGACCTGATCTAGTCGAATTTAGGGTCAACCCTAATTAATTATTGGTCAAACTATAAATCGACTAGGAGCAGTCGATTTTAAGGGCGGTCGAATTTAAGCAGTCGAATTTAGGGGTTCAGTCAAATTTAACCGATCGAATTTATTTTCTACTTAAATCTAGCCAGTCAAATTTATAAATTTGACTACAGCCTGTCGAATTTATAAATTTGACTGCAACCAGTCGAATTTACTACCAGGTCAGCAATCCGCGTGAAACTAATTTTAAGCGGGAAAATTCCCACCAAAATTATACCAAAATATTTAAAATTCAATTCGACCGAAAGCAGTCATATTTATAAATTTGACTACAATCAGTCATTCTAATTAGAAAATTAATTTCCAAAATTATTTAAAAAATATAAAATTAATCCTTAAATTATAAAAAAATTACCACAATATCCTCATTAAGATGAACTATAGGTTAAAATTTATTTTACCCACTTACGACAATTTTTTTTTAACAAATGTAAATAAAGTGTTGATTTTATATTTGTTAAGAAGTTTGGAAAATTTTAATAAATACTTACCAATTTTAAAAAATTATTATTTTTTTATATCACGTTTTGATAACATATCGTATTCAATAAAAATGATAATCGACCGTAACAATGTGAGTTCAAAAAAATCTTACCAAATACGATGTTTTGTTATTGAATTGGTTTAAGGTTTGTGTTTAGGGGTTACCCTTTCATATCAAGGGTTAGTAATTCAGATTTGTTAAAATTAAAATTTGAACGATCTAACTGTACGGATGTTTAGATTATTATATTTTAGAAGTTTGTACAAAAAATCAATAAATAAAAAATAAAGCAAGTTAAATATTATAATGGTCAAAAAATATGTTGACTTATTTTTGACCTACTTCAGTCGAATTTATAAATTCGAGAGCAAAACCTAGTCAGTCAAATTTATAAACTCGACTGAAGACAATCGAATTTATAAATTTGACTACAACCAGTCGAATTAATAAATTTGACTACAGCCAGTCGAATTTATAAAATGACTCCAACCAGTCGAATCTACTGTCAGGTCAGCAATCCGCGTGAAACTAAGTTTAAGCGAGAAAATTCCCGCTTAAATTATGCCAAAGTATTTAAAATTAAATTCGACCGAAAGCAGACATATTTATAAATTTGATTGCAATCAGTCATTCTAATTAGAAAATTAATTTCTAAAATTTTTTTAAAAATATAAAATTAATCCTTAAATTATAAAAAAATTACCACAATATCCTCATTAAGATGAACTACCGGTTAAAATTTATTTTACCCACTTACGACAAATTTTTTTTAACAAATGTAAATAAAGTGCTGATTTTATATTTGTTAAGAAGTTTTGAAAATTTTAATAAATACTTACCAATTTTTAAAAATTATGATTTTTTTAGGTCACGTTTTGATAACATATCGTATTGATGAGCGACCGTAACAGTGTGAGTTAAAAAAAATCTTACCAAATATTATATTTTGTTACTGAATTGGTTTAAGGTTTGTGTTTAGGGGTTACTCTTTCATATCAAGGGTTAGTAATTTAGATTTGTTAAAATTAAAATCTGAACGATCCAACCGTACGGATGTTTAGATTATTATATTTTAAAAGTTTGTAAAAAAATTAATAAATAAAAAACAGCACATGTTAAATATTATAATGGTCAAAAAATATGTTGACTTATTTTCAACCTACTCCAGTCGAATTTATAAATTCGAGGGCAAAACCAAGTCAGTCGAATTTATAAACTCGACTGAATACAGTTGAATTTATAAATTTGACTGCAACCAGTCGAATTTATAAATTTGATTGCAACTAGTCGAATTTATAAATTTGACTGCAACCAGTCGAATTTACTGTCAGGTCAGCAATCTGCGTGAAACTAAGTTTAAGCGGGAAAATTCCCGCCAAAATTATTCCAAAATATTTAAAATTAAATTCGACCTAAAGCAGTCATATTTATAAATTTAACTGCAATCAGTCATTCTAATTAGAAAATTAATTTTCAAAATTATTTAAAAATTATAAAATTAATCCTTAAGTTATAAAAACAATTATCACAATATCCTCATTAAGATGAACTACAGGTTAAAATTTATTTTACCCACTTACGACAATTTTTTTTAATAAATGTAAATAAAGTGTTGATTTTATATTTGTTAAGAAGTTTGGAAAATTTTAATAAATACTTACCAATTTTAAAAAAATATGATTTTTTTATATCACGTTTTGATAACATATCGTATTCGATAAAAAATGATGAGCGACATATACATATATATACATACATATACACAAACAAATACAAATATATATACCCAAACTCTATATTTCTTTCAAAATATACATTTCTTTCATATATACTAACACCTAGAAAATTAACTAGTGGAATGTCAATTTTGGTGACAAAAATAACTCCGGCTAGTCCTACAACTTCAGTAACCATACAAATTCCAGCAACCAAAGCAAATTCCGGCAATTGAAGCAAATCGGATGTTTCCATGCAATTAAATTAGAAGCAAAGTTGTATATTTTTAAATTCGATTAGGAAACTTGAGTTTGAGTTGAATTTTTCATAAATATATCTTTTAAAAAATATTATAATATTTGATGTGAAGCTATTGTTGTTCTTGAATTAGTTTGATATATGAATTATGTTATATTTTGTTGATTAGTTATATAATATGAAGTATGTTATGTTTGTGTTGATTGGTCAATTGCAATATATCAGCGAAGCAACAAATTACATTCACAATGTAGTTGAGATCTGCAGAAAGCTACTGAATGTTCCAAATATGGTACATTAAAATCGACTCGTTTTGGTCGAATTTATAAATTCGATTGAAAGCAGTCGAATTTATAAACTCGATCGAAGGCAGTCGAATTTATAAATTTGACTGAGTTCGATCGAATTTAAGGTGCCTTAGGCGCCAAATTCAAAATTTTCAAATTTTCAAATTTTCAAATTTTCAAATTTTTTCAAATTTGCGGTCGAATTTAGCCAGTCGAATTTGAGCAATCAAATTTAGCCAGTCGAATTTGTTAAATTCGACTACTTTTTGATAAATTCCACTAACCAGAATCGGCTGCCATTTTACAGTGGAATTTAGCTAAATTCGACTACAAAATGGCAGTCAAATTTAGCCAAGATTCTAGTAATGTTTTAACAATTAAATACATTATTACATCGACTACTTTACTTCACTTTTTCTTACACTATTACACCCACTTTTTCACTTATTTTAACAATAAAATTACTATTACACCCACTATTTCATTTATTTTAATAATATTATGCCCGCTATCCTTGATCTCCGTGTACAAATCCCATGTAAAAAATTAAAGGGACGGAGGGAGTATATACCTACAATGTTTATGAGATCCACTTGACCTATGAATTACAAGGTTTACTTGACCTGTAGATCATGAACCCTTGACAGGCTATTAACTACTATATTTACTTGTCCTGGTGGTGTAGATTATTTGCTTTCCATCGCCGATACGTAACAGTGTCTTCGTCTAGCATGGAAAGTTTTATGAATGAGTTTTCCACATAAAATGTTAGGTAAATGTATGCCACCGGTCTACACTCTACATATCTTGGAAGCAGGTTCGTAAATAGATCGGATATTCGATCCGATCCGCAGTGATTTAGATGGATATGGATTAACCTGAAAAATATCCGATCCGAAACTCGATTCGATAAATATAGTTCGAATAATAAATTGATTGGATATGAATTTAGGTCGATATGATCCGTTTATTCACGACCCGATCCATTTAATTATATAATAATATATTATTGAATTAAGTTATATGGAGACCAATATTTTAGTGGAGACTGGAGACCATATATCAATCAAAACATTGCAAAAACTTATTCATTGAAAATCATGTTCTACGAAAATCACTATTTCATTTATTGCATTGAAAATCTTGAAGATCATATATGTTTTACATGTAAATTTCATTAAAAATCTTGAAAATCATGTATGTTCGGTAAACAAAACAATGCAGAACGTATTGCTCTTCAAAACATGTTCTGTTTGCAAATCATATATGATCTTTAAGATTTTGAATGAAGTAATAATGTTAATTGAACATTCTTTGCAAAGATATATGTTTTGCAATGTTTTTAGTGCATAATGTATATGGTCTTCACGGTCTCCACTCAAATGCTGGCCTCCATAGAACTTAGAGTTAAGTTTTGTTAGTCACAGAGGCATGCTTGAATACATCTAATAACAAGCCTAATTGTTTGTAATGCTATGCATTACTTACATGACCTCTTGACTGAGGGAACCTCTAGTTGTAGTTTCTATTTGTTTAGTACTTGTAATAGGCATCAAATTTCTATCTGTGTAACTGTAATCAAAGTCAGAAGAATAACGCTTGAAAGAAGTTCAAAGGTTCATGCCTCAAGCTTGAAGAACAAGACTATCAAATAAACACAGTTGGAATTTGAAGAATGAAGATTTGCCTAAGTACTTGTTCGAGAAGTATATTTGTCATATTCGAGAAGTCTAGCCTTTGAGAACTCAGGGATTCGATATCTCAAAAAGACAATGTTCGATATCTTTGAACGTACTATTCGATATCTCTGAATGTACTATTTGATATCTCGGAATGTATTGTTCGATATCTCATTCGATATTTCAGAGATTCGATATGTCTACTACTCTATTCGAGAACTCAAGAAGTCAACAAGTCAAAGCATCATTCGAGTTCTCTAGGAGTCGACAAGTCAATGTTCTATTCGATATCTCAATGACTCGGGAAGCTATTCGATATCTTAGGGATTTGATAAGTAAAATGCTCTATTCGATATCTCAAGGATTCCTGGAGAGAAAACTTATTCGAGAAGTGATTCGATATGTCAGCTCAACAGTATTCAAGAACTCAGAGTTATCGATTAAGCCAATTCTAGTTCTCGAATCACCAACAGAGTTACTTCTTGAATAAAATCTTGTAGACAAAATACTGAAGAATTGTACAAGTCAGAAACCTGCAACAAGCCAGGACGCTTTATTTGACTATGTACTGTAAAGCACGTTGGAAAGCCTACAAAGAAGCTTAGAGAGATAGTACAAGAGACAAAGAGCTAAAGAAGTGGATCTGAACAGAGTTCTAAGAAATCAAACATGTAGCAGTTTGGATGTTTACTCGAATAGGATAGACATATTAGAAAGCAAAATTGTTTTACTATCTTATTTGTTGTATGCAAGTTGTTCACATGTTATAAGTGAACAAAGTGATCAAACAGAGTGTTATTTAGCAACTATCAAACAGAGTGATCAAATATTGTACAAGTAATATCTCTCTGAGAAAGAAGCTAAGAAACTTTTGTATTCCCAGGTTGTAGTAACATTTTGATCTAATAAAATATTAGATTAAAGTGAGTGATTGTCTAGTGTTTATATTTCCGCACTATTATTTTGTTAAACATAAATCACAACTTGCTACATACACACACAAACTTAAGATTCAAGCAAAGAAATTTGAAGAATCAATTCACCCCCCTATGTATTCTTTTCGTCTGTTCAATACTCAACAAGTGGTATCAGAGCAGGCTGTTTATTCAAAAACAGAAAACGATAATGAATACACCAAAGACTACAGGAACGGTTAAGGTCCCTAAGTTCGACAAAGAAAATTACAACCTCTGGAAAATCAAAATGTTGTTGTTCATCAAAGCTGCCAATCCTCTATATCCTCAAGAATGGTCCATTTGTACCACAACAAGAAATTGCTGAGTCTATAAAGGGCACAATAGTCATTCCTTGATCATATGTTCCAAAAGAACCATCTAAATGGACAGATTCAGAAAAGGAGAAAGTTTCCCTAGATAGCCATCTCATGCTGCTAATCATAAACTCCATGGATATGTCGATGTTTGCCAACATAGCCTCATGCAAATCAGCAAAAGAGATGTGGAACCACATTGAGGTACTATGTGACGGGACAGAGGAGGTAAGAGAGAACAAGAAACAGATACTGGTCACACAGTATGAAGCTTTCATGGCACAGTCCAAAGAAAGCATTACTGATATGTTTGAGAGATTTCACAAGCTGGTGACTGAGCATCAGATGAATGGGAAGGTTTACAGCACTAAAGAGTTGAACATGAAGTTTCTACTATCTGCACCAAACCATCTAGAGCAAAGGGTTATATCTCTAAGGGAAAGAGATTTGAACAAAGTCACATATGATATGCTCTATGGGGTTCTAAAGACTCATGAACTTGAGTTGCTTCAGAATAGGGCTATCCAAGCCAACCAAGGCAGAATGATAAACACATCTTATGCCTTGATTGCCAATAAATCTGTTCAAGACCTAGAAGCATCTACAAGTCAGCTGAGAATAGAAGAGATAGTAGATGATGAAGAAACTGAAGGAGAAGTGACTGAAGCTGTTGATGAGAAGAAAGAAGATGAGTTCTATACACTTGAGGAGCTGGATGCCATGGAAAACACTTCATATGCTTTTCTGGCCAGAAAATTTCCAAACATCAGATTCAAGAGGAATCAACCCTTCAAACCTAGATCTCAAAACCATTCATTCAATAAGAGCAAGGCACCTGTGAAAGCAAACAAGAATAAAATCAAAACCAGCTATGTGGATTGGTCATCTGTGAGATGTTATAGATGCAATGACCTAGGGCATTTTGCCAATGAATGCAAGAAGCCTAAAAAGAAGGATAAAGAGTTTCTTGAACTTGAAGCTAAGTATAAAGCCCTTCTGAAAAATCATACACCAGATAAGGCCTACACAGCTGAAGGAAAGTGTTGGGATGATTCTGATAGTGATGGAGAAGAGCAAGAATTCAACAACTATGCCTTGATGGCCAATTCCAAGGAAGAACCATCTACATCAGACTCTCAGGTACCATCTCTCACTAACATAGACATGTCTGTCTCTGAATACAAATCTATGGTTGAACAACTATCTGTTGAGATGTTTAATATTCATACTAGTATGACTGCTGCTAATGAAGAAATTGCTAAACTGTCTACTAAGAATGAATTGTTAAACAAGAGAAATGAGGAACTAGAGCTAACTACTATGCAGGTAGAAAACCTTAAACAAGAAGTTGAATATCTAAAGAATAAGGTTCTATGTGCTAGTCAGGTTGAGAAAGCTCTAAGGGATGAACTAGCTAAAAATGAGTTTAAATTGAAAACATTTAATAACTCCTCTAATCTAATACAGTCCTACCATGAGAAAAATCTAGCTAGACCCAAGGCTGCCATTGGACTTGATTACGACACTCTTAAATAGAGGAAAGGCTATGCAGTCATTGAAGATGACATTGGTGTTAAGGAGGAAGTGCCTCAAGTTTTGAAAAAGACTGAAACTCCAATGTTTAAAACACCAACATTTTAAATTGATGAGGATGCCTTACTCATTAAGCAAATGTTGGATGATGAGGATGAGGCACAATCAAATGAACAACAAGCATCCTCCAAGAGTGAGAGTGTCAAAACCAAAGCGAAAGAGCCAGTAGGAAGTAGACCTAGACCTGAGAAGTTTGTGAAATTTTTTTTAGCTAGTAAGCATGAATCGGAGAAGAAAGTGGCTAATAAAAAAAATAACAGGAATGACAAACTAGGGATTAATAAGAATAACAATTATGTTTATGTGCCAAATGCCCCTAGGAAAGTTTGTCAAAACTGTTACAGCACTAATCATTTAACACATACATGCAAGAAACCAACAGGTAGTGTAGCTAATCCATTCTATGATTGCTCTGTGCCTTTAAGACATAGAGATTCACCTTTATGTGATAAATTTGATTGTATGCCATACAACATGAATGTGTTGACTAGTTGTTTTAAATTGAGAAGACAATTCATGGATGGTTGCATCAGTCACAATGTTCACACACACTACACTAGGCCAAAGTCTTCAAGTCCTCCTAAAGCTAGGAAGGTACGTCTGTCACCTGAGTCTAAGAATTCAGTTTCTAAGACCTCTAATAGTGACAAGAAGACTAGTTCTAAGAAAGTTGACAAGCATGTTGTTTCTGATAAATTTGTTTCTAAGCCTGGTGGACCCAAACTTGTTTGGGTACCAAAAGAGAAGTAATCTCCTTGTGGTTGCAGGGCAAAGAACAGATAAAGAAGGTCATGTGGATTTTGGACAGTGGATGCTCAAATCATATGACTGATGATATGGCCCTGCTATCATAGTATGAGGAGAAGGCTAGCCCGATGGTTGCTTTTGGAGATGATAGCATTGGTAACACATTGGGATGTGACAAGTTGAAAGTTGAAAATGTCATCATTGAAGATGTAGCACTAGTCAAGGGACTCAAGCATAATCTGCTCAGTGTTGGTCAGTTTACTGATAGAGGATTCAAAGTTAATTTTGACAAGGATGAATGCTTGATCACCTACAAGAAGACTGGTGAATTTGCTCTTTCTGGAGTAAGGAAGGGAAGCCTGTTTGTAGCCAACTTGGATTCCATAAACACATATTATTTTACCCACACACACACACTCGATTTTGCACACACACATAGATATTATATACACACGTACGCAGCTGCCCACGGTTTTTAAGCAACACCACCATCGAAACTAAGCTCGAACCGAGCTAAAACTAAGAGGAACAAGATTCTTGCAGCTGTGAAATCGCCACACAGCCCCACACACACCCGATAGTGAATATATATATATATATATATATATATATATATATATATATATATATATATATATATATATATATATATATACGGCACCAGTGAAAACACACAGATACATAGTCACTATACATACACACGCGTATTACTCTACACACACCGAATGGATGAAGAATGGGGGTGGAGGGAGAGATTTTTCTGGATTAATTGAGAAAGAAAATGAGAAGGTTCGAGAGAGGTGAAGAGAGACCGGTGTTTTTGGGTTTAAGGGAACTAATTAGGGATTTAACGAATTAGGGGGGAAGGAGAGACATACTCATAAATTCACTTTGCTAAAATCCACAAAATCATTTCTAAAAATCAAAATTAAATAGAAAAATGGATGAAACACTAAATTTTAAAATTTTAAAATTTTAAAATAAAGAGTATAAAATTAAGATCATCCACATATTTTTAAAATATTTTTATGATCAAAAATGAATTAAATATGAATTTTACAAGTTTTGATCTTTTAAATACAATAAAACTCTTAAAATCATTTTAAAATACTAAAACACCCAAAATAATTTTCCCAAATATTTTGAAAATTAAATAATTATATAAAGATAATATTACAAAATATTTCATGATTTTTAATAACTCCAATGATTTTATAAACTTATCAGAAGATCAATAATGCATGATTTATATAGATTTTAATCATAAAAAATACAAATAAAAATACACAGACTTTACATATCACTCATATATCATCATTTAAACACGTAAATATGATATCACAAATATTTTATCTTTAAAAAATTCACACCATATAATCCACATTTAATATTAAATAATAATATTTATAATTACGATATTTTTCTAAGGCGTTATATCCTTCCCCACTTAATAGGATTCTGTCCTCTTTCTAAGGCGTTATATCATTCCCCACTTAATAGGATTCTGTCCTCAGAATCGATCGTAAGAATACACATGACGATATTCTCAACATTTCTCTTTCATTCTAGAATTCCTTTAATTCAACTCATATATCGATAGGCTCATCCTGTATGCCTTTAAATTCCAACATACACTTAAACTTTTGGTTTACATGTCTCGTTACTTCTAGATACTTATCACTCGTACGTGACGACCCTTTTCTACTAAAAATTGAACATGACCTAATCGTATAATGGACTATACCATGTACACAACGCCTCATGTAGTCACTCAATCATCCATAAACAATTCATTCATATATAATACTAAAACAAAATTCGCCTTAACTTACAGCAAACATATAAATAATTAAATCTTCAAAACAAAATCCATGCGACTAAAACAATTGTCTAAAACAATTGTTACCACTTGCACGCTCCTACTCATAATTCAGGTTATCCCAGATAAAACTTTGAGAAAAAGAATATCAAGAAATTCCCCAATCATTCTTACTCCCCTTTCAACGTACAATGTTACTCGAGGAGGGAATGATTGAGAAACTTCTATCCATCCTCAATCCCATTGTTTTACTGAGTAACCTTTCTGAAACTAATAACCATTTACTGTGAAATGTATATCTTATTCGTAATACAAACTAGCCCGGGGTCACTGCCCCTCAATACCATTCAAAATCAAATTTTCAATCCAACTAAGCTCTAACAACTCTAATATCCACTAATATTAAAATTTGGCTTAATATAAGTAAAACCAAGTATATCTAACCCATAATTGACTTACAACCTTCAAAACTCTTTTAAACTTCACCGTACTAAATTTGCGAGAACTCATCTTCCGGAACACTACGCTACATGCACTACAATTCCTCCTATTAGACTCTGCACATAATAACTCTAACATTTATCAATAATTGAATAAATGAAGTAAAATACACATCCATCAATCATCTCCTTAAACTATTCCATTCTTCTAAAATCAATTCTTTCACTTTCCGATTCAACACGTCGTCTTAGTATTTCCACACCTTCTCCAGTTACTCACGTTGAAACGTTACAGTATAGATCTTCTCTTTTACACTAGTCTAAGCATTCGAATTCCTTAACTCCAACCTCTTAAAATCTTGGAACATTTCCTTAAGTATTATAAACCTATTCATCATTTTTTTCCTTGTTCATCTGGTTGCAATGATCCTGATACGGTTTTCAATCTCTTCATTTTCTAAAGAAAGCTCTCTTTACCTTTACCCATTCGTTTCCTTATTTATAGTCGTGTCCATTGCTATAACTATCTTGGTAAAATCTTTGACCATCTTAGGGAATTCTTAGCTAATCCTTCAAAACTTTTTTTTTCTCTGCTGGCATCTTAGGCCTTTCCCGATTCATTACCGCTTCCTCTTCTCGTAGTTCACTTTGATCCTTCATCATATCCTGAAGATTATAATTCTTCTAATTCAAAGCTCATACTTAGAAATCTTACGAACTTGACTCATAAAGTAACCACCTATTGTTCTGCATGACCGATAAAACTCCTTTCTCCACTAGCGACCTTGGAAAACTTTTACATTCTTTGGAAATTATAACCTTCACTTACTTGCCCTTACAATCTTTCTTGCACTTCGTACTCAATCAATTTATTTGATAATAGAATCACACCATATTCTTCCATCTGTACTCATATCCACACTTATTAGTGTCATTCGCAGCCTTTTCAAAATTGTCGGCTCCCAAGCAATTTATTGGGGAGAGTTCTCTTGTTCTAATCGTAGTCTTTGCTGGAACTGACATAATATAAATCTTGACAAAATGTCTTATCTTTCCGCGCTTATAGCATGCCGCTTCTGGTTTCTAACTTTATTGTTCACTACCACGCCAAAATACATTCATACCAGTCGTTAATTCTAACACAAATACTTTACTCATTATCTATGGCTTCAATTCCTATTGAAATTTCTTAAAGACAAACTACTTAGCTCTACTCTGCTTCGCTCAAGTTATCTCATTCCGGTTCTAAAACTTTTATATTTGACAATTAGTGTCAAAACACATAAAATCTCATACTATTCCGTCTACTACATCCACAATGAAATATGTAATATACAAGGGTTCATCAAATATTCATTATCTCCATCCTTACTACTCTCAATCATTGATAACTTTTAGAAATCACAAGGGTTTATAACAAAAAGGATCAATAGAATACATGTATTAGTACAAGATAAGTTTTGTTTTATGAGAATTTTATAAAAGAATTTAACTGAGAGATCAATATGATCACCAAACTGTTTTCAGGTTGCATTTGTCACTTAGGTCAACCGCCATAGCACAAAAAAGTGGCCAGCCTTCAGTACTTTCATGACAAACACAATCAATGGAGTCCCACCAGACTTCTATCTCATAGATAAAATGTCCCTGAATCCCCTCCATACATAGGGCTGTTCATCCCAGTTTGAATAAAGAAGGTTAAGTGTTCAGAAAAAAAAAAAGAATTCAAAAGTTTATATATATATAATGTTGAATAAGGAATAGCAAATATTCAAGGAAAATAGAAAGAATTCAAGGGTTTCAATAATTTATATGCACCATGTTGGATCAAGTGATCCCCTGGAGAATAGAGGTATCTCTGAAAAGTAAGAATGTGTTTAAATGAATCTGAAAAAATTTCATCATCAATTGAAGTATAGTTGATTTTCAAAGGTGATGAGGTATTATCAAAATAAGAAGAAACAGAAAGAAAGGTTAAATCTCCTTAATCAATAAGTTAAATGAAATCAATGCCTAGTAATTAATAACCACGCCATTCCTCCAAGCCATGCCAGTAATCGCATTTCACATTGTAGTTTACTAATAAACTTGTTGGAAATGAAAGACTTGGTAGTTCCAGAATCAATTAAAACTTTAGCTTCTATTAAGTCCACATGAAGCGTACCTGCGACAACATCAGCTTCCTGAACTGCATCCTGCATCGACATGCTGAAGGTTCTAGCTCTAGATGGAGAGATTTGGGTCTGGGTTGGAGGTCCATCTATCCTCAAAACATTTGCTGACTGAACCGATTCCTTACAATCCTTTACAAAATGACCAAGTTTCCCGTAATTAAAACATTTTCCCCTGATTTTAAAGTCGGACAATCTCCCGCATAATGCCCCTTCATGTTGCACTTAAAGCATGTAACACTAAGTCTGCGACAAACTCCCAAGTGTTTCTTTCCACAAGTTGTACATTCAGGTAGAGCCGGTCTGATTACAAGTTGCTGATTTGTATTTTGAAAACGTCTGCCTTGACCACCATTTCCATCCTTTAACTTCTGAAAACCCTTGCTCCTAACAAAGTGACCCTCATTCTTTGGCTTGAATTTGTTATTATTATTACCTCTTGGATTCTGACTTCCCTCAGTACTTTCTATCTTCCTTCTCTTTCCTACCTTCTCCTTATGATACAATTCACTTTTACCTTCAACAATCATAGTTTTCTCCACCACCATTGCATAGTTCTCTAACTGAAATACTACCACCTTACTACGTATCCATGACTTTAAACCTTGCTGGAATCTTTTTGCCTTCTTTGCCTCCGTATTGACATATTCAGGAACAAATCTTGCTAGCTCCGTGAATTTTGCCACATATTCTGCCACACTCATGTTCTCCTGCTTTAA
This sequence comes from Saposhnikovia divaricata, assembly GCA_036435485.1. Taxonomy (NCBI): domain Eukaryota; kingdom Viridiplantae; phylum Streptophyta; class Magnoliopsida; order Apiales; family Apiaceae; genus Saposhnikovia; species Saposhnikovia divaricata. The sequence goes on from CM071594.1 coordinate 8,145,263, forward strand.
CCCTAGAAATTGGATTTCCAGCTGATCTTGCATAAATCTTGGAAGATAATTCTCAAGAAATAACTCTGTAAATCTCTGCCATGTAATCATCCCTTCACCTTCCAATAGCTTTGTTGACTCCCACTAATAGTTTGCTTCAGCTTTCAAGAAATAGCTCGCATATTCAGTATTATGTTCTTCGCCTACCCTTACCAAAGCAAAAGCCTTTTCCCATTTCATTCAACCAAGCCGTAGCTTCTATAGGGTTAAAAGTACCTTTGAACTCTGGAGGGTGTACGGCTTGAATAGCTTTAAATGTCACAATTGGTTGAGCGGGTCGTTGTTGAGCTAGTGTAGCGGTTTGTTGTTGAAGAAGTTGAAGAATTTGAGTCATGGTCGGGTCAACTGGATTTTGATTGCCAGTGTTCTAACTTTCGGGATTTATAGTAGGTGTTTTCTTCTTTGGAGGCATGGTTCTGATCAGAAAACAAGAACTTATTAAGCAACGGGCTAGTATACAAAAATAAAAGTTACAAATCCTGGGTTTGGATTATCCGTGATCACAAGAATTATAACGGTGTAAAGAAACAGGGAAGCATAGGTATTTCTTGAACAAGTAATTCCAACAGGAAATAATTTTAAACAACTAAAAAAAATAGAGCGGAAAGTGCGTAAATATCAAGAAAAGAAAGGTTATAAAACCAACAAGGTTAACAATATGCATGACAGTTTTAGAGTTCAAGGTACATTGTTAACATACTAATTATAAAAGGTAATTGCCGAGGATACTCATCAACCGCCACCTGTGGTAACGATATAACGCAAGAAGAAGGTACTAAAGTGATAATATATCCTAAACCTATAATCTATTGTCCTAATGATAACCTACACCTATTGCTCCTATCCTACATCTATCCTATACCTAATCCTGGCTTGTTTCAGTGACCAAAACCTATCCGCTCTGATACCAACTTGTAACGCCCCGACTACCCAATGATAAACATATACTTTTATAATAAAAATACTCGAATACACTTGAATAAATATAAATACGACACTGCCTCAAAACCTTTTTAGGAAATAATAAAATCCTGATTTAACCATTTTTCTTTTTAAACAATCTGAGGATTAAAAAAATAAAACTTACTGCACACATAACTCTTATCAATTAAATTCGCTCTCATTTATTGAAATTGATTAGATGAATAAATGAACTTTAATACAGGGAATTTTAGAAAATTTCGACATGCAGTATTCGTAACACAGACTATTCACCTGTATTTTGAACCAACCGAATTTCATAAAAAGACAACTATAATTCCAACTACTTAATAAACATAAACACTTGTTTAACCTGTCCTAACCGATCAGGTGAACCATACTACTATGCTCTCCCGATCAAAGAACAAGATCGGGGCACCACAACCAAAATTAAATACATATACCAGACATTAAGGCATAATACAACATCCCACCACTAACCCGGATCTCTAACAGGTAGTGGTATGAAACAAGCAGCTACTAACTAAACTATTACATCATAACACTAAAACCTTAATTAAAAGCTACATACATTCCACAAATAAATACAACTAGCTGATACTATTATACAAGTCTTAACCGATATCCAGATGTCCAACCTTCTAGCAGAGCAAATCTAGGCTGTCTATGGTCCACAACAAGTTTTTCTCCCGATATAGCTTCTAATTTGTATCCTTTTCTTCTTAAATTGAAAAAGGGTTAGAAACAATAGTAAGAGGTGAGCCAAAAGCTCAGCAAGTGATAAAAATGGAAATAAAGAATCAACAACTGTATACTGAATACAACAATATAAAGGTGCCAAAGAATATTCAGGATGCTCTGAATTCTAATTCACAATCTCAAGATAAAACTGTCTGGCAATACCATATTCTGTGTATGACATTTCAAAATCATCCTCTAAAAGTTTCTAAATACCTTTTCATTTAAGGCAGAAAATCATCAATTCTCTTTTTAATAAACTTTCATTAAAAAAATATTTAAATTTTGATTGGAGGTTTTTCCCGACTCCGGACAATACGGGTGATCAGCCACGTAAAGTTCCAGCTCGGACACTCAGTCCGTCTGGACATAAAATTGGGTTCCCAATTAGGCAACACATTGGCCTTTGAAGGTGCTGGACTGGTCCCACCAGAACTACAGCATAAAATAAAACATGCTGGACCGACATCACCCGGCCTCTTATGCTCTCCAATCTGAAGGAATTCGTAGAAAATATTTTTAACGGAATCCCTCACAATAAATCTTTAAAACCTTTAAAACAATTCATTTTTAAGTCCTTTATACTCACTGATAACAGATCAACCCAATATAAGGAATTTTAAAAACATCTTTAATAAATAATCCATTTTGATTTGCATTTATAAAAGAATAATGGTAAAGGAAGCATTTTTAAACATAATTGCAACAGGTACACAAGGCAGGGAATTCCAGTATGATTTAAAAGTATTTACGAATAATGTTTTGTCAAAAAAATACTCATATAAGGAGGTGATGTGAAAGAAATATTTAGTTAACTCTGGTAGGTTTCAAAAAAACAGGATTTAAATCAAATAATAGGGTCACGAGATAAAGAGGAATAAAGTAAATGTTAAGGTTCTAGAATTAAGGTTCCAGGGAATTATAAGTAGGATTTTATTTGGGTAATTTAGGAATTAGTCGCAAATACAAGGTTTCTGACAAAGCAAGGCATAATTATGAATTAAGGTTTATACTTTAACAAGAATTAGTGTGACAGTAGGGTACAAAAAGTTTAAACAATTATTCATGTCGTTAACAATAAGGTACAAGGGTTTAAACAATAATTCATAAGATAATTAATAGGGTACATAAGGTGAGCAACAAGTTATAAGGAATAAGCAGCAAGGTACAAAAGGTTCAACAATAATTTAAAAGGAGTTACACTAAGCAATAAGAGTTTAAACAGATATTTATAAGCAGTTGAAGGAATCTGAATTTAAATTCAGGGTTCGAATCACTTACCTTAACCAAGTACTTTCACGCTAGTCACTTAGCTCAAAAACCCTCAGCCCTTTTGCCTTTCCTTTATTCCTTGAGTCTACGTCCTTCAAATCTACACATATAAAAACACTATTTCAGAATTCTATTTAAATATTCGACCTTCCTCTTTGCACGTCTAACCTTAATCTACCCTTGCGTTAACCCCTAAGTTTTATTTACTTAAATCATATAATATCAACCCATGATCACTGATATAAATATAATTATAATCCAATAAACATTTAGCATGTAATCACGTAAATAAAATATACTTCAAATACCACTCCAAATTTAGAAGTATATATATATATATATATATATATATATATAATTAAGATTTTTAGAAAATTTTGACGGCATCCCCTTTATACGGGTGACTGCCAGTCGGAACATAACCGACTCAACCAACCAATAATCATCATAAACTTGCAAATATCAAAACTACTCAAAAAAAAAATCATCCTATGACATAAAATTCTTTAAGCAAAAATTATGCACAATTTATACCCAATCAACAGGAAAACTAAGTAAAACAATTCATAAAGCAGGCCACCAGCTCGGTTAACCAACACAGCTCAACTCGGTACTGAACTTGGCAAACAGAACCGAATATCAACATTAACAAAACTCCAGCCTTCTTTTCTTCCTTCACGATCAGCTTCAACTCTCACTCTCTTTCACACACCATCGAACACACAGAATACACACCACCCCCACTTCACACCCGCAGTCAAAACGCAGCAGTTCCCCAGTTTCTTTCGATCATAAACCGACTACAATATATATACAGACGTACACATAGCCACACCCACGGTTGCCCTGCATATAAACACTCGCAACGAACTCCTTAAACCCTCTTCTAACCATCCACATCTACTCTCCCCTATTCCTGATCCTCTTGACTACCACTACTCCGCACCCTACACTCTCTCTTCCTCCTCTTTTAGCTCTCACTTTCTCCCTTCCTTGTACTCCTTCCCTCATTGCAGCCCGAACCCATAAACACACGTTGTTTTACCCACACACACGCACTCGATTTTGCACACACACACACACATAGATATTATATACACACGCACACAGCTACCCATAGTTTTTAAGCAACACCACCATCGAAACTAAGCTTGAATTGAGCTGAAACTAAGAGGAACAAGATTCTTACAGCTGTGAAATCGCCACACAGTCCCACACACACCCGATAGTGAATATATATATATACATCACCAGTGAAAACACACACATACATAGTCACTATACATACACACGCATATTACTCTACACACATCGAATGGATGAAGAATGGGGGTGGAGGGAGAGACTTTTCTGGATTAATGAGAAAGAAAAAGAGAAGGTTCGAGAGAGGTGAAGAGAGACCGATGTTTTTGGGTTTAAGGGAAACTAATTAGGGATTTAACGAATTTGGGGGGAAGGAGAGACATACTCATAAATTCACTTTGCTAAAATCCACAAAATCATTTCTAAAAATCAAAATTAAATAGAAAAATGGATGAAACACTAAATTTTAAAATTTTAAAATAAAGAGTATAAAATTAAGATCATCCACATATTTTTAAAATATATTTAGGATCAAAAATGAATTAAATATGAATTTTACAAGTTTTGATCTTTTAAATACAATAAAACTCTTAAAATCATTTTAAAATACTGAAACACCCAAAATAATTTTCCTAAATATTTTGAAAATTAAATAATTATACAAAGATAATATTACAAAATATTTCATGATTTTTAATAACTCCAATGATTTTATAAAATTATCAGAAGATCAATAATGCATGATTTAAATAGATTTTAATTATCAAAAATAAAAATAAAATTACATAGACTTTACACATCACTCATATATCATCATTTAAACATGTATTTTATCACATATATTTTATCTTTGAAAAAATTCACACCATATAATCGACATTTAATATTAAATAATAATATTTATAATTACGATAATTTTCTAAAGCGTTATAACCTGCACTAAAATGGACTATGGTCTGGCTTTAGATCAGGGTACTATCAAGAATCTGGCAACTCAAGTGCAAAATCTATCTATTCAGACAACTGATGCAAATGCCATGATGAGAACACTCTTTGCCAACCAGTATGGAGATAAGTTGGTCACCGAAGTCCCTATGCATAATATGTCTAAGTTTGAAGTGAAAAGGCTCCAAGAACAATCTCGATCTGGCTTCAAAGCTACAGAGTTATTCACCAAGGTGGATGCTCTAGAAAAGGAAGTGAGCTCACTCAAACAGTCAAACACTCAGCTTATAGACACTGTTGTTATTCTCACTGATAAGTTGGACACTCAAGCTACCACTACAGCTGATGTTCTTCTTCATCAAAAATAGATGTTGTCTGCTATGATGAAGCATATGGGACTTCCTCTGCCTGATGTCCCTGTCAACCCCACACTTTCTCATCCAAGGGCCTCTGCAAAAGCCTTTATGCCTGATACCAAGCCTAAAAGGGAGAAGAGAAGTAGGAGCTCAAAAACTATGAGGGAGCAGGAGAAGGCACTATTTCTAAGGGAGGCAAACCAAAGATCTCTACACCTAATGTCCAAGGCAAGGGCAAAGCCAAAGTCAATGCACCTCAACCCTCTCTACCAACTGTCACTCTACCTTCTGTACACATTATTACCCCAAGTGGCCAACAACAAACTATCACCTCTACAGTGGTTGCAGGATCTATGCCATCTGAGCAAATCAAAACCTCCAGAAATGAAGATGATCAACCAGTTGAAGTGGATGTAGTTACTGAGGCCAAGCTGATAGAAGTATCAAATTCACAGACTTATCACGATGTTGCCTTCTTGAAGTTTCTGAAAGTCTCACAAGCAAATGTTGGAGGGGAGACTTTGGAATACATAAAGAGTCTGAGAAATCAAATCCAATATCTGACAGTGATTCCAAGGAAGCTCAATAAAAGGGGTTGAGTTGGCACAGTGGTAAGTGCCCAATCCGTGAACCGTGAGGTCACGGGTTCGATTCCTGCCGGGGGTCAAAAAACCGGAAACAATCTCTCTACCTTTGTGTAGGGGCATGATTGCGTACATCCTACCCCCCTCAGATCCTGCTCATGCGGGATATACTGAGTACGTTGTGTTGTGTTGTGTTTATTCCAAGGAAGCTCAATCAAATCTATCTCAATGAGATTATGATGGGGACCAGTGGCAAAATCTGGCATTTATCATATGACACTTTGAAGGCTTTAAAGTTCACAGAGATTGATGTTATCCTGAAGTTGATAGAGAAGAAAGGAGAGAACAAGCTAGGTTTCCTGAAGTTTGCACTTATCCAAGAATTATTATCTATCAGTCTGGCATAAAGATTGAAGATATCAAGCAGTTGGTCATTCCCCAGGATCTCACTCTCCAGAATCACAGACTTATCATAGCCATCATTGATCAATTGCAAAAGAAGGATGGGATAAAGACTTGTGAAGAACTAGAGGCATTGCACATACTCAGAACTTTCATAGCTACAGGTGTAATCCCTGAAAGTGCAAGAGCCAGAAGAAATAAAGGATGATGATGATGAAGACTAGAGTGATGGAAGGAGAAGACATCACAAGAGTAATAAGGATGATGAAGACAAGAAGAAGGAGAGTAGCAAGGATAAGAAGGGTGATGATGACAAAGGCCAAGAAAAGGTTTATGAAAGGAAGAGTGGAAAACAGCAAGCCCTAGGAATGACTAGCTGTAATCTCACCATAACACAAGACTCTATGTCTAGGGTGAATATAGTTAGTAATGACATACCAAAATCTATATCTATGGCTTCTGAAACTGTTTTGCCAGCTCAATTAAAGAAGACTCAACTTAAGAAACCATATGTATGTCTCCAAAAACAAACTGCTAATGGTGTACTACAATGGTCTACAGGCAAAGGTCTACAAGTTTCTTAAGCTAGCAGAAGTCTTAAAATTGTGGGTAATGATCCAAGTGATTTTGATTTAATATGTGTTTCTTACTTTTTTTTTTGTTATATTTCAAAGAGTATACAAATGTTAATGGGAATGATAAAACTTTATTCAAGCTGTAAAAAAACTCATCTGTTTGAGATGGTAAATCAGAAACTACTAATTTAAACATTGTATTTGAGCAATAAAATTACTAAAGTAGTTTAAATTTTTGATTGCTACTTAAATTTACACACTGAATTCTAGATTGTAACTTCTCAAACTTTACTAATTTTTTTTACATATATTAATTGTAATTAATTTTTTTATACATTGAAAAATAAATGGAGCAATGGATATCCGACATCCGATCCGTTTATCCATTAAACTAAATGGATTGGATATGGATCGACCTCTAAAATATCCTAGGTGTGATCCGATCCGATCATGATAAAAAAAATTAGATATAGATATGAATTTAGATCGATCCGAACCCGATCCATTGAAGGCCTACTTGGAAGTCGGGGAAACCTTTCAAACCATAATGACCAGACAACATTTGTTTGTACTCTCTGGATTGGAGTTCGGATCTTCTGTCCCCTTCTCCACGCCCCCTTCTATGTCCCCTGCTCTTTTCGTATTAAAAGAGTACCCCTGGCGGGGTCCATTTTAAAGAAAATAAAATAAAAATATTATTTTATTAAAATGGGCCCCGTCAGGGGCATTATTTTAATACAAAGAGAGCAAGGGACACAGAAGGGGGCTTGGAGAAGGGGACAGAGGATCCGAACTCCATATGTGCATATAATTTACGTTAATTTTGAAAAAAAAATCAAGTATTAATAAGATGTAACAAAACAGTCAAAAAACAACTTATTATTAGTTACATATATAATTTTTTACTGAATAATTTATAATATAAAAATACATGTTAGCCAATAATTATATCCTTCTATACTATACTATTATAAGTGAAAAAGGGTATATTTGGTTGTCGATTTGGTACACTCAATAACAACCATTAGATTTTAAGATAAATAAATAAGAACTGTTGGATCTAATGTTAAAAAAATATTTCTTTTTTAATATTTGAAATATTCTTATAGGTTCCAAATTCGAATCCCACCAATAACATATATCTATTAAACATATATATTATTTTTTAAACTACTCTCATGAGTTTAAGATTCAATTTCCGTCAACAACTTATTATTAATTATTAAAACACTATCATTAAAAATACTATCAAACATATACTACAATATTTTATTATCTTCTATAATTTATTTTCCTACTAATTAAAAAATATAAATATGAAAATTTGGGTAATAAAACAAAAAATGTTTAAAAATGCATCCGTGCATCACACGAGTAATAAGCTATATAGTAAAAAATTACACAAAATCTGGAAAACACTTACAATATAGAAAATTTTGTATAAAAATAAAAAAAAAGGTCTACAGGATTAGATAAATTTCACTTTTCTATTAAATAAAAATTAAAAAAACATTTTCTATGTAATATTTATATGTATACGTATGTATTTTAAAGTAATAACTTACCGTGCATCACACAGGTTATTGGCTAGTATATTTTTAAGTTTAACTAAAAGTTTTAATAAATAGTGAAAATTTAAAAATTATTTTAAACTATCTTTGCTCAAAATTAATTAAAAGAGTAGACCTCTCGATTGTGGCACAACATAGTAGAACTAATAGTATAGGACATAGTGATAACATGAAGAGTGAAAGAAGAAAGAAGAATAATAAGAGGTTAAAGCAATATGACGCTGCCATGGCAGATAATCAAGATACGGGTAGTTCTATAGTTGTTACTCCCTCGTCATGGCGCTGCCATGGAAGATAATCAAGACACGGGTAGTTCTATAGTTATTACTCCCTCGTCTCATAATAATGTTCTCGTTTTATATGTCGGTACAGTTCATAATAAAAGATAAATTACTAATTTACGTCTAATTTGTAAAATCAAATATAATCATGAATGATCTTGTTGGATTCGTATTTACGAGTACTTTAATACAGTAAAATTTTTATATTTAATACTAATACGAAATTAAAGATATTAACGAGTAAAAATATGCATTGGCAAACATGTCCAGTCAAAATGAGAAGAGTTTTTTTGATACAGAGAGAGTACTTATTAGTTAGTGTCTTACTCGTTGACGATTTATACTTTATAGTGTCGATTGGTAGAGAAGGAGGTCAAGGGTTCGACCCTGAGTTTGTGTGAATTTTCTAGTTTGTATTAGTTTCCTTTCTGTATTTGTATTCTGCACTAGGTCGGGGTTCCTACGGAAACAGCCTCCCTAATGTTATAATAAGGGCATGGTCTGCATACATCTAACCCTTCCCAGACCCTGCTTTGAGCGGGATTTATACTTGGTATGTTTGGTTTGATTTGGTTTTTAGTGTCGACTGGTAGAATCTTTAGTAGGAATATTTTTATGCAAGAAATATCGAAAAAGGAAACTTTTGCGTACGAATAATTTAGTTTTTGTAATTATATCCTTATATATAACTAGCTTATAACTCGTGCGATGCACGGATTTCTTTTGATATAAAATAAATTTTATTTTATTTTATAATTATATTTATATATAATCATTATTTTTAATAATTTATTTAAATCTTAATTTAAATTTTTTTATATAAATTTAATTAATGATATGCATGATTAAAAACTTATATTACAAAATTCTAAAATAAATCTATCGTTGAGGAATTCGAATCTTGAAATTTTAGTAAATTAATTTGATCATATAATATATCTAAACATTATATCTAACGGTTCTGATTTTTTACTAAAAATCTTACGGTCATTATGTGTTATATATATTTTGTTACTGATTAAAAGATAAGGTGTAATATTTTTGGGTATATGTAAATTACTCCATGATTATGTTTTAAATTAAAAGTTAACATGTTTTAATTATAAAAGAAGTATCATTGATTAGAAGATACGATATTTTTTGGTGTTTATAAAAGGTAATATTATCAATTAAAAGAAACGTCTTTTAATTTAAAAAGGCAATCGGCTAAGTGTCTTTAATTATATTATTTTATTATTTATTTTTATAATTAGGATGATCGTGCCAAAAACCGAACTGACAAACTTTCAGTGCTAATGCTATGAACGGATTTCTTTTATTATGTTATTTTTAATAATTCTTTAATTTAAATTTAATATAATCATGTTTACGGGTTTTACTAATATTTTCTTATTATAAATAACATATACATAAATTATTTCTGGTGTTTTTCTATTATAATGTTTTTTATTATGTTTATTTACATATATGCTTAAATTATTTCTGGACTCCCTACCTCAATCTAACAGATAATATTTTGAGAACACTATTGATTACCGACAAAAGTAGGATTTGAATCTCCTTATTCGAAAATCGAAACCCAGCCATGTTCAGGGAAACAAGTTAGATACCAAAAAAAGTACGCATGTACATAAATGAGAGTCCAATATGTAGAGAAAGATCATCTCACTGCATTGCTAAAACTGAACAACCGTCTTTACAATAGGACTACAAGTAGAACACAACATCCTCAGCCCCAACCAGCCAAAGGCACAAATCTTGTCAGATAAATCCAGCATCAGGACGCAAAATTCTCTACCTTCAATTGGCAAGAGTACCAAGTGGTTTGAATAGACAACCTTTCTCAAAAAATACGGCCGTCCGAGAGATGGTTTCATTATCAAACGCACAAAGGCCAGAGTAAGATCTAGAAGAAAAGATCGAAGATGTCCCATCTGACTCAAAGGTAGTACATGACTGCCAAATTGCAGGACGGTTGTTTGAGGTTGATACAGGATCTTGATATTTCGTAGTACGCTGTACCATTTTAAGCGACTGTACCACTTCTCCCATAGTGTGTCGTTGGTTTGCCTCTAGAGCAGCACAAGCTGCAGCGATTGTGCAAACTCGTACAAAATCTTCCTTTGAATACTTTCCTTCAAGCCTCGGATCAACAAGCTCATTCAAGCGATCCTTATCTCTAAGCATTGGCCTGGCCTGAAACCAAGATATATAAGTACTGTATATTATCCTATTGCATTATGTTGAGGAACAACATTGGCTAAGACAGATGTTTCAAAATGTAAACTGCATAATATTATAGCACAGAGTAAGCAGTCAAACAAGACAGACACCTAGTTACCAAAATTAAGTTTGACCAACTAAAAACATCATGATATAACTGGATAACACAACACCATAACCAAACATTCCCTGTACTATAGAGGATAAAAGGTCACAGGAAACAATCAATAAACTTATAGCTTTAATATTAATTGTAGGTAAACAATTAAAGAACAATTCATACAAAAAAAAATTGATTAAAATTTGAAAACATGCCTTTGTAAGTGGATTCCTCTTCTGATCGAGCTTCTCCTTCTTAGACTTAGCACGCTGAACCTCAGCCAACAGGGACATCCTCGTAGCAGTCTTAGCATAAGGATTGAGCCTCAACATTGTGTTAAGATTCTTCAATGGATTCTTCTTAGAGTAAATCTTAGGCTACACCCTTATGCACTATTAAAACACTACTAGTATTAAAAAAGTGCCCCTGACGGGGCCCATTTTAAGAAAATAAAAAATAAAAAATACAATTATAGAGTAATATACTAATCCTATAATATAGTAGTGTATAAGGGTGTAGCCCAAGATTTATTCTTCTTCTTAAAAGTAGCCCTCTTCACGTCCTTAATGGGCCTAACAACACTCTGAATCTCATCAGAATTAATAATCCTAGCCAAATCAGCATTCACCATCTTAGACCTAGGTAAAACATAACCCCTCTTCTTCTCATAAGGCTTATCGAAACTCCCATAAATTGAATCCAACTTCTCGAAAGCAGCCCTTGACCCGGGACTTGTTCATGATGCAGATGTTCAGGACTACCTTGAGTTCCTTTGTGCCTTAAACTATAGTTCAAATCTTATCAGGGCTGTCACAAAACAAGTTCACGACTCTGAACTTAAAACCACACTTAAAACTAATTCAAACCACTTAAAACTAACATAAAACGCTGTAATATTAAGAGTAGAATCAAAAGTGTAAAACTTAGTAAATGATCAAACACAATTCAAGACAACTAACACACAGATATATATCTGAGAATCAAAACTAATGTAGAATCAAGCCGAGAATCATTATTATTCAAAAGACAGATGTACAATTAAGGTAGAATCTAAGATAGAATCATTATATAAAAATTCTCAAAAATACATAAAACATTAGTACAACTGAATTTTCATAACATAATACAGAAATCTAGCATAGAATCAACCTTATTATACAGAATCTTATACCAAAAACAAGTAACCCTATTTCCAACAACTACACTAGCATCACATCTTCAATCCACTGTATCTAACCCGGTATCATCTTCCCCCTGCCTTAACTCTACACTATCATCTTCCCCCTTCCTTAACTCTACAATGTAGTCAGACATCACTTCATTATCCATTATTGTATCTAATGTACAGTAGAACTAACACAGAATCAAACTACATAATTATACAAAATGTTAAAAATTCTGAGTCACAAAAAAACTGTATATTAACTCATAAATTACTACAGTTCAAACTAATATGGAATCGATTATAGAATAAAAAGTAACAAAGACAACAAATTTGTGTAACACAAATGCAATAACAAAGCCACTCAAATCAAATCTCATTAAAAATAATCAAGCACAGAATCATTTAAAAAGAATCTTATACAAAAACGAAATTGAAAAACGGAAATCATTCATAACATAGAGAGTAGCATCTAACATAGAATCAAACTTATGAAATTTTTCACAAGGACCTTGATTTTATTGAACGGTAAATTGTGATTGAGGGTCTGAACACCAACAACAACAATCCTGTCTTTATTAAACCGCATGAAAAGCATACATAACTTTTGAATCTAATTGAAAATGCTTCCCTTACTAATGGAACTAAAACAAGATAAAATAATTAATCAAGTGCAAAATTCAGCAAAAAAAAATAGCACATGAAAAAACAATGGTGTAAAAGCAAAGGACCATAAAAATATGGTAAAATTGAACACGATTGTCATTCAAGAACTAATCTATCACCATAACAGAATAATGATAGTAACATTAAAAACTGCAAAATCATAAAGGCAGGCCAACGAGCTCAATGTAATTCTCGCACCCAAAAAAAGCCTCAAAACTTAATCATAAAGCCTTAAATCATAAAATAGAATCTTACATAGAATCAATACTCCAAAACATCAAAAAATGCCCAGAAAAAAGAGAGTAGAATCTAACATAGAATCAAAACTTTAAAACTTCAAAAAATGCCCAAATGTGATTTAAAACACATAAAACACAATTGATATATATATATGATTAAACACACAAAAAAGCAATCAAAAAATAAAGCATAAATTGAAAACTTAGTGCTGTTGACAACAAACAAACCTAATTGACATTCGGTAAAATTGGGAACATCAAAGCCAACCTTAGAGAAGAGCAAATGACTAGTGGAAGACAAACGACACAGTTGATTTCATCCAAATCGTCGATGAAAATGATGATATCAATGAAGGAGAGATTGATATTCATCAACATTAGAGATTGAGATACCGTGAATATAGATGAGCTATAGATACAACGTTGTTATCGTGTATAACTAATAATTAATCTATTTTTAACTATTATTTAATCTCAGACGTTAGATTTGATTTTAATCCAAGGGTCTGGATCAATTTAGGGTGTTCTTTATTATTCTTTATATAAAGGTGTTCTTTATGGAGCAATTGCCTATATATATATAGGCCTTTGAACACTCTTGTATAACAAACAATAAAGAACACTATAAAATCATTTATTCCAATAGATCCATTGGCCCCGCCAGGGGCACCCAATACAAAAAGTTCTTATTTTTTTATCTTCTATCTATGCAGTTAAAAAAAATTTTAAATTTTTTTTTTGAAAAAAATCACTGTTCATGATGACGTCACTGCTGATGTCATCATGAACAGTGTTTTTTCCAAAAAAAAATTGTAAAATTTTTTTTTTTTGCTAAATGGGTAGAAGATAAAAAAATAAGAACTTTTTGTATTGGGTGTCATGACGGAACTCTTATATTGAATTAAATATGAGGTGTTCTTTATTGTTCTTTATATAAGGTGTTCTTCATGGAGTGCAACTCTATATATATATATATATATGGTCTTGTTCTAATAGAAACTAGAAACTAAAACTAAATTAAATATTTCAAGATAATCTAATGACCAAATTAGGGGTACTCCAATACAAAAAACGTTTAAAATTATTGTCTCTATTCAACAAAAATTTAAAAAAATTTAAAAAAAAAAATTTACTGGTCACGTGATGACGTGGCGCGTGAACAGTAACTTTTTTTAAAATTTTTTTTTATTTTTTTTTATATTTTTGTTGAATAGAGCCAAGAATTTTAAACGTTTTTTGTGAAGGTGCCCCTAGCGGGGCCATTAAAATAAATGAATAGTGTAAGTTTCTAGTTTCTATTATAAGGTTGGTTTCTATTTGAACGCTAGCCTATATATATATATATAGGTCTTTGCTCCATACAGAACACTCTTATATAACAAACAATAAAGAACACTGTAAAATCATTTATTCCAATAGATCCATTGGCCCCGCCAGGGGCACCCAATACAAAAACTTCTTATTTTTTTAGGCTCCATCCATCCAGCAAAAAAAAAATTGAAATTTTACTGTTCATCGATGACGTCACTGATGACGTCATCATGACGTCATCGATGAACAGTAAAATTTCAAATTTTTTTTTTACTGGATGGATGGAGCCTAAAAAAATAAGAACTTTTTGTATTGGGTGGCCCCGCCAGGGGCAATGGATCTATGAGATATGAGGTGTTCTTTATTGTTTGTTATATAAGGTATATATATATATAGAGTTGCACTCCATGGCAAACACCTAATATAACAAACAATAAAGAACACCTCATATCTCATAGATCCATTGCCCCTGGCGGGGCCACCCAATATAAAAAGTTCTTATTTTTTAGGCTCCATCCATCCAGCAAAAAAAAAATTTTTTTTGAAAATTTACTGTTCACGTCACGTGAACAGTAATTTTTAATTTTTTTTTTTTTACAGACTTGATAGAGGGTAAAAAAATAATAACTTTTTGTATTGGGTGCCCCTGGCAGGGCCAAAGGATCTAATAGATCTAAGGTGTTCTTTGTTGTTTGTTATATAAGAGTGTTCTGTATGGAGCAAAGGCCTATATATATATATATATATATATATATATATATATATATATATATATATATATATATATATATCCAAGATTTTACATGTTTAATTTAATATTTGTATTCAATCTTAAATTCCTAAAATTTGATACAAATCAAATTTTAATACAAATCAAATTTTAATAAAAAAATTTAATTTTAAATTTTAATACAAATCAAATTTTTAGAATTTAAATTTTTAAGAATTTAAATTCTTCAAATTTTAAATTCTTAAAATTTGATTTGTGTTCAATTTAAAATTCTTAATATTTGTATTATTCTAAAAATCGGTGATTAATTGATTAGTCCGTATTCCATGGGTTACGGTACTAATTAATTACCTGAATATCCGATTAATCATTATAATTAATCCCAAAAATCTGATTAATTCTTGGATAGTGCCTCTACCGATTAAGTCTGATTCCCGTTTTTTACAACATTGATCATCACTAAATTAAAGCTAATTTTTTGAGATTTTCATGGATTGTAAAATCATCCAAATCTGATTTCTAGATCTCAAGATAAAGTAGACCTGGCAAAACGGGTGGGTGGGTGATTTCGTGTCATGTTATTTCGTATTTCGTGTACACGGATGGGTGACACGAACACGACACGAAATCATTTCGTGTACCCAAATTTATACACGAACACGAACTAGTAAAAACACGAAATGACACGAAACGACATAAAAGTACACGAATTTTTTGATGGACACAAAAATACACGACACGATTGTACACGAAAAGTACACGAAACGAAAAAAATAAAAGATTAATTAATTTTTTTTATTTTTAAATATTAATAATTAATTAATTTATACATATTAATTGATATTATATATTTTTATTTATGAAATTCAACTATTAGTATTAAATTGTATACTATAAATTATATTATTATAATGTATGAATATATATTATAAATTATTATTTTATTTATTTATTTATTTATTTATTTATTTCATGTACTTCGTGTCGTGTCTCGGTCGTGTACTTGAAGGGTAAACCCAAACCCAACACTAAATCTCGGTCGTGTACTTTCGTGTTCGTGTACTAAAAATACA
This sequence comes from Saposhnikovia divaricata, assembly GCA_036435485.1. NCBI lineage: Eukaryota > Viridiplantae > Streptophyta > Magnoliopsida > Apiales > Apiaceae > Saposhnikovia > Saposhnikovia divaricata. The sequence continues at coordinate 8,161,555 of CM071594.1, forward strand.
AATCCAAACACTAAATTTTCGTGTCGTTTCGGGTCGTATTTTCGTGTCGTGTGAAAAATTGCCGAATATAAGATAAATGCCAAATAGTAATTATGATTTTTTTTCCAATACTAATAAAAAAAATCAATTCTAATACAACCTTTTTTTAATTATATCATTTTCAGAGATTTTCTTTTTAAATCCAATTTTAATATAACCTTTTTAATTATATCCTTTTCATATTATAATTTTTTTTTAAAATTAACTTCTAATGCAACCTTTTCTAATTATATCCTTTTTAGATTATAATTTTGTTTTTAATGTGATCTAATCTTGACCGTCTATTTTTAATCTAACAGATCGTATGAGTTTGGTAGTATAGTGACCAGACCAAAAAATTGGATAAGATACGCTTATTATATACTCCCTCCGTCCCATTTTATATAAACCTTATTCCTTTTTGGGACGTCCCAAAAAGAATGAACCTATTATACTTACTATTTTTGAACACTACTTTTCACTATTACACCCACTACTTCTCTATTTTATACTCATTTAAACACTATTACACCCACTACATTCTTACACTATCTCAAATCTATTATTAAAAATTAATAGGTCCCACCACTTTACCCACTTTTCAACTAACTTTATTCTTTTTTTACTACATTTTCTTAATCTCCGTGAAAGTCAAACCATGTCACATAATTCGGGACGGAGGAAGTACTAGCTTGTAATTATAGAAGATAATAAAATATAATAAAACGTATTTGATAGTATTCTAAATGATAGTGTTTTGCTTGTATATTGAAATTAGATAAATACTTTTTTAAATTTAATATATTGTTGACAGGAATTGAATATTAAAATTTTAAAATAGTTTATAATATACTTTCTCTTTCTTATTTTGACTTTCCAGTGTCAAACTGATCGTGTTCTGACTAATAATCAATAAATATTGATTAACATATAATTACAATAAAATGACCATAAAAAAATTTATATAAAGTGTTATTAAAATTGATTTTTAAATTTGTAAAAATATAAAACAATAAATTATAATTTATAGTTAAATTTCAATGAATTTGACTTTCAAAGTCAAAATGGAACACAATAAGTGATACAGAAGCAGTAATATAAATATTTTATAACAATATGGTGAAAATAAATAATATAAAGTTTTAACTAAAATAATTTGTTGTGGGTAATCGAACTTTGAACTTCTAATAGTAATTTATAAAATGATTGTTTAATAATAATATGTTGTTGACGGGAATCGAAACTTGAACTTGTGAGAGTATTTATATATTATAAAAGGAATATTCTTTTAGCATTATATCCAACGGTTCTCATTAATCTATCTCAAAATCCAATGGTTGCTATTGAATGTACCTAAAAAGTGTAATAAAAAAAATGTACCAACCGACAACCAAATATACCCTATTTCGCTTATAATAGTATAGTATAGATAAGGATATAATTAAAACTGTATTTTATTTTTAGTACAACTATTTTCAAATAATAATAAGGTTATTTTGATAATCAAAACAAAATATACGTAGATTTCCTTAATTGAATAGATTTTTCAATATAAAAAATCGTCAATTTCATCTCTCTTTTGTTCCTTGGTCGTTTTAATTGGAGAAAATTGTTAAATCATTACTAAATTAAAGATTATTTTGTTAATTTTACGTAAACTGTAAAATCATCCAAATCAAATTTTAAGAATTCAAAATAAAACAAATAATCAAAACAAAATTGATTATACGAGGACAACTAATCCTTGAATTTTTGTTACATGTATGGTGTCCCACAAAGAAAAGATGGTGGATTGGATCCGCCACTGAGTCCGTATCAAACAGTGTGGAAAAAACGGGTTGGCAATTCGGCGTTGATGTTGTCACAATAACGCTCTCCAAAAAAATATTTAAAGCATGGAAATCAGGCCCGGCTCGATTAATGAAGAGGCCCTGTGCTAAATCTGAATTTTGGGCCCTTTTTATTAAAAAAAAATGGCCTTGTACAATATCAAACATAAATCATAAATATTTTATTTAAAAAGGGACAGTCTTCGGGCAGTTTTTGAAGCAAAATCATCGATCAGATCTTCATATTCTACACTTTCTAAGAGCTCGTTTTCAATCGCTATCATCGCTAATCCATTAAGTCTGTCTTGTAACATTATGGAACGCATATAAGTCTTCAACAATTTCAGTTTTGAGAAACTCCTTTCTGCAGATGCAACTGTCACAGGAATAGTCAACAAAATTCTATAAGCAATAAACACATTAGGAAAACAGTCGAAATCCCTCAAAAATGTCAAAATATCAATAGCTCTTACAATGTCTACATGCAAAAATTCTCCAAGCAATTTCATTTCCATATATAATTCATTCCCATCAATATCAGATAACCCATCATGTTTAAGTGCATTTTCTAATGGAGTGACCTAAATAATGAATATTAATATCATTATTAGTGATACGTCTAACATGTTCTTGGACAATTGGATCAAACTCGGCCAACATTTCAATTAAACCCAAAAAGTTACCATTGCTTTTTTCATACAATCTCTCTTTAGAACCACGAAATGGCAAATTATGCTTACCTAAAAATTTAACAATTGCTATGATTCTTTCTAGCATTTTTTTCCAGTGATCTTTTTCTTTCTCAATTAATCTTTGAGTAGCCTTATCAATTGTTTGATTCTTTTGAAATCTTAGACGCAAGTCATACCAAGTGGCCATATTTTTTACATGATCTATACTTGTCTCGTGTTCTTTAAGTCTTATGCCAACATGCCCCCAATCCGAAAAACCTTCATTTGTTAATAGACCTCTACTAATTCCTTTTTTAAAAATTTTACAACAAAAGCAAAATAATCTATCAAGCTCTTTTGAGTAAACAAGCCAATCTCTATCACACTTCTCGCCATTTGATAAAACTCTAGTGTACAAGTTACTAGTAAACCTCCTGGCAAATTTATCTTTTGGACCTTTTGTAATAGAATTATCCCTCTTAGGACCCTTTTCTACTAATAAATCAATCAACTTAGAATCAAGCCCATCCCAAGTTCTTGGATCATATATATCAGGAAAATGACAAGTTTTAGATATAAGTTCAATATTATCATTTTCAACATCCACGTTATCATTTTCAATAGATACATCATCAATATTGGTATCTTCAACAGGCACATTATTGGTATCTTCAATAGGCGTACTAGCATTAGTGGGCAAACTAGCATCAATAAACACATTAACATCAATAGGCACATGAAGATCAGTAGACACACTAGGATTATTAGGCACATTAGCAACATTTTCATTTTCAATCGGAACTTGTGGTTCTTTTATAAAAAACCTATTAAGCGCTCCTCTTTGAGACTCAACCAATTCTTCATCTCTTTTTTTTTTCTTGCGCTTTTCATACCCGGAATCATATTTTCTAATTTTTGGAGGCATAATAAAAAATCTCACAATAAATTATAATATGATGAAAGTGATAAATGGATCGAAAAAACCTGGAAATTGCAATTTTAAGCGAACAACGAGTACTCTAAGCCTCTCTAATTCTTCAAACCTGAAAAGAAGATAAATACAAATAGAGTGAATTAGTATCAGAGACTCAGAGTTGATTGAATGATTGAGATATCAGAATAATCAGATAATGAGATGTTAGATGTGAAGAAATTATAATTATATAAAGAGATTTTTTTACCGTTGTGAGTTGTGAAGTGGAATCGCCATACCCATATATATAAATTGATTGTGTAGAGAGACATCTTCCGTAAATCAAGGTTGAGAGAGTCAAAGAGAACAGCTGTTTGTTGGAAACAATGATAAGCTTTTTCTTTTGTACGTTATTTTGTTTTTTCTTGACTGATACCTACAGCCTAGCTACCTACTGTTACTGTAATGGGCTTAAAAATTTGGGGGCCCCTGAAAATTTTGGGCCCTGTGCAGTTGGGCTGACTGCACAGGTTAATAGCCGGGCCTGATGGAAATGTCAACAACTTGCGAGATCTTGTGAATCTGTCAAGCATGTGAAATTATCAATTATCGCTGACTGATATGGACAAAGTGCTTAAACCAAACAACAATACCATGCACGTCCATCGGTATTAGCAAAAGAGACTGCAACATCATATCTGGTTTCCTAATTCCGAATGTTCTGCCTCTTCGGTCTCCTCCTGTTCTTCTGTGTCTCTCCAAACTTCTGGACAATCTCATCAATCAGCCCAGTGATATCTATCCGTTGAAATGTTTCCCAAAACAAACCCAACAACAAGCCCACTTCCGAGTCATGCTAATATGAAAAACCAATCAAATCCACTTGAAAACTTATGTTCATCATAATCATCCTCCTTTTCATCGGGTCTAGTTTCCCCCCGAGATAAATACTCATTTGTAACACATATAAGCCTAAATATTCAAAATAAAAGAACTACTCCTACTAAAAAGCAGAATTTCATCCAACATGAAGTCTAAATCTGAGAAGTGTGTGGCACCTGTTGATAACCTGGATATAAGCAATATACAGTCAGATTCAAGAATAACATTCGTGCAGCCGTATCATCGTCCAAGCTTAATGGTTGTTACTAACGATTTAGCTTCAACTATTTCTCCTAGCTACAACCCCCATCCCCACCCAGCCTTCTTCGGCTAGAGATGCATCTGCATTTATTTTAACCACCCCTTCAGGAGGTGGTTTCCAAGTTCTGAGACTAGAAACATTACTAACTCCTGGTAATTTATTTGCTTCCCATATTTACCTTGCTCTTAAACCAGTCTATTAACTCTTGCCAGATGAATGTCATTCAGCATTGTTTTCCCGTCGAACACTTTCAAATTACGTTCCACCCATACTAAAATGCTCCTCTTTGTCTTACTCCTGCATCTGCTTTCTTCCACTGGATGATCAGCTCACACATTGACTGTACACTATCTCCATTTATCAAACTTCTACACCCATGACTTTCCTCCCACAGCTCCTTAACTCGAATGCAACCAAAAATAGGATGCTAAGATGATTCCTCCTCAGTCTGACATCTCCGGCATCTTGCATCCTTCCTGTTGTCCTCCATGGTTCAAATATTCACCAACGATATAATGTTTGAGGTAGAGCATCTACGACCCATCTCTATTTAATAGCTCTTGAACACGACTAAAGATCATAAGGATTCTGAATCATCACAAAAAGTTATCAAAAGAACAGAAACAAATAATATCCTTAACTAACCATCCACCTTACTATATACATGGAGAAGGTATATTTCTGACAATTTTGTAAGATTTTTTTTAGGCGTCAAAAAGTCTTGTTGAGTACTAATTTCTAGTTAACTTAAGGCTTCAAAATGAGGAAACTACTTGCAAGATGTTATTTTCGGGCGAATTTACGTTAAATTTTCATCCCTGAGACAGTGAAACTAAACTTTGCAGGAACTAGAGTCTAGAGATGCAATGTTGTTCTGGTACGTTGGCAAATTTGATGCGATGATCTATGTCATTGGGCTTACGAGTGTCTCGGTGGAGAAGTGATCAATATTGGGCTTACGAGTGTCACAAATTCTGTTTCATTAACTCAATGAATGTAATGTTCAACTTAAACCATCAACCATGTTCTCTATAAGCAGCTGCAGTTCCTTGATAAATGTTGTAGTGCAGCTCCTTGTAAGTATGGTTTATTCACTTATTTAAAGTCACAGGCAAAACAGAGCCAAGAAAAACTTGAATGAACCAAACAAAAACAATAGATTTGCTTATTCAAGTACAAGAAAACTACATTTCATGATCACATAGAACAATAATACTTTACTGAATGGCATCATCGATTCATGTTCAGTGATTCCAAGTGATGCGACACTTTGTTCTTCTCAATATTTTTGCTAACTCTAAAACCAACCATGGGTGCCTATTGTTTATTACGTTACCCAAAACAAAACCAATTACTAGACCGCTTCCAACTCCTGCGAATATGAATATCCAAGCAGACACATTAGGAAACTCTTCAGAATCATCGTGATTGTCAGCTGCAGGTGACTTCAAAGTTGCACATTTGTTAGATAAAGGGAATGCACAAAATCCAAGATTCCCCAGGTAAGAATCAATCTCAAATGTCCTAAATTGCGGCCCTTGGGGTATAGGACCAGTCAGGAGATTGTAAGATACATTGAAGAATTCTAGAAAATTAAGTTGTGCTGCTATTTGATGAGGGATGGCTCCTGACAACTTGTTTTGTGAAAGGTCCAACGACTCAAGCTGTGTTAGTTTCCCTAAAGATAAAGGAATAGCACCCGTAAGCTTATTGTTGGAAAGGTCGAGCAACTGCAGTGCCTCTAGGATTCCCAAAGAATCTGGAATCTCCCCTGTGAATCTGTTGCTTGAGAAATCAATGGCACAAAAGACACTTTGAATCTTCACGTACTCTGTTGTCACACCTTTGTTCCTTAGTATAACTGAGCTTGAATATTTGTCAGTCCAGTGATGTTTCCCAGTTTGATAATCTGTTCTTATTCGTAGGTATAGTTCCATGTTCAAAGGCAAAGATTTCATAGCGCTCCATTTCTGGATATATTTTACAGGCAAATCCCCAGTAAAATAGTTCTGAGAGACATCAATTATTCACAACATTGGAAACCACGAAGAATTTCCAGGACTTGAAGCAATCCCACCATATAATCTATTGGCGTGCAAAACTAGAACTTGTAACTGAGTAAGAGTTCCCAGCCAAAAAGGGAAAATGTCTTCCAACTGATTCTCTCCTGTTAGGCAGCCTCCATTCTTGCCTAACTCTTACCAACCTCACCAACTAAATTTCACCAACCCCCCACCTACTACATTTTCCCTCCTATAAATACCCCATCCCCCTTCATTAGTTATTACACCAAAATTCTCTCTTCTCTCTCTATAGCTGCTAGATAGTCCGTCTAGTAGGAGAGCCGGTTTAGCCCGCTTTCAGGAAGTGTCGGGATAGAAGGTCCTCGTGCCTAAACTATTCCTTAGGGTACTTGGGTCTGACTGCAGCCATCGGAGGTGGTCCCGCTGCAGAGGGTCTTTCTATCAGGTTGTGTGGCACTGTCCGGGTTGGGAGAGGGAGAGAAGGAAAGGTTGTCGGGAAACAGTGATAGAGGGAGGTTTTGAGATAAACACTTCAGTGAGTTGGGGATATACATAATAGGTATCGTAGGGCTGAATTTGTGTATAAAATTCAGGGGGCCGGATACCCGGATATTGTAATCTCTTTTATCTAGTATGAAGTTGTTACTCTTGTGGATGTAGGCTGGGCCGAACCACGTTAAATCTCTTGTCTCTTTTACTGTATTGTTGGTTTGTTGCTTTATTACTATCACGTATATTTGTGGGATCTAAGCACACATATTTACCAAATCGCTTCCGCATTCGCCGGGAATCGGGCAGATTCCTAACAGTTGATATCAGAGCTAGTTGTGTCTAAATTATTGGTGCCGAAGGAAAGTCGTTAAGAAAAGTGGTTGTCTAATAAGGCGCCGTTTTGACGGAAGTGCTCCCATTGTTTATTACACTTACCTGGCCAATTGATTTAGTTGTTTGGATTGGTTTGTGTGTACAAACGGAGATCATGACAAGTATTAGAGGATTCAATGTGACTCCATATGATGGTAAAAGAAGTTTTACTCTTTGGCAGAGAAGGGTAAAGGATATCCTAACCCAACAGAAGCTAGCAAGGGCTTTGAAGGGGAAGGAGGGAAAGCCAACAACGATGAGCGCTGAAGATTGGGAGGATGCTGAGTCGCAATGCATGAGTACCATCAGACTATGCATTGCAGATAATATTATCAATAATATTGTTGACGAAAGCACGCCGAAGGAATTATGGTCAAAGTTGGAGACATTGTATCTCGGGAAGAACTTGACTACAAAGTTAAATCTGAAGCGCGAGTTATACAAGCTGAAGATGGCAGCTTAAGGCAATGTTATTGAGCACATGAATGTGTTTAATGGTATTGTTGATCAACTTGAAAAGGTTGATGTAAAATTGGAGGAAGAAGATAAGGCCCTTATTCTTCTTACTTCGCTTCCGGAGTCATTCGATCATTTGGTCACAACCATTTTGTACGGGAAGGACACGTTAAAAATGGAGGAGGTTCAGTCAGCACTTTTGTCAAATGCTGGAAGGAAGAACCAGGATGGTGACAAGGACGGAATGACAGTTTTGGCTTTGCGTAGTCAAAATAATAGAGGAAGGGGTGCTGTGAGAGGATCTACCAATAGCAGGGGTAAATCCAGATACAGTGAAAAGGGCATGCAGTGCTTTGGTTGCAAGGAGTGGGGTCATATTAGGCCGAATTGTCCGCTTAATAAGAAGGATCCAGATGCATCATTGGCTGTGGTTACTCTCGATTGTGAAGATGTTTGCACCGTCTTCAATCGAGGCACTAGTTCTCCAGGAGAATGGATATTAGACTCAGGGTCATCTTACCATGTATGTTCCGAGAGGGGGCATTTTGACAAATTCCAAGATACAAAGAATGAAACAGTTTCTTTGGCTGATGGATCTACTTGTGATATCAAGGGGATTGGAATTGTGAAAATCAAAATGTTCGATGGAATAGTTCGCAGCTTGAATGGGGTAAGATATGTGCCTAAGCTGAGGAAGAATCTAATATCTATCGGTCGGTTAGCTTCAGAAGGCTATAGATGCTCTGTAGTAGGGGGAGCTATGAATATCAAAAGAGGCCGTGTGGTTCGGATGAAGGGAGAGCTACGTGGGGGAATATATCGTCTGATTAGTACGTGGCCAGAACGTACTGGAACTTCGAAAATCTGGTTATCTCGTGCACGAGGGAAGAGTGACTTGAAGGATACTGCTGCGGTTGTATTGCCTTCCAGTCTAGACGATGGTGCAAAGACTGCTGGGATGGATGCTTGGTCGAAGGGCTTCCACGACATCAACGAGTAGTTGGTGTGTTGCAGCTGCATATGGGCATCGATTAACACGAATCAAGTGAGCAATGAACCATGCAACAGATTGATTTGTTTGATATGCAGTTGGGGAGTAAATGAAAGATCGATGGTCACACTTGTGTGTGTGATGGTCACACTTGCGTGTGTGATGGACTACATATGGAATTGGCCGACGTGAATCAAGTGAGTATGTGTGTATACAACAGATTGCTTCACATGTATGTAGTTGGACAAATAGAGGTCAATGGTACACTTGTGCGTATAGCAAGTGGGCATTCGAGAATGAATGTGCAAACTAGGGTATAGTTTGGAGTCTTGGACTCGGTGGGAGTTTTGTCGTAGGGAATGATACAGATCAAGGAAAAGTTGGAGTTGTGCCAACAGGGCGCAGGTATGGAGTGCAAGTGAAGAGCTGTGAGTTTGGAAAGAGGGGGAGATTGTTAGGCAGCCTCCATTCTTGCCTAACTCTTACCAACCTCACCAACTAAACTTCACCAACCCCCCCCCCCTACTACATCTTCCCTCCTATAAATACCCCATCCCCCTTCATTAGTTATTACACCAAAATTCTCTCTTCTCTCTCTATAGCTGCTAGATAGTCCGTCTAGTAGGAGAGCCGGTTTAGCCCGCTTTCAGGAAGTGTCGGGATAGAAGGTCCTCGTGCCTAAACTATTCCTTAGAGTACTTGGGTCTGACTGCAGCCATCGGAGGTGGTCCCGCTGTAGGGGGTCTTTCTATCAGGTTGTGTGGCACTGTCCGGGTTGGGAGAGGGAGAGAAGGAAAGGTTGTCGGGAAACAGTGATAGAGGGAGGTTTTGAGATAAACACTTCAGTGAGTTGGGGATATACATAATAGGTATCGTAGGGCTGAATTTGTGTATAAAATTCAGGGGGCCGGATACCCGGATATTGTAATCTCTTTTATCTAGTATGAAGTTGTTACTCTTGTGGATGTAGGCTGGGCCGAACCACGTTAAATCTCTTGTCTCTTTTACTGTATTGTTGGTTTGTTGCTTTATTACTATCACGTATATTTGTGGGATCTAAGCACACATATTTACCAAATCGCTTCCGCATTCGCCGGGAATCGGGCAGATTCCTAACATCTCCTAAATTCAAAGTTTGAAGCATTCTACAATTTGACATAGAGCTTGGTAGCTGACCTTGTAAATTATTTTGGGTCAAGTCCACTAAATCACAACCACCTTTGATGAGGCTTACCAGTGTTGGTAGTACGTACTAACTGAGAACTATGATATGCGGTGGTAGCTAGCCGTATCTTCTTAGTTCGTTGTGTTGCAGTATAATACGAAGAATTTGAGACGGGGCTTCTGTATACAGACGTCAATATTTTTGTCAAAAATCCAGGAATACTCGATTTGTAAATTCATCTTGACATTGTAGATTTTATTAGCAAAATTTTAGTTCATGAAGATTGTGTAAAGGTTTACACATCTGCTTACCGTGACACGTATATAGTTAATATCCAAGTGAAAATGAATACCTTTTCTATTATCTATGCAGTATGCAGTTTAAACAATCCAAACAAACAACTATTGTTATCTTCTCACAAGTTACTTGGAGGAGGAACTGCATGTTCTCCTATTTTCCCTGTAATTTCAAGATGCCGGAAAATTGGTATCTAAAAATCATGGTTCCCAGTTTGATACATTGCTGTTGCCTTGTAAGATTTTTTTTTTTTTTTTTTTAATCGTTTACACATAAAAGACTCTAATGTGTAAAACAGAACTTTATATGAAAACTAACTAATGGAACTTGAATACAGAGAATCCTTTCAATCAAAACAACATAAAATATTTATTATCGCAAATTTTACACTCAACCCAATTCAAAAAGGGATGCTGTTACATAAGAAAGTTTTAATGAACCTTTCTGCCATGTTTCACAGAAGACTTTGTTGGCTTTGTGACTCTACGGAGGACGGGAAAATTGGTCTCGCTTAAATCAAGAGCAGCAGCAGGCTCTGGTTTACCATTATTCATGTTTTTTCGAGAATCTTGGGTCTTTGTTGGCTTTGTGATTCTAAGGAGGACGGGAAAATTGGTCTCACTTAAATCAAGAGCAGCAGCAGGCTCATCCTCATGTGGTAATGGATTGTCTAATTCTCCTTGTTCAGCAACCCATTGCCTAATTCGTTCTTCTCGTGCTTTTCTAGCAACCCATTGTTCGTAAAATTCTCCTTGTTCAGCAACCCATTGCCTAATTAGTTCTTCTTGAGCTTTTCTAGCAAGCCATTGTTCGTAAAATTCTACTTGTCCAGCAAAAAATTGTACGTAACATTCTGCTTCTGTAAGACGCGGGTCATCTGAATCTTCCACAGTGAAAACTATAGTCGAAGTTCCGTTACGCAGATCACAATTAACAAAATACCTCTGGCCAGTCGCAGTCATAACAAAATAACCATGTTTCTTCTTTACCTCGGTAATCATCTTCTGTTTCAGTTGTTGAGCAAACTTGAGCAGTTCCTCGGCCAACCTCTTCCGTATCTCAACAAGTTTCTTCTTGTAGTGACGTTCCTCCGCCTTGTCTTGTTCATCGTCATCTATCTAGTTTCTTCTTGTAGTGACGTTTGTTCATCGTCATAGCCCAACAAAGCGAAAGCATTAGCCAAAGTAATAGCCATGAACATTGTAATGGGACAATGCCTAGGTATTTATAGGCGCGTCCCAGTTACCCTAGCTAAGATTTATAATATATAAAACAATATAGGAAAAATCAAACAAAAGATTAAATTCAAACTCAAATTTAAGTTTTATTTTCCTTTCTTTATAAAAAAAAGTTTTATATTCGTGCCAATTTACATGTAATTTTGATTTTTTAATGATTAAATTAATCAATCTTTGATCAAGATTAGAAATTATTTAATAATTATTTTAAAAAACGAAAGTTACGTACGTTTTAAACTAAATTACGTGTATTTTTTAATGATATATTTTTTTATTTTTCTCAATTATATAATACATATAAATTTGATCAATTTGACCAATTAAAAATCAAATGGATGGAGGGAGTATATGAAATCTAATTACATTATTTTTTAATTCGTGGATTTATGTAAAAAAAAATGCAAAAAGTTGTATGTGTTGTGCGGAAAATTTTTATCATTTAAATCGTTAAATTTTGCAAATAACTTTTTTTTCTTAAATTTATGTGCTTCAAAAATACGAATTTTTTACTTTCTTTTTTTTTTTTGCAAAAATACGATTTTGCAATCATATGCAACCTCCAAAAATAACTGAATTTAATTATTTTTCTAGAAAACTTAAAAAAAAAGCTGCATTAGATTGCAAATCAAATATTTTCGAAAAATGGTAAAATTACAAACAAACTTATAAAAAAAATAATATTCTAATAATTTCTCTAAATTTAATTAAATATGAAAAATTCTTTATTTAAAAATCAATTCTTTTTAAGAAAAATTCATTTGGAAAAAAGAACTCTAATTATTTCTTGATGTCATCCTTTTATTACTTACTCCCCTGTTCCATAAATATTGTTTCAGTTTGACTTTTCAAAGTCAAATTTATCTAAATTTGATTAATTATTTAAAAATAATCATTTATAATTTTGTAATTTTACAAATTGATTAATAAAATAGAATTCTCAAATTTTATTATGGTATTCTTTTATATATAAATATTATTATATAATGTGCTTTTTTTTCTTGGTCAAAATTAATAAATTTGATTTTAATTATTCAAATTTAGACAAAATTATGGGACATATGGAGTAATTATAACCAATTAAATATATATGATTTAGTCATCATAAATAATTACCTTTGGGTCAAATTTATCGAGATTATTTATTGTATCGATTTATGTAATATACATTTTTATAAGAAATAATGATAAAATTAACTTTTTTTTCAAATATTTTTACGAAAATAACAACTTTTTAACAATTGGCCAATAAACCCCTTTTCAATACCTCACCGCCAAATGCTTATTCAATGTTTGATGGCAGGCAAATGAAAGAACAGGAAAAGATGTAATAGTCATGTGGTTTGCACGTCTTTTAATTGGGGGGATCCATGCTATACGGTCTGCCACCACAGCTCGATTACATTTCTGGTATATACTAGAGAACTCAGCTTTCAAAACTGGTACATTTCATTCAATCTTTTCATTTCTGGTACAGCTGACAAAAAGCAAGGGAAGTGGCGATTTCTGTTGAAATTCATTTCAACAGTTGGCATAATTTTGTAACTACAAAATGTATTTTATACTTGTCATTTTATATTGCTTAGAAAATGAATTTGTAAATAAAATTTATCCAATTTTTTTGCTTCGTGTTAAAGAATTGACATTTTACTTTGGTATGATACGGAAATTTTAAAAAATTATTATGTCTAACTAGCTTATTTTTTGGTCCGAACATGGCAACTCAACATCAAATTGTTGAAAATTCTTTCGAGTAGGCATGTTTAGGTGAATAAAAAATATACTTGTACATGTTTTTTTTACGTTGTCTTTGTTCCATATTTAAGTATTGACGTTGTACTTTGGTATAATATGAAAATCTCCAAAAATTATTGTGCCTAATTATCTTATTTTTTGGTCCGAACATGGCAACTCAACATCAAATTGTTAAAAATTCCTTCGAGTAGGAATGTTTAGGGGAATAAAAATTATATTTCAACATGTTTTTCTTTCATTTTTTTTATTCCGTATTCAAGTATTGACGTTGTACTTCTGCGTAAGCCAAGATTTAGGCAAAATTAATTTTTGTAGATATGTTAAATGTTTACCCGAATATGGCAACTTCACATCAAATTGTTAACAATACCTTCGTGGAGTTACGTTGAGGGCCATAAAAAACATATTAGAAAACATTCCCTTACTTTAAAGTAAACATACAACATCATACAAGTACTTCAATTTGAAAACAGAAAATTGAAGCATCATACAATTACATTAAATTGAAAACAGAAAATTAGAAAATAAGCATACATTGACACGAGAACCACAATACAACTTCTTAAAATTCACTGAGATCAACAGCATAATTCTCGTCCTCAGCTTCCTCAATTTTCCTTGCAATTTGACGTTCCTTTGCAGCTTCAGCTTCTAGTGCAATTTCACGTTCCTTTGCAGCTCGAGCTTCCATTTCCATTTTAAATTTAACTTGTTGTGCAGCAAATTCAAAATGTTTTGCAAGTTTAGCGTCCTCAGCCTGCACATCGTATGACTTTCTGTTTTTCCTGGTTTGTTTGGTTTTAGTTTTACTAGTTTGTGGTTTTTTGCCCTTATCCATCTTATGCTATTGCCTTGAAGAAAGAAAATTTGAGAAGAAACTAGTAACTTGTGATTCTGAATAAGCACCAACATTGGGTTTTATAGCCAATTTTGGATTATTATTTTACCTTTTTGTTGATGAAAAAATACCTCAATAATTTAAACAAGCGTTATTTTGAAGTGACTAGAGCACTTTGCGTACAAGAAATAGAAGATGTGACTACACAAATTTATTAGCCTGCAAGAAAATAATATGAAATTTCTGAAATCAACTTTAATTTTTCAAAAAACAGCTTTATTTTACTATGCCTGCAATCAACTTTACCTTTTCAGAAACAAGCCTTTTTTAACTATGCCTGAAATCAACTTTATTTTTCAGAAAACAGCTTTATTTTACTACAGGCTATTTTCGCAGTCCTATCTCAGAGTGCTTTTTTGCAATAATGCAGGGTAAATTTAAGTGTTCGTTGCTGTGCATTCACATGATTTTCTTTGATGAGAAATTTGACTCCTACAATCTGTTTTTTGATAGTTCTTTTCAGTGCTTTTTGACAGTACTGTTGAGTCACGGGCTAGTCGAAGGCCAATCAATAATTTATCCCTTGATTCTCAGCTACAAAACAAGTCTGTGTTGAGGCTTGTTCACTCAACCACTGGAAATTGAGCTTTCACTCACAATTGAGCTTTCTACTATAAGCAGCAACATTGGGTTTTATAGCTAATTTCGGAATATTATTTAAACTTTTGTTGATGCAAAAATACCTCAATAATTTAAACAAGTGTTATTTTGAAGTGACTAGAGCACTTTGCGTACAAGCAATAAGAAGATGTGACTACTCAAATTTATTAGCCTGCAGGAAAATAATATGGAATTTATGAAATCAACTTTACTTTTTCAGTAGTCAGCTTTAACTTACCATGCCTGCAATCAACTTTACTTTTTCAGAAATCAGCTATATTTGACTAAAGTCTAAGCCTGCAGTCCTTTCTCAGAGTGCTTTTTTTCAATAATGCAGGGTAAATTTAAGTGTTTGTTGCTGTACATTCACATGATTTTCTTTGATGAGAAATTTGACTCTTCCAATTTATTTGTGTGCAGTTCATTTAAGTGTATTTGGACAGTACTGTTGAGTCACGGGCTAGTTGAAGAGCAATCAATAATTTATCCCTTGATTCTCAACTATAAAACAAGCTTGTGGTGAGGCTTGTTCACCCAACCACTGAAATCTAATTTAGCATTTCACACACACAATCCAACATGTCAAACATTCCCGATTTGAATCTCTGCTTTTGTGATAAGTTGTGCGTTGAACGCACATGGTCCTATGGAAGAAATGCGGGAAGGAGGTATCTCAATTGTCCAAATGGAGGCAACGGATGTGGGTACAGTCGTTGGCTTCATGAACCATTAGAGGAGCGTGCTGCGCGTGATTTTGAGATATTGGAAATGCAACGAGTCAGAGAACTAACTCGCCATCAGTTTGAATCAACTGATGAAAATGAGAATGACGACGAGGACTCTGTGGAGGAGGATGGGATTGAGCAAAAGGATGGGATTGAGCCTGATAATCCCTTCGCCGGTCTCGATGAATCAACTGATGAGAATAAGAATGAGTACGAGGACTCGGTGCAGGAGGATGAGGAAGATGATGATGATGATGATGATGAAGATGAAGATTAATTTCTTCGTCTATGATAAAATGTGGTTTTTTTTTAAGTTTTCCCTAAAGAATGTCCTCTACGGATATTCATTTGTATTTCTTGTTTTCATGTTGTGTGATGTTATGGAATGTGATGTTTTAATTATTTACGTACTTTTCTTGCACACTATAACACCATCATAATAGAAAAAAACACACTACAAGAACATAATAGAAAAATGCACACTACAAATACATAATAGAGAAATTAAAAGCTTAAATAATTGACTAGTACTTAACTAAATTTCTTCGTCGGACATGTAATCATCGGATATGTAACATGGATTTTGTTGAAGATGTTGTTCCTCAACGGTTGTTAGCTCTCTCCCACTTGCACGAACGGAGTCTTTGGCAAGTTGATAGATGTAGTGACGAGTTCTACGTAACAACATTCGATTGTTCTCAATCCGTATCTATTTCACAGCTCGAATGACTTTACGCTTATAATCATTCCAACCCAATGATTCACCAATACGCGGAAACATGTCAAGCGAATGACGAATAGGGACCCTCGCACCCATAGCAATTAGGTCATTTCGTAAACGTTCCGATTCTTCACGGCGATATGCCCATTCTCGATGAACGCCTGCAAAATATTCCACTGGATCGCTTCGTCTTAGACGCCGGTAGTCATCATTTCTTTCTCCGAGCAACCAATTGTGATTTGTAGAGGATGACATATTTATGTTGTAGTTGGTAAATTAATTTGCACTTAACCTATATGGAAGGTCATATATATATATATATATATATATATATATATATATATATATATATATATATATATATATATATATATATACAACCCACTTGCAAGTGGGGTTGTCAGGGTGGGGTTCTCATGTTTTATTGATCCTGCTTGAACTGAAAAGATAACTCAGCTTTGTAGGATAAAGTATTGAAATGACCATTCAACTTTTTCATTTTTCTAGCTGTGTCTGTGTGCTGAACTTTATTTCAGTGTTGAAGTGACAAAACAACTTTTTCGGAAATTCTAGCTGTGTATTATTTTTTAACAATTTGTACAGTTCAAAAAATCATACCAATTTTGCTATAAATTGGAAGGTTTTTATGTGATGTCTCCGTATCTAAAAAGTTAGTCATGTCTAATTCAAGAAACTCTTCATCTTCGGTTAGAAACCCTTACAAACATAGTTCAAGCACTTTCAATTACTTCGGTGAACATGGAAGTGTAAGGTGTAACTGCAATATACCAGCTCCTTGTCAAGAAGCATGGAAAGAAGGTACTCTTGACCCGGGAAGGAGGTTCTTCGGGTGCAGCCAGTACAAGGTATGTACAGCATCACTTTATGTAAATTTTGTTGTTGCGAAAATATATTGAGTTTTGTTTAATGTGTTGTTAGGATCCTACAAGAAGATGTAACTTCTTCAAGTGGGCTGATCCATCGTACACTGAAAGAGCAAGAGAAGTGATAAAAGATTTGAAGCTAAGACTGAATAGAAAGGATGATGACTTGCACAATGCTTGGAAGGTGGACGAAGAAATTTGTTTGCTTCAAAATCAGGTTGAAGAAACAAATAATTTGTTGAAGAAGTTGGAGAAGGAAAACATGACATTGAAGAAGCTTTTGGTCTGTGCTGCTGTAGTAATCATGATTATTTCGTTATGGAAGTAGTGTAATTTCATAAGTAATTTATTATTAATTGTTCCATGTAAGTTTTTTATTAAGCATGTTGAACTACGTTGGTGTAATTTTCTTTTAGTAATGGAACTAAGTCGTTTTAAGACCAATGTTAAAGCATTTGAATTAAAACAAAAAAATGAAAGCATTAAAGACAATTGTTTGAGCAACACATTTAACCAAATAAAGACAAATGTTTAAGCAACTAAAGTTAAGCATTACAGACAATTGTTTAAGCAAATAAACTAGAAAACATTCGATTACATCAAAGCAAACATATAGTCGATTACAAGTAGTTGAAGAGTCACTTCCTCGGCTCCCACAACACATGGCTACCTGTATGACACCTTCTCCCCTTGCCTTTCACATTTCTTGGTGGTTGTTGCCTAAGATGGGGCTCCTCGTTAGCCTCTTCCTCGCTACTGGATGAAGGCTGTACAGGTGCAAACTCTCTAAACCCATGAGCCTGGGGCGTCTGTAGGTGTGACTGCGAACGACCTCCAAAAGTCATCTGCGAACTACCTCCAAAAGTCATCTGTGACTGGTCAAGCTGGGAGTAGTCCTGAAATCCACCAAAAGACCCACCCATACCCCAGGCACCTGTCATCTGGGAACCTGACTGCGAACCACCTGGAAATGTCATGTAAGAATGGTCTTGGAAGGCACCAGAAGACCCACCCATACCCCATGCACCTGTCATCTGGGAACCTGACTGTGAACCACCTGGAAATGTCGTGTAGGAATGGTCCTGGAAGGCACAAGAAGACCCAGCAAAATGTGGACATAAGTAAGAAAACTTGCACTTGCGGAAAATGGAAATGTCACCATATGCCTTGTTCTCATGTAATGGCTGGTTGTTTAGTGGACAATATTGATTGGAAGCAGTGGGTTGGACCTTACCACTACTCGTCCAAATTGCATAAGTTATGGGAACCCCTGATATTTCCACTGCCAAGCACGGACTTGTGGAACTACGTTTTACCCGAAGAGTGGCAAGTGTTTGGAAAATTGATACCAAATCCGGCCTACAAGAAGGTGAAGAAAAAGAGTGGCACAAGGGGACAGTCTGTAAGAATTCGAACTGAAATGGACCAGTCAAGATCAGGGATAAAGTGTAGTCGGTGTAAGCAAGAAGGACATACAAAACAGAGCAGACTTTGTCCACAGCGTCCCCCGGAGCCTTCTACTTGATGAAATCAAGTCTTTAGATGTCTAATGTCATTTTACTTCATGCTGCTAGTTTGTTTATCCTAATTTGATTTGGTGTGATTTTATTTTTTCCATGTACTTTGGCTCGTAATAGTTGTATTTGAAAATACACCTAGAGGGGGGGTGAATAGGTGTTATGACTAACAATGACCAAATAAAAAATATTCTACCTAAGAAAATATATACTGGCAGTTAGCTGGGTACGATAGGCAGCTAACTGGGTTCACCAAAAGAGACAGATTAATGAATAGGCAGCTAGCTGTGATATGCAATGCAGAAGGACAAAATTACAGTAAGTAAAGAACACCAAGACTTTTAGCTAGGTTCGACCCCTAATCGTCTATGGTCTACGTCCTAGTCCCTTACCAACTTGGTAAGAGAATATATTATTGATCACACGAAAAACCAATTACAAGACTCAATAATATATCTCCCTTATCACCCAGTTACTAACTGCAGCTAGCTGGAACCTCTTGTTTCCTGAACACAGCTCTCTAAGTTCTATACTTAAACCAAGTATAAACTTCTCTAGCCTAATGCTCCTTGAATCCTGGTTCCACCAGCTCAACAATTCAGCAACTACTTATCTTTACAAGATGAACAATACAATGGATAAAAATAATTACAACTCAAGGATTCGAAATCTATAAAGACTCGATGTATATATTATAGTACAGGAGCTCTTTTGAAATGAGGTGCAGAGTTGTTTCTTGTATTCTTGAATATAGATTGAAGGTTCTTATTCTCTGGTGTTGTACTTCATGAATAATTACGCAGCCCTTTATAGTGAGTTGTAGGAGATGAGATTTTGAACAATCTTTGCAACGGTCTTGAAGATATCTTCTCACGTGTGGCTTTGTTCAATTTAACTGTCCTACTAACGTTCACCTGCAGGTTTTATGAGTATTAAACTGAAGATTATAATGATTCTTATTTGAGAGAATAAACCAGAGGAAAGAGAGAAGAAAGTGTGATTAATGCTTGAAGAAAACCGTTAGATAGAAAATGAGGAGCATAAGGAATTTGATAATTAGTACATGTGTTTTCTTCTCATACTTTCTACTAGACAATCAGTGGTGGAGGTGTAGAATTAAGGAAAGTTTGAGTATTAAAAAGTGCATGCTTGAAAAGTAAGCACATGGGTTGCTTTTAGAAGAACATTAAATAATACAAAGATTCCCTTACTTAAGGAAATATGTTTTTTTTTAGAAAAAGCTATTGAATGAAAAGAGCTTTTAAAATATGAATATTTCTATCATGAATGTTCAGACCACTCTTGATTAATTATGACTTAATTAAAAAGTCATATAGTCGAACTTCCCTGTCATACTGGACAGACAGCCAGCTAACTGTGATACTGAGTCAGCTAGCTTAGATACCTTGCCAGCTAGCTGAGATGCCCTGTTTTCTGCTGAGTAATTAACCTGCAACAACAAAGTTTATCCAGAACATATTCCCAGCTTGCTACCTAGGTATGATCATCAAAATTAGAGGGTTTCAGTATTTGTGTGCTTTATATCAATTTCATTTCAATTATGAAAACATGGCAGTTTTCTTTTATGTAGAGGCATATATGATTTTGTGTTTGAAACATAACAAATGCCATCAATTATGAAATCATATCAATTGCATAAATTAACACACTTCCAAAAATAAAATTACAATAGTCCACTCCTCGTCGGACATGTCGCAGTCCGATTGATTTTCAGGACTTATGCTCCATTGATGATATTGTCTAGCTTGTAGGATGTCTCCGTCCTCTGCACACATCCTCGCATCTTCTGCTAGGCTGTATCGTCGTACGCGCAAATGCATTCGATTCTCCTCCTCACGTGCACGAAATAACGCGGCTTCCAGTTGTCGAGGAGTGTTACGTGGCATGGATTTAGCGCGCTGTTTTACTACTCGTAACCCATTTGTTCGACATTGTTCGACACAAATGTCAAGAGTTCGTGCACGCCATTCCCACTCCCTCTGCATTGTTGCTACTGAAAGAGTTGAGTAACGATGATTAGGGTTCAAGGAGTAAACAAATTCATCTTCACACACCCAACTCCTACCCATAACTCGAAAAATATCACCAGGAGTATAAGTCATTTTGTGTCGATGATAATTATTTTGGTTACATATTTATAATCAAACGGACTGTTTTTTCCCACTTGGATTATTATCCACCACTTGCATTATTTTAGCTACCACCGACAAATCACAGGAACAAATAACTTAAATTTGTAGGAATTGCACCCACATCTTCTACTCACATAGTGAAGAATCTCGTGCATGTACAGTAATCTGCAACAAATACTGAAAAGTTCTGTAACGATAACAAATGCCTTGTCACATCTTCTTATTTCAAGTAGGAAACGATTTTACCATTGCTGTTTTAAGCTTCCCGTGAGTGTACAGGAAAAAAACAACAAGAATCTTGCCAGTCCTTAAAAAGCGCTGTAAAAAGATGAATAAAATTTCTTGTCGAATTGAAAACAAGGATGCTAGTCTGTAAAAAGATGTGAGGTCCCGTCAACAATAACATAATTACAACAATCTCGTGAACACACATGAAAAACAACACACGAATCTTTGCAGTATTGCCAAAGCACTATAATAAGTTGTACAATACTCTGAAACAAAGCTAAAAATTTATGTGAAATTCAAAAATTGCCCAGAGTCTGTATAAAGTAGTGTAGTCCCGTCAACATTAACATATATTTCATTATTTACAGCTGTTGTTGTGTATTATTGACGAAGACATCTACAAAATTCTCTATAAATAGGTTCTACTTTCTTATTCATAAGCACAACTCACTGGTTTCTTCTCACACAAATTTTGATCCAATTATTTTTTTTCAAGGCACTTGCATCAAATGGATAGGAGGAAGGGGATGGGGAAAGTGCCAGAAACAAGTTTCTACGACGACATGGATAAGAAGAAAGAAGACGAGCATCAGAAGATGAGGGCTGGGATTATACGGCCTGGTGAGCAGTCCTTGTTCATCAAAAAGATGTAGATTTTTAAGAGCAGGGAGGAGATAAAGGGAAAAGACTGGGTCAAAACTAAGGACGAGATGTTTAACTTCGACTTCTACAATGATGATTTCGCGACTGAGTTCTGTGATGGTCGTAAAAAGCTAGATGCAGAATTGAAAGATAAAAAGATTTCTGATGAGGAATGGTACACTCAGGTGGAACTGCTGGCTAATCGGATGCACAAAAAATATGAGGAATTGTTCGATGCTGAGGAGGCGGAAATGACAAACTATGTTGACGAATATGAAACAAGGGAGCGTCAATTTCCTCCAGGAAATTGAGGAATGTAGCGACGAGAATTAGGCAGTTGGCCTAATTCGAATTTAAGAACTTGTTGGTTATTTTATCTTTGCTTTTAAATTATATGTTTGCATTTTAATTTTAGTGTGCTTCATCTCTTGTACTTTGTTTGCTTCATTTGAATAAAATTTTTCTTTCAAAATTTGGAAATTTTTTTCATTTTCGGGCAAAAAAAAAACATAGTTACACATATGATATATTAATTTTTTTGGGCTTACACCAAAGTAGAACATCAATACTTCAATACGGAACAAAAAAAACGCAAGAAAAACATGTACAAATATGTTTTTTATGGCCCTGAACATGACTTGACGAAGGAATTGTAAAGAAACGTATGTGGAGTTAACATATTCAGATCAAAACATAACATAGCTAGACATAATAATTTTTGGAGATTTTCGTATTGTATCAAAGTAGGAAGTAAATTCTTTAATATATATTAGAGAAAACAAAAAAAATTTATTTACAAGTACATCTTCAAAGTCATGTAAAATGAATACTAGAAACTATATTTTCTAGCAAAAAAAATGCTAAGTGCTGGAAGCAAAAAAAAATAAAAAATGGGGGCAATGGAAATCGCCACTTGAAGTGGCGATTTCTGTTGAAATTCATTTCAATAGAAAACGCCACTTCAAGTGGCGATTTCCATTGCTTTTTGTCAGCTGTACCAGAAATGAAAAGATTGAATGAAATGTACCACTTTTGAAAGCTGAGTTGTCTAGTATACCAGAAATGTAATCGAGCCCTACCACCACAAAACTGTCCCGCTTATGTTAACAATTTTTGCAAGATACGTACATTGGAATTGCATATTCAGCCAATACCCATGTATCAATTACGTATTTCATATAAAGTAATATTAAAAAATTATTCAACTAAAATATCACATATTATTCAAATAAAATTATTAGTATGTGGTTCAAATAAATATATATTATTTTAATTTTATTTGTATTCACTTGGGGGTTCAACAATTAACCTTTGGAGTTAAACGTTTCTATATTGGGTTTTAGAAATATTCAGAACGATGAATAAACCGTATACGAAGTTAGGGTTTAGGGTTTGGGGTTTAGGGCCTAAACCCTAGACCCTAAACCTTAACATATCCTGTTAGCGTTTAAAAATCAGGACGCCGGATTCAATTTTTAACTAAAATTTTTAAATTAAAAAAATACAATTTAATTAAATTTAGGGGTTCAACAATTAACTTTTGGGGTTCAACGTTTCCATTTTTGGTTTTAAAAATATTCGGAAGAAAGAATAAACCGTATACGAATTTAGGGTTTAGGATTTGGGATAGTTTACATTAAAGTTTTTAAATTTTAAAAAAATACAATTTTAATTAAATTTATTTTTAAGTAATAAAAATAATTTGAATTTTAAATTAACAAAATAATTGTTGAAGATTTTTTTAATTTAAAGATACCCATATTACAATTGCGTAACCCACCCCCGTATTTGTGTCAGAAAAAACAGAACTATGCCACAATTTGCAAGCAATACGCATAATGCAAATGCTTATTAGCATTACTCCATTGGAACTTGCGTAAAATCTCATAATTCCCCAACCCAGAAATGCGTATTGATAAATACCCCTTCGCAAAATGCGTAATGGATCAGGTAGTTTTGTCAGCACTGGGAAAACTGGTTATTTTTATTAGTTTCATTAAAAAAAACCAGGTACTCTTGTCTTTCACCCTTTTTAAAACGGGTGATTTGGTTTATCCGTAAACTTCGTATGCTTAAATAATTTATTTATTCATTCGAAGATATAGTTCAGTGTCTATGTACCATGCCAAAATGAACTTTATAATTTAAGCTTTGATAAATTTAGATTGAAGTGGATGCTTAGTTTTGGGACATTGAAAATTACTTAGTTTTCCTGTCCTGGTAATGGTATGCCACGAAATTTTTACATGACGTCCAATGGTTATGTAAAATTGATTAAAAACACAACATTGTAAATAATCGTGATTAAAATTTGTTTCACTTAAATTCCTAAATTTAAACATGTTTTCTGTAAGCATCTTTGGATCCTTTATTAAAATTGCAGGAGCTTCTTGTTTAGAGCCGAATAGAACTTCTTTGGGTTGGTAATATTGAGATAATACGAAAAAAACATTCAGCAAACCCCAAAATAATTTTTCAATATTAGAATGGTACAGAGATAGGAAATCCTTACTGCAAACAGATACTTGATGCATTTCATGTCTAATAACCCTTCTGTTTAATTTAGGTTTATTTGTTACAGTTCAGGGTAGTAGAATATCACAGAGTATTACTCAAAAGGTACACTCAGACAGATGAAAAGAAACAATAAGTATTTGTTGCAGAAAAAAATTCTTTAAAGAATCAACCTGCTATGTTGTCAATGCACTAGTTGTGTGTTTTTTTGGTACTAAACTTTCATTATTTTATCCATATAGCCCACACAAATAGTGAATAGGAATAAAATATTTTAAAATATTTATATTCTTTATATCAAGTACTCACATTTGGTGTAGGAATAAAATATTTTAAAATATTTATATTCTTTATATCAAGTACTCACATTTGGTGTGTTATTCTATTTTGATTATAATATATAAGTGTTCTTCCCCAAATTTAGAAGTTAAAGCAACAAAGAAGAAGTGAAGAGTGAAGAAGGAATTGAAGAAAAAAAAATGGTTAGTAACAAAATTTAGCTTGCATTTTTATTGTTAAGACATCTTTTCATTTTTAAGTTTTTCAACATGTTATTTTTATTGTTAGTTTTTCATGATTTATATTTAACAAAAAATTTGATATTGTAAAAATGTAGGGGAAAATAAAAAACTTTGATGGTAAATGGTATTCCTTCTGATGCTAAGAAGGAGGATGTAGCTAAGCTGTTTGACGAAGACGATATTTACATCGAGATGTAATAAAAAAATTTACTATTAAAATAGATTAATTTATATATTTAGTAGAGATTATTTTTAATTGCATTATTCTTTTTTTTGTGTTTGCTAGAAAACAAAACAGGGCTTTTGTTACGTTCAGAACCGTTGAAGATTGCAAAGATGCAGTTAATAAATACATGCGTCAGGTTTGGCCCATTTTATAAATATTAGCCCAAGCCCATTATATCTGCCTATCTGCCCAGACTGATACATTTATTAATTAATTGTTACACAGGATGCGGCAGAGTGTAAAGTCAAGGAGGAGGTCGTTGAAATTGATGATGTCAAAGAAGCCGGTGATTACGAAGTCCCTGCGGATTCTGGATTCAAGGATCCCGACACTGATAAAGATGATTCCTCCGAAACTGACACTGATGATGATGAAGACACTGATGATGAAGACACCAATGATGAAGACACCGATGATGAAGACACCGATGATGATGAAGACACCGATGATGATGACACTGACTCTGAAGACACTGACAACAATGATGATGAAGATTGATATTACTACTCCTAAACATTATATTTTAAACACTCTTCCCTTATCTAAACTCCCAATTATGATTATGTGAAACTGTGTGCCTCTGTTTAAACCCTCATATCTCAACTGTGCCTTTGTTGTGATGGGTTATATTTTAATGTTTTTTATTAAGACTGAAGCAACTGGTGTGATGGATTTTAATGGTTTTTTATTTAAGAATGAAGCAACTGCTATTTTATTAGTCTTTGGAATTACTCTGCTGTTTCTTTTATCTTGTTTTAAAAATTCTGTTCTGGGGTTCTTCCTGTAGTCTAAATTTTTCTCACAAATCATGGCTGCCCTTATTTCTCAACTTCAATCTCGAATATTTAAGGTATAAAACACTTTGATATAATCATACATACATATTTGTCAAGTCGTAGAGATTGAGTTCTTTTGTCTTGGATTGTTAAGGTAATGGAAGGAGGAGGAGCTGAAGCTGTGGAGAGATACAAGAGCAGGAATAAGCTTTTACCTAGAGAAAGAATTAGTCACATTCTTGATCCTGGTTCTTCTTTTCTTGAGCTTTCTCAGGTTCTTTTCTTATCCTGTAGTAAAGTTATGGTTTATGGTTTTTGAAGATTACCCAATTGACTGGTTTTCGATTTAAGGGATACTACTGAATTAATTGCAAGTAGGATGATTTTGGTGATCCCAGTACTTTGCTGTTGTAGATTAAGGGTGATTCATTTTGTAGGTATTTATTGGACTTATTGTAGATTAGGGAATTTATTTGGTAATGGTAATTGGTACTGTAGGCCTGTTGTCGGAATGAGTGCGTTGATTTTGGTTTTAGGCGCTGTAGTGTAGATGGCTTGGTGGAGTGGCCATGAGCTGTTTGTAAAAATGATCAGAAGGGTCTGATTTTAGAAAAAATGTGTTGTAATCCGTTTTCTAGAAATAGACCTTTACCACTAGGCTATGTCCGAACTATCATGTTGTAATCTTGGTGTGGTAAATTTGAACCTACTATCATGTTGTTGTAATCTTGGTGTGGAAAATTATTCCAAGCTGGGATTTGGTTTGTGTAAGGTCCTTCCGTTTAAGAATATATTTGTTGATCCACAACAAAATTTCATTAACGAGGTCGTATCAGATCCTGATGTATGCATCCTTGTCCAATTCTCTTATAAACAGGCTCTTCATCTTTCATAAAAAAGCTGTGTGCAAGGTTCAAACTGGCTTCCGTGACTGAACTGAAATCAAGTAATAAGTCAAGTTGGTTTAAAAAGACAGTCGTAGAACCCTTATGTGGAATATATATTCTTCTAATCTTCTTAGTGAACTTTGTCTTATCATATCAGATTGTCCATTTCACTAGGCGTAGCAACAGAAATGTTACGTCATGTTGTCAAATCTTTCTTGAATGACGTTGCTACAAATTTTTGTCTAATAAATCGAATTTCATATTGATCTTGAGTACCTTCTTCTATCTGTTTCTGATTTGTGGTTTCAATAATAAGCTTGCAGGATATGAACTGTATAAAGAACCATTACAAAGTGGAGGGGTTGTAACTGGAATAGGAGCAGTTCATGGGAAGCTTTGTATGTTTGTCGGGAATGACCCCACTGTGAAAGGAGGGACTTACTACCCCATCACTGTAAAGAAACATCTTAGGGCACAAGAGATGCAGCTCGGTGCAGATTACCATGTTTGTATCTAGTGGATAGTGGAGGTGCTTTCCTTCCGACTTTGTGCATTCCCTTTATCAAAGAAATGTGCAACTTTGAAGTCACCTGCAGCTACAATCACGATGATTCTGAAGAGTTTCCTAATGTGTCCGCTTGGATATTCATATTTGCAGGAGTAATTGGTTTTGTTCTGGGTAACGTAATAAACAATAAGCACCCATGGTTGGTTTTGGAGGTAGAAAAAATATTAAGAAGAACAAAGAAGTGCATCACTTGGAATCACTTAACATGAATCGATGTTGCCATTTAGTAAAGTATCATTGTTCTATGTGATCATGAAATGTAGTTATCTTGTACTTAAGTTATAAGCAAATCCATTGTTTTTGTTTGGTTCATTCAAGTTTTTCTTGGCTCTGTTTTGCCTGTGACTTTAAATAAGTGATATAGATTTTATTTATTAATAATTTAAAATTATTTTAAAACAATCAAGAAAACAACTGATACATGTTTATGGTTTTAATAGCTACGTTTTTTGTACAATTCAGTACGATCATAGTAAAAGAATTATAATTATAACAGAATTCCAAACAATTTTTTTTAGAAACTAATATGATTTTTACGAGAAGTAGGAATCTAGGGTGAAACCAAAATAAGGGTGAAATCAAATTTGTTACAAAGTACCATTAAACATGAATTTTATTAATAAAGTTCTATAAAATGTTATGCAACCAGGCTACGTATTTGTTGGTGTTTTACAAAAATTTATATCAAGTAACCCTATATTGTATATTATACTCGTTGATCGT
The DNA here is from genome assembly GCA_036435485.1 of Saposhnikovia divaricata. Classification (NCBI taxonomy): domain Eukaryota; kingdom Viridiplantae; phylum Streptophyta; class Magnoliopsida; order Apiales; family Apiaceae; genus Saposhnikovia; species Saposhnikovia divaricata. The sequence goes on from CM071594.1 coordinate 8,189,500, forward strand.
AGTCTTTTTCTAGTAAAAAAATTATAATCAAAAGAATTATAATTATCATAAGAATTCTATTTTTAAATATTTTCAAACAAAACATAGTATTCTAGGGAAAATAGGATTTTAGGGGTGAAACCAAAATATAGTGCGAACCAAAAAAGGGTGAAACCAAAATATATTGCGAACCAAAAAAATGGTACCATCAAAAGAGTATTTCTTAATTAATATATACTAGCTTAAAACCCGTGCAATGCACGAATTTTTTTTAATATTATATGAAACTTTTTCATTATTTTAAATTAAATTTTTTAAACATGAATTTTGGAGGCTTTAATTTTTATATGAGATGATTTGATAATAATTATATAAATGTTATCCGTGATATTTCTAGAAAAGGAGGGATTTTAGTTAGAAAATATAGAAAAGATGATAAGTTTTAGTTGAAAAAGGTAATCGGTTAATTATTAGTGATTATAAAATTATTATTTTATTAAATAGAATGCCCATGATATGATTAGAAAAATAGTGGATTTAGTTAGAGAAAATTAAAAAGGTAACATGTTTGAAAAGGTAATTGATTAGTTTATAGTAATTATAATTTAATTATGTTTTTTACTAAATACAATTTTTTAGAAAAGGAGAAATTAATATTATCCGTGATATTTCTATTAAAAGAGGGATTTTAGTTAGAAAATATAGAAAAGATGATACGTTTTAGCTGAAAAAGATAATTGGTTAATTATTAATATTATAATATTATTAGTTTATTATATTAAATAGAACCGCCCGTGATACAATTGGAAAAAGAGATATTTTAGTTAGAGAAAATAGAAAGATAATGTGAAAATCAAAAAGATAACATGATATATGTGAAAATGATAATTGATAAGTTTATAGTAATTATAATTTAATTATGTTATTTTACTAAATAAAATTGCTCATAATTTTTAGAAATGAGAAATTAATGTTGCCCGTAATATTTCTTAAAAAAAAGAATTTAATTAGAAAAAATAGAAAAGATGATACATTTTAGCTGAAAAGGTAATCGGTTAATTATTAATATTATAATTTTATAATTTTATTTTTATTAAATAGAAACGACTGTAATATAATTGAAAAAAGAGAGGTTTTAGTAAGAGAAAATAAAAAAGGTAACGTGTTTTGGCTGAAAAAGGTAATCATCCATGATATATTTGGAAAAAGAAAGACTTTTGTTAGAGAAAAGAGAAATGGTAACGTGTTTTGCCTGAAAAGGGCAATTGATTAGTTTTTTTTTTTTTTTTTGCCAAGGAAAAGATTTTCATTAATTCAAATCTGTTACAAGAATGTGGGAAATTTCTGGATAGGCTACATTTGCCTTCCAAATGCGACCAGCTACTGAATAACTACAGCTTGCTAGGGCGTGAGCTAGGTTATTCGCAGACCGCTTTACAAAATTAAGGACTACTCCTTTGTCTGTTAACGCCTGCATAAGATCTCTGCACTCCTGTACAATGACTCCGAAGTAGGAAGCCATTGTAGAGTTTCCTCGAATTGCTTGGACAGCAATCAAACAGTCCGTTTCCACTACTACGTCGTGCTATTGTTTGTTTTTGATCCAGCTTAAAGCCTCACGGATCCCCATTGCTTCTGCACAGTCTGCAGCTATGTATCCCTCCTTGCACCTGGATCTTGCTTCTATCAGATCACCTCTGTGATTTCTTACTGCGAATGCGAAACTATAACAATTGGAGGGCTCGAAAACTGCTGCATCTGTATTTACCTTAGTCTGGTTTTCTGTTGGGGGAGTCCATCGCTCAGCACCATCGTTCGGGTTTAACAATCCCCATGAACGATCGAAGGTTTTGTCTTGAGCTTCTTTCCATTGACTAAGGGCCACTCTAGCAGAGTACACAGCTTCCTGCACTTCCGTATGCTTCTGGCTCCACACTATTTCATTTCTACTCTTCCAAATCATCCAACATACCATAGCACCAACTTGTCTATTATCAGCATTCCACTTGTCGAAGACCTCCACCGCCCAATCATAGAAGGAGGTTTCGTAAAATTCATCTCCCTGGGTACCTGTCTTCTCCCAACATGCTCTTGCAAAAGAGCATTTTAGTAATACATGGCATGTGCTTTCACCTTCTCTGTTGCACATTGGACATTCTATGTTAATGTTAACCTGCTTCATTCGAAGATTATCCTTTGTTGGTAAACAACCTGTGATGGCTCGCCACATAAAGATTCTGACCTTCGGAGGGACTGTGAGGTTCCATAATCGTTTCCAAAAACTGATATTAACGCCTTGATCTCCCAGATTCTTGGATTCTTGAATAAGATTATATGCTGTTTTGACTGAGAAAATTTCGTTCCTTTCTTTTCTCCAATACCAACTATCCTGATTATTGACAGACAAAGGCGCAGCCAAGATGAGATTAACGTCACGCTCCAGAAAAATATCCTTGATAAGATCTTCGTCCCATTTTCTTCCGTTAGTGATCATTAGACCTGAAACAGTTTGACCATGAATAGCTTCACTTCTTGTCAACACATAGGGATTCCCTGAATTAGGAAGCCATGGGTCGGTTTCTATTTTTACTGATTTTCCATCCCCCACTCTGCATCCCAGACCTTGGCGCAGAATGTGTTGAGCTGCAAGAATACTACGCCAAATAAAGCTCGGGTTTGCACCTAATTTGGCACTTAGAAAATTATCTTTTGGGAAGTATTTTGCTTTAAAAATCCTTGCGACCAGTGAGTTTGAGTTTGTGACAAGACGCCAGCCTTGCTTCCCGAGTAACGCAATATTGAATTCATGAAGATTCCTAAAACCGAGGCCCCCATAGAATTTTGAAACACACATACGTTCCCACCTCATCCAGTGAATGTTTTTATCCTTTTTACCTGATTTCCACCAGTATTTGCACATAGATTTCTCCATATCTTTGCACATTTCAATTGGTAAGAGGAAGACAGACATTGCGTATGTAGGGATTGATTGAGAAACTGTTTTTAATAGTACCTCTTTGCCACTTTTGTTTAGCATATTTCCATCCCAGCTTTGAATTCTACCTCGCACACGATCCTTTAGATAACCCAGAACTGCATTTTTGTTTCTATTGACACAGTTTGGTAAGCCCAGATATTGGCTATTTGTTTCAGCTTCATGAAAGCCCAGGATGTTTAATATTTCTGTCTTGGTATCTTGCTTGACGTTGCGACTAAAGTAAGCACTTGACTTGTTTATATTTATTTTCTGACCAGATGCTCGTTCAAAAATCGCTAGAATTTGCATGACTTGCAAAGCTTCCTCTGTTGTGGCTTGACAGTAAATATAGCTGTCGTCCGCAAAGAACAAATGGGTTACTTTCGGAGCACCCCTTGCTACACTGATTCCTTTTATGAGACCACGGTTCGCATATGATTTAATGATGGCTGATAACCCTTCCATGCAAATCAGAAACAAGTAGGAGGATAGAGGGTCGCCCTGGCGTAATCCCCTACCTGGGATTATGTTGCCAAATTCCTTGCCCGAGTGAGTGACTTTATACCGAGCTGTGGTGACACACTGCATAAAAAGATTTATAACTGTATCTGAAAAGCCCAGCCTACTAAGCATAGCTCTAATGTAACCCCATTCTACTCTGTCGTAAGCCTTGCTCATATCAAGTTTCAAGGCCATCCAACCTTTTTTGCCTTGGGTTTTTCGTTTCATACAATGAGTAATCTCAAACGAAATCATGATGTTGTCTGATATGATTCTTCCCGAAATAAAAGCACTCTGTTCCTCATCAATTATCGAGTCAATCATTTTCTTCAGCCTGTTAGCGAGGACTTTAGAGACTATCTTGTATTTGACATTGCACAGGGATATAGGACGAAGGTCAGTCATATACAGAGGGTTTTTCTTTTTTGGCACAAGAACAATATTTGTGTCAGTATATTGTTCGTCGAAACTGCCTCTGTCGAAGAAGTTATTGACCATCTTGAATACGTCAACACCAACTGTGCCCCAGTATTTTTGATAAAAGCCAGGGCTCATGCCATCAGGGCCTGGAGATTTGTCAGCATGCATATGGAAAATGGCTTGTTTTACCTCTTGTTCTTCGACTGGATTCGCTAGCCTTTCATTCTGATCATTGGAAATTCTGCTGTGCACACAATCAACTACATCTTGCCATCTCGTTTCGGATGCTGTAAACAGGACATTAAAGTAACCCACCATCATGTCTTGTAACCCTTCTTCCCAAGTTACTTGCTCGTCCCTTTCATTGAGAAGATACTGAACCTGATTATTCTTTCTTCTAGCTCGAGCTGTTGCATGAAAGAATTTGCTATTTTTATCCCCCTCTCTAAGCCATAGTTGTTTTGACCTTTGTTTCCAGAAGACTTCTTGTTGGGAGAGGACTTCTGTTAACTCTTTTTTAGCACGCTGGTTTCTTTGAATCGCTTCACCGTCTCTACAACCTCTCGTGTTTCTTATGACTTTCTTCCACTTGTCGATTCTCTGTTTAAAATTTCCTGTGAAATCCTTGCCCCAGGTCGACACATCAACCAGGCAATTGCTAAGCTTTGTTTGCAGAGACTCGTCCTGATTTCTCTGCCATGATTCTTCTACTATCAACTTGCAAATTGGCTCTCTTAGCCAGGCGTTCTCAAACTTTAACTTACGGGTTCTTGGTTGCATATTGGCCATGACTGGTTCAAGAAGGATGGGGTTGTGGTCAGATGTTGACACATTGAGGTTGGTCAGTTTTGCTTCTTTGAATGTCTCCAGCCACGTTCCTGATGCTATAGCCCTATCCAATCTAATCTCGATCCATTTGTCTGTTCCATGACCTCGTTCCCAGGTAAAAGGATATCCATGAAGTTCCATGTCGTGAAGATTACAATCGTCTAAGACTTCTTGAAAGCCATTGATCAACCAGGAGGGATATAAAGGCCCCCCTCTTTTGTCAGCTTGTCCCAAAACGTTATTCATATCACCTATAAGAACCCATGGCACCTGATTTTGGGAATGCAGATTTCTGATGAGATTCCATGTAGTCCTTCTCTTCGTCCTGTTAGGCTCCCCATAAATGCCCGTTAATCTAAAAGATGGCCACCCTTGAATCTTTACCATCACATCAATATGATTGTTGCTATAAGATTGAACGGTGATGTCTTCCTTGTTCTTCCAGTACATTACTAAGCCTCCTCCGTGACCCTGACAGTCTACAGCAAAAGCTCCTTCAAAACCTATCTTTTTTCTAACATTTTCTGCTCTTTCTTTTTTACATAAAGTCTCGCTAAGAAATATTAAACTTGGCCTCTTTTGGATCAATTGATCCTTAAGGAATTGAATAGTCCACGGGGTGCCAAGCCCATGGCAATTCCAGCTTAGGGTTGTCATAATTCCTGGCGGGCCCGATTTTCGGGACCCGCCGCATATCCGTTTTTTGACCCAGTGCTGTTGTCATCTTGATCCATGTTGTCATTTTCAGAAGTCTGCTCTATTTCTGTATTTAGCCCCATAATTTCCGCCCCATTACAGTCTGTCCTCCTTTTTTTATTCTCTAAAATAATACTTTTGCCTCCTGTGCTGTTTTTCCCTCCAACTTCTTTAGCTGTAAAGTTTGAAATCTCTGAAGTATTGCTTATTATATCCTTCTGTGTTGACTTGTCTCCTGTTTTTTCGTAGACATTGTTTCCTGATTTTCCGTGATCAATCCCTGAATTATCTCCTGCTTTTCCGTAATCATTGTCTCTCGCCCGATTTCCAGGATCTGATGGTTTTGTTTGACCACCTTTCTCTGTACCCAAATTCCGTTTATCTTCCGTGATGCTTGTCGGATCTGTTGTGGGTTCATCTCCGTTTCTCAGCCACTTTGAGCCCATCAAGTTATTTTGTTTTCTTAACTGAGCTCTAATGCATGCACCAAAAGGTCTGGTTATTTCATTCTCAGGAACGTCGAATAATTTACTGCAAAATTTATCCGCATGTCCTATGATACCACAAATAAAGCAGAATGTTGGGACGTTTTCGTATTTGAAAGTGATCCAACTCCATTCGTTTCCAGCCTTACGTACTTTCATTCTTCTTCGCAGGGGCTTTGTGATATCAATGGTGATTCTTATTCTCATATATTCTCTCCATATGCCTTTAAAGTTGCTTGGACATGAACAGATGTACCGACCCACTTGGCTTCCTATCTCCTGAAGAATCCTCTCAGACATGAAACCCGGTTGCATATCGTGCACTTGCACCCACAGATCGATTGTATCTAGAGAGACACATCTAGGGTTCATGCTTTCATTCATACGCCCTATTAAGAGAGTCTTTCGATTAAAGGACCATGGACTGCCTTCGATGACCCTGTTTAAATCAATGACATGGTAGAACTGAAAAAGAAACAAGTTTGCTTCTACAGCCTTGATATAGACTCCTTTTCCTGGTTTCCAGAGGGTCGCAAGAGTATGTTGCATTGCCGTAAAATCGAATACGCCTTCTGTTAGAAATTTCCCTACAAGGCACAGTTTTGGATCTCCTATGAGTTGTTGCTCTGTGGAATTTCCTTCTCCGATATCTCCCAGCGCTATGCCTCCTTCGTCATCTTCATCTAGACTTATTTCGAGCAATTGATTAGTTAATAGTAATTCTAATATAATTATGTTATTTTATTAAACAAAATTGCTTGTATGTTTTTTTTTTTAAAAAAAATTAATTAGATAAAATGTAAAAGATATTGTATTTTACCTAAAACATGAAATTATTTAGTTATTGAAAAATAGAAAAGGTAATATGTTTAACCTTAAAAAGGAAATTGATTAATAAAGTAGAAATTTTAGTTAGATAAAATATAAAAGATATTGTATTTTACCTGAAAAAGAAAATTATTTAGTTATTCAAAAATAGAAAAGATAATATGTTTAACCGGAAAAAAGGAAATTGGTTAGTTAGTAGGATGGATTTTATCTACCGTATTTTAGTTAGAAAATATAGAAAAGATAATATGTTTTAGCTAAAAAAGGACATCGGTTAATTATAACATTATAATATTATTAGTTATTTGTATTGAATATAACCGTCCGTGATATAAATTGGAAAAAGAGAGATTTTAGTTAGAGAAAATAGAAAGGTAATGTGAAAATTAAAAAAATGAGGTGATTTAATGTGAAAATGGTAATTGATTAGTTTATAATAATTATAATTTAATTATGTTATTTCAATAAATAAAATTGTTCATAGTTTTTAGAAAATGAGAAACTAATGTTGTCCGTGATATTTCTAGAAAAAAAAAGGAAATTTAATTAGAAAAAATAGCAAAGATGATACATTTTCATGTATCATTATTATAAACAATGTATACGATTTTTAATATATTTTATTAATAATTGAGAAATATGATGTGATATTTTCATGTATATATTAATGATTGTAAGATTTGTTGTAAATTAAAAAGGTAACGTAATAATATTAATGATTGAAAGATATGATAAAATTGATGTTTTTAGGTGTTTATAAAAGGTAATATGTTCAACTAAAAGTAAATGTGAAAACGGTAATCACTAATTACCATTAATTTTATTATATTAATTTGAAAAAGGCAATCGACTAATTTCCATTAATTTTATTATCTTAATCGACTAATTATCATTAATTATAACGTCTTTTAATTGGAAAGAAAATATTAATGATGGAAAGATATGATACGATTGATGTTTTTAGGTGTTTATAAAAGGTATTATCTCGAATAATTACCATTAATTATATTATGTTATTATTTATTTTAGGTGTATTTATGTTTCTTTATAATGAAGGTTATATAAGTAAATTCACTTGGTACCAAAAAACATATACCAAAACTTTCAATGTTTCGGAATTTATATAATAGTATAGATATATAAAGGTTATAGAAGGATATAATGATTTATCAAATTATTTGAACCAAAATTTTATTTTGGGGAAACAAGACTCTAAGTGTACGTGATAAAAAAACAAAACCTCCAATTATAGTAGTAGGGCATAACACAGGAACAGACAACAGAAAAAAAACGACAAGCAAACCATAGCTAAACAAAACCTGGAACACAGATGAAGAAAAAAACTAGTAGAACCTAAAACTGGCCTAAATCAGAAGATAGTGGCCGACCTTGGTACTGTAATTACTTGCTGCTTTGATCTTGTGGTTTAAACCCGTCTTGGGAAACAAGGCTTTTAGTGGACTTGACAACTGAGCGCATCCCTCTAGCAGATAATTTTGGAGCACACTTCTTAGCAGGGACGGACCCAGCCCATGGCTGGGGTGGGTTGTAGCCCGGGGGAAAAAATTGTCAAAATTTTATAAGTAAAATTTTTATAAATTCTGATGGTTCATGTAATATATAAACTCCGCCCGGGTGAAAAAATGGAAAATCCCTATTTCATATTGTAGTAGCCCAACTGGATATCAAGCCCATGTAAGTAAGGGTAAGTAAGTGCAATCTATTTAATAGGTAGTTGATTAAATTTTTGTAATTTTATATGTATAGTTGAGTTTAGCAGTTAGCTTAATTGATTTCGTGGTGGTGCGGCGCGCGTCTTGGTACCAACAAACTCAGCCCGGGTGGTAACCAAATCCTGGGTCCGTCCCTGCTTCTTAGTCTCTCGTTTTATAGTCATAACTATAACTGAATGCATTTAGGGAAACAAGACTCTCAGTGTACGTGACAACCTGGCTCTTTCCAGAACCACGTAATTTAAGAGCATACTTCTTGGTCTCTCTCGTTTTGTAGTTATAATTATAAGTACCCCCAGCATCAGCACGTACTATAACAAACTCCCCTGCACCCACATAACAAAGAACTTTTGCTATCTTAACGTCAACCTCAAAATTGAACAATTTTGTCCAAGGCACCTGGCCACAAATGCCGTTCAACACAAATAGACTAAGAGTGGATCCCTCCCCGGATTTAAAAACCATAGCAATTTTACCTTCAAAATCCAAAACATTTGACTTGGGACGTTGGGGAATCGATTGTACACGAAACACCTCCTTGTGCAAATCAAACTCCATTAATATATATGATGTTTCTTTGCACAAAATCATATACAACATCCCAGGTTTAGCATGGACAATTAATGGAATCCCGATATCAGCATTTTGTAGAGTTTTAGGAACTTGAATCTCTTTCCAAGAATCAGCTTTTGAAGAATACAGCTCCGCTTCTCTTCCTGGACTAAGACATTTAAACCCGATCCTAAATACCTTGTAATCATTGGAAATGGAATCGAAACCAAAGCCTGGATAAACTGAACCTCTCAAATATTTGTTTGGAGCAGGAAGCATCTTCAATTGTTTGGTTGCAGGATTCCATATATGTACAACATTGCATTCATCATTGGGCAAACAAACAAGACCATTACAAGACTTGATGCAACAAACTTCAGTAACAGTACGTGGCAGGTAAAGGCTATCTGAATCTTGAGGAGTGTATTGGACATCAATGTGAACAGATTCTTTTTCCTGACCTTCGTAGTGATATTTGCTGTAGCTTAGTAAAACAGGTGGTTTTTTCTGGGAATTGGTGAGGTGAGCTTGGACAAATTGAAGGTTAGATATCATGGTTCTCCAGGATTTGCAAACAGATTTCAACTGGTAGAGTGTCTTAACAGGCAACCGGGAAAGGATTATGAAGATTAATTCTTCAGGTAAATAGATGTTGCACATCCTCGTTGTAGCCATCGATCACAAAAGGTGAAGAATGTTAAGTTAAAAGTTGATGTTATGGTCTGTTGTAAAGAGAATTTATAGGATTCTGGAATCCAATCTCTTATTGAAATAGTAATTATAAGCAAATTACTTATTCATATTGAATTGGGATTAGTATTCTAAAATCTCTTCTAACAATTTATCCATGTTGATGACGAGCAGCTCTTGATGTTTGTTCCGGCACGAGTGAGATGTGGTTTCAATATACGTCTAAGCATGCATGCCGAGGGTCTATTGCATTAATTGATCATTTAAATTTATTCAAAATCACAATAAACTCGAAATAAATACTAATTGATATTATAATTTATTTGTCACTAATTTATTATATTTTATTACAACAATTTTTCTTAACATTATTTAAGATTTATTTGTTATGTTAATATTAACAAATATGAAAAACTGGAAATAATGTAGGAGATATGTAATAATTAACATTAAAATAACAAAAACTATAATTTATATTGCAATCACAAATATTTTGAACAATATTTATATTGGAAATAATCTTACAACCTTTAAAAAAAGAATTGCATAGGAAAAAAAAACATAGATTATAAAGCACAAACCGGCGGACTACTTTAGTGATACTGATACATGGCCGAACGACTACACCCCAACTTTATGCATCAGAAAGGCGTACAATATACTAGACCCACATAAATCCTAAAAGCCCACCCAACTTCATTCTAGCCGAAACATATATTTAATCTATCTTAGCCCAATATCATCTTCTAGCCCAAATTGCCATGGCATTTATTTTACATTATTAATAATATTTTCTAGCCCAAATATTTGTGAACATTCACAAAAATTTTAAACATTATTTATATTATATTATTAATTATATTCTCTAAGATTGTATTATTCTCCCTACTTGTTGTCTCAACAAAACATTGCGTTTTCTCCCAAGCAAATAATTTTCAAAAAACTGGATTATTTATAACGGACATAACAATTTCATAATTATAATCATTATGCTCACTATATGAACTTGAGTCACTAAATAAAAAATGAAGCCATAAAATTTGAATTAGCCTTCTTTTTTGCAAAATTTAACCTTAAAGTACCTCCAAATACCTCTTGAAATCTTAAAAAAATTATATGAGAATTTATGGGTTTGAAAAAGAAATTTCGGGACTGGTGGAGTAAAGGAGATCAGTATTACTGGGGTGCATTGAATTGAATGCAACCACATTTAGTACAAAACAAATTGAACTTTTACAAATGACACATTGCGGCTGGTGCAATATTTCATTGTGTCAGGTAAACTTACCACAATGACACATAGTGCCAATCGCAATAACATATTGCATCTGTCACAATGTCTCATTGCTCCAGATATCCTTCTTTATAAAATTTTTTTAAACTAAAATTGAAATTTGATTCTTTTAAAAAATTAATATATAATTAAAACTACATTATAAATACTTTATACTTAATATGTACTTTAAATTTTGATTTTTTTATCAAAATATACTCAAAATGTGTAAAACCTGTGATTGATTACAAATTGAACTCAATTACTTGAAATATATGACATACTTAGTTGTCATAATTGTTTGTAATAGAATTATATGTAGCATGTTTAAAAAATATGTACAAGTTAGATATATGTACAAGTAAGAAGTACTCACTACGTATTAGTTATTTAACAGAGAATAATATGAATTATCAATTATTGATTCAATTATTTTACTTTTAAATTATATACACATATTTATAAATCGATAATTACTTGCATACGAGTTTGAGATCATAATAATTCGAATTACAAATTATTTATAAAAATAAATGTTAAAAATGTTAACAAATATGGCACAACCTAACATTGCGTCTAGCGCATTGTAACATTGCACCTATCACAACATTGCCCTGGCGCTATGTAACAATGCTTTAAATGGTTGGCTAAACACCCGGAAGTCTAGTGGAATCAGGAATTATCATATATATATATATACATATATTAATGTTTGCCTAATAGAACTAATAAAATTGAAGAGAGAACGATACAAACAAGTTACCCTTGTCCATTGCTTGCTTAAATGTTTGAATTTACAACTCGAGAATGATCCATTATCATGTATATCGAATAACCACCTCCAAAAGCTCGATGTTTGATGAAGGGGTGCGCGACCACACTCCTATTACGCGCTAAGTCCATCCTTGTCTAGGTATTTATATGCGCGTCCCAGTTATCCTAAGATTACAATATAAAACAATATAGGAAAAGGAACTCACATCAAACAAAAGATTAAATTTAAACACAAATTTAAGTTTTATATTCCATTCGTGCCAATTTACATGTAATTTTGACTTTTTAGTAACTAAATTAATCAATCTTTGATTAAAGATTAGAAATTATTTAATAATTATTTTTAAAAATCGAAAATTACATTTTAAAATAAATTACTTGTATTTTTTAATGATATAATTTTTTTTATTTTTATTAATTATATAATACATATAAATTTTAATTAAAATTTTGTCAATTTTATCATTCAAAAATCAAATAGGAGGGATGGGGTAGTATCTGAAATCTAGTTACCATGTTTTCGAATTCGTGGATTTATGTTAAAAAAAAACAAAAAGTTGTATGTGTTGTGTGACAAAATTTTATTATTTTAAATTGTTAAATTTTGCAACTAACTTTTATTTTTTAAATTTATATACCTTAAAAATATGGTTTTTTACTTTTTTTGCAAAAATAAAAATTTTGCAAAAATACGATTTTGCAACCACATACAACCTCCCAAATAGCGTCAATTATTTTTCCAAAAAACGTAAACAAAAAAAGTTGTCTTTGGTTGCAAACCAAATATTTTCAGAAAATGTTAAAATTACAAAAAAACTTAAAAAATTAAGATTTTTTATTATTTTTCTAAATTTAATTAAACATGAAAAATTCTTTGCCTAAATATCATATCTTTTTACAAAAAAATCATTTGGAAAAAGAACCCTAATAATTTCTCTTTCTCTTTCTCGAAAATGTCTCAAAATCAGCCACACTCTCAGCTTTCAGTCACAGTCCTAAGCTCTCTCAAAAGTATACATTGTGATACTCCCTCTGTGGCTCTGTCCCATTATCGTAATCTCTTCTCAAGATTTATTTTCTTTCATATTAGTAATCCAACTCTTTATTCAGTATGCACTTACAAGATTAATTCTTTTGAAAAGTATTCTGTGGGCGTTATAGCCTCTTTAATTAGGTCCTTTACTCTGTACTGTTCATATGGGTAAATAAACCATTCAGCTAACTGCTTTGGTTTCCCTGGCTGACAAGGATCGTACCTAGTCGTGTTTGGTTGTGCCAGGAGTTATCTTGCGTGTATACAATAATAATAGGTCAGATTTTGAATGTCATTTGGGTGATGAGGAACAAAAGAAAGTTGGAACGCAGAGCTTGTCAGAGAAAAAATTAGCTAGAGCATTATATGACATGGTTCATGTTCTCAGTTTTTCAAAGAAAAAATTGCAACTGCGATGATTTTATGTTCACCTTTAAATTTTTCAATAAAAGTTGCAGTTTGGACCTCAGGGGGAGGCCCTTGTAGATGAAGCTTAAAAGCTCCAAGGCGATGATCGATGAATGTTTCAGGGTTTTAATTCTCCAAAATGCAGCTTCATTTTGCAATGACTGTTAAAGCTTAAAACATGTTTTCTGTAAGCAGCTCTGGATCCTTAATTATTGCAGGAGCTCCTTGTTTAGAACAGAACAAAACTTCTTTGGTTTGCACTTATTCAGTACACTTCTGTATGTGAGGTAATGTATCAAATGATGAATTACATCTTTAGGTAACGGTACATTCTATACAATTTGGTCTGAAGGAAAATGTCCCAAATTTTTTTTGAAAAATATGACAATGTCTTTCCAAAATATAATGAGTGCTTCTAAAATAAAATTTCTGGATCCGCACGTGCTTACAAAAAAATTTCATATTTTCAAACGCAATATATAATGTGCGAGTTGAGTACTTAAATTCAACAAATACACTACAAGGAAAACAGGCTCAGACAACGGTTTTTGCCCGTTGTCTGATGCCCTGTTTTCCTGTTGTCTATTGAGGCGCCGTCTGATGCCTATATCAGACAACGGTACCAAAACTGTTGTGTGAGCCTTCTTCGACAACAGTCCGTATTTACTGAAACGTTGTGTGAATACTAGAAACAACAACAGTTTGTGTTTAAGAAGTATTGTACAAACTACATTACAACAATGATCCTTAACTCAGAAACCGTTGTTCTAGGCATGTTTAGACAAGGGTTTTTTGTTTTGGTTGTGTTGTCTATTTCGTTTGCATCCAACACAACATTAATTGGTTGGGTTGCAGTATAGTTTTATAGACAATGGTCTTCTATATCTGTGATGTTGTGTTAAATACTTTCTCACAATGGTTTTATAGAAAGAAACCATTGTTGTTTCGTTAGTTAGACGATGGAATTGTTCTAAAAATTGTTGTCTGAAGATTTGTTACACAACGGTTTACTTGTACAGAAACCATTGTAGTTTTTGTTGTTAGACAATGTAAGAGTTTTATAAAGTGTTGTCTGAATATTTCGTTCACAAGGGTTTTAATTGTTAGATTCGTTGCGTGAGCTGTTCTGACACAAGTTTTTCTATTTTAGCGTTTTCATTTATGTGTTGTGCGAGTAACTGTAATACAAGTATTTTTATCTTATTGTTTACATTTGTGTGTTGTCTGAGCAACTGTAACACAAGCTTCTATTCATTTTCTTGTTGTCTAGGTTCTATTTTGACAATACTTTGATTTTTCATAGTATTGTCTACAAGTACATTAGACAAAGGTATAATTTAAATGTGCAAACTAAACAAATTACTAAATGGCATTGTCTACAACCTTTAGTAAATAACATTACTAAAATTCCAACCATAAAATCCAAATCCATACAACCATAATATTCATACCAACATATCTACTCCGTTAGACAAACATACCATCAAAAGTACGGACATTGGGCCCCTATTTCGGAATGAACATATTCCACAAAATATAAAACTAACGGCCACCACAGTTTACTGAAAATGTTCATTGTGAAATAACAAGTACTGAAACTGTTCAACGTGCATGGTTCTTCATGAAATACTTGGCCCATTCGATCCTTATCTCATTGAGGTCATCGTTGTTGTAAGCAAGGTTTCCCCTCCGCTGCCACTGAAAAGCAGGAAAACAACATTAAAAATTATATACTTTCAATACAAAAAACAAGAACATTAGTCAGGATTAAACTGACTATATATATTCCCCTTCTCTGCCATTTTAACATGAGCCTATATATATTCCCCTTCTCTGCCATTTTTGTAATTACTACTACTACTACTGCCCCCCACCCTCCTCTCTTCTCTCTCTCATTTGATGATTGTCTGGTCTATTTAATGTAGAGTACTAATACAAGGCAGTTATGTAAAACTGTGATATCAAACACTTGTTTTTGATATATAGATATACAATTGAAAGAAATTAAGGTGGAAATGGGTCGATCACCATGCTGTGACAAGCTTGGACTAAAAAAGGGGCCATGGACACCCGAGGAAGATCAGAAACTACTAGCTTACATCGAAGAACATGGACATGGTACCTGGAGAGCGTTGCCTACCAAAGCAGGTAAGTCCTTAATACTTACAACTTTTCACCAACCGAAGGAAATAAATATATCCGTAAGAATGTTATTGTAATGCTATACTAATATCTAATATTAACTTGATAATGTAAATACATATGATGTTCGTATAGGGCTTCAGAGATGTGGGAAGAGTTGCAGATTGAGATGGACAAATAATCTTAGACCTGATATTAAGAGGGGAAAATTCAGTTTGCAGGAAGAACAAACAATTATTCAACTCCATGCTCTCTTAGGGAACAAACAATTTTACTGATATGTTGTATACAATTCATACATCCAGCTATTTAGCATTTCAAGGTATTCATCTAGTTCAACACATAGGCACATTAAAGAGCTTAATCTAGTACTCGAGGAAGATAAAAGATGGACACAGTTTTACATTAGAAAGTAATAATTTTTGAACTGCTGCAGCATTGCCAGAAACTGTTTGTGCACATATAAATTCTGTTTGTGCACATATATATTACCTTAATATGAAAACTGAATTCCTTATCAGTGCAGATCTCTTTCATATACCGCATCACAAATAAGCCACAGTCCTTAGTTCCAGTTTGGAGAGGAACACCCTAATCAACACGTAAAAAAGAATTTATACATTCGTACAAGAAACTCATGAAAATCAGGAAAACCGATGATAAATGTACAAATTATTACCGCCATATTCTCCCAAGTGATTTTCTTCACCATCAACTTCCTGGTCATTTCCTTGTAAAATTTGATCGCACTACGACAATATATTATAAATCAAATTACTATACATTTTTATTAATTGTTAAAGCAGATTAAAAATTAATCTTAAGTTCTGAGAGGTACTCACGTATCAACCACCTCAATCCATTCTGCACTTGCTAATCTACGCTTCAAAGGGTCCATGTGGTAAACCACTTGTGTTTCAGGACGCACAACAGTTAGCGACCAGTGGTTCCTAGTAAATAGTGACACCGAAAAATAAGAACAATAATATTTACTTAACGTTTATAGGCTAAAACAATTATGTAGTTTCAACTGAAAATATCATCAATTATACACGAAGGGATATTGATAATTAGAGCACCAGTGCATATATCTTTGTTAATAACAAGGGCCTCTGTGACTTAAATTGAAAATAACATGATTATTAAATTAGTCTTCACACAAAAGTTATTATATCAACCATTTCAATTTTCTTGAACACACACACACACACACACTTCTTAGTTACATTATTTTAGGACTAAATATTAAATTTTTTTCCTGATTAATTTCGTTAATTTTATCAGTTTTTATTAAAAAACATGTATTTTTATAAATAATACAAATGGTAAAAGTAAAGAAATAAGTACTCACGCGGCGTTGTATGGCACTAGAAAATAGGATCCTCGCTCTCCATTTTTGAATCTGAAAGATAATTCACGAGCCCTCTCTGTAACAGTACCGCAACCATTTGCGCCAACCATCCCAGGATCAACGAAGCATATCATGCTGGACATTTTGTGTCTTTTCAAAAAGATCTCCAATAAACTATATAAAAAGCAAACAATTATGGACACAATTAAAAACTAAGTTGCAGAAATAAAAACAATTATTAGAAGCGATGATCTAAATATTAAATTTAGATACTTACTTAATAAACAAGCAAATAACGGACCCTGATATTTCTCCTCCTGCGCATAAGGCATGTAAATCTGATAAAAATAGAACTTGTTTTTTGGCTGATCCGAAAGCTTCTTTGCACAGCACAAATCTGGATGTTTTGCCATCCTTCAATGCCTCCTTTGCCCAGAGCCACATATGCTTCAGCTTCGGAGGATAATCATCACCCATGTCTAACACAAACTCTGGTTTCTTCACTATATCAGCCACCTTCTTAAACTTCCTTTGGCTAGATTTCTTGACGCCCTTGAAAGAAACAATGTAGTCGATAATTCAGAACACAAACTAAAGCAGTACGAAAAGTAGGACGGTTACGTAAACAAATATAAAAACTAACCTTTTGAGTTTCTTTCAATGCATTACTGCTTTTCTTTACTTCTATAATGAGGTGTCTTGGCCACTCAACAAATGTCCCCACAGCTTGTTCCACGATGGTGATCTCATCTTGGATGGGGAAAGGAATTAAGGCAGATCCTTGGACAACACGAGTAATACAGACTCGTGCATTCTCTTCTGGTAAATGCTTCCCATGAATAACTTTACACACCGTATCAACAGTTCCATAAGCAACAACATTGGTAGGGGAGTCTATGGTTAATTCCCACTCCACAGCGCACCCAACCCCCCCAATATTCTTGTCCTCATCATTTGCCATCTCCTCAAACGCATTACTGTCAACCTGAACAATCTTATGAATCCCAGCCTCATCTTCAACCTTTTCCTCAACATTGTCAATCTTCTCTTCAATATTGTCAACCTTCTCAATATCGGCAACCTTCAACTCCAGGTCATCATCAATCTTCTCACTTGATTTTTCAGCCACCAATTTGTCAGTATCAAGATCCAGTTGCTTTCTTACACCTAGCAACTCCAGGTCATTCAAAATTGCAGGTGCACCCTTGCTACAGCTTCCTTGCTGCGAGACAACATTTGGACTGTTACCGGCATCTGTAAGCTTTCCACCTAAAAGAGCTTTTATATTCTCCATCTCCGCAGCCCAAAACTCATCCCGCTCTTGAACAATCTTTTCTCTTTCGTCTTTCATAAACTTCTGGATACCATCTTGGATCCTCTCTTCAATTGTTTTTTTCTTCCTCTGCCTCGGCATGTTAAAGTACACAGACTGCTTGACATGAGTCCCTTGGCCACGGACTCGTCCTCGATGCTCAGGTTTACCGAGCACCTTTGAGAGGACATCATCAGTGCCTTCCTCTGTCAACTCCCCTTCACTGATTCTCTGTTTCATAACCACCTAAAAATTTAACCAAAAATCAAAGGGTGACCACAAATATTTTGGTAATGTGGAAATTTAATTAAAAGATAAATGAATAACTTACAATCTCTTCAGCAATCTCTTTAACTTTAGGATCCTTATAGTTTCCATCTTTATCCTGTCGCGCACGAACCCAGGTAGCTGACCGATCTATCTCGATTTCAGGATTGCTTTGCGACTGCATGAATAACCATGTTCGAGATATCAAAATTAAGAAACATCAACCCGTTTGAATATGACTCTTGTAAAAAATCAAAGAGTGTATATTACTAACCATTTCTTGTTCAAGGTTAGCATAACCCTTGCGAGAGATGCAGTGAGGGTATTCATTCAGCTCCCTTCTCTTTTTCTGCGTAGTGTGGATCTCCTTTTTCACATAACAGATAGTTAAAAAATTAGCAACAAAGCCTAATATAACTTGTAAGAACTTTGAAAACAAATAAAGTCAAAAACTCACACTAAACTCAATAGAGAGACGATCAGAAACAAACATATCCCAATGTGCTTTCTCGATAAATGAGTAGTCAGCTGGAGGAGACTCCAACAACTCAAGTTGATCCCGGTAAGGAAGGATGTATGCAGTTGTTAATCGACTTTTAAACTCCCTCCACTTCTGGCACGCTGACTTCAACACCATCTTCCTTGCTGTTGGCGGCACATCAAATGCCATCTACATTCATAAGAATTGTTACTTAAGTGCAAGTTAGGTGGTAGGCAACAATGTGTACTTAAGTACTAGTAAGGGCAATCAATGTTACCTGCACACAATCCCATATTTTATTCTTTCTTTCTTTCGGAACACGTATCCATGAATCATACCATACTGCGACTTTAGTTCTTGCAAGAACTCCGATGTAAGACTGCATTTCAGTTCCCGCATCACCGTAGGGCTCACCCTTTGCATTGAAAGGCACCGTGAGCTTGATGCCCAGGATCTTACGTCGTACAATCCTATGCATTGTCACAGCTCCGCGTTTCAAGAGTTTAAGTCCCTCTTTTTTCTCAGCCACTGCTTGACTCCCACGTTTCCTTTTCTTGGATATTTGATTTTGCAAATTGCTGGAAATGGCCTTCCCTTTAACAGACACAGGGGAGGAATTACTTTGAGAGGGCTGCACTGGTGTTTCGGTCATTGAGGCTGACTTGTTCTTCTTTAATGCCTTTAAAAGGGCAGAGGTACGAGAGGCAGTACGAGCAGAGGCAGATTTTGTTTTCCTTGAATCCATGATAAATCTACACACAAACAGAGAAAGAAACATAAATCTCAACCAAAGTCACATAAATCATAGTCACAAACAAAGAAACACAGTCACAAACAAAGAAACATAGTCACAAACTCAATCAAAAATCACATAAATCTCATACAAACAAAGTCAAAAACTCACTCAAATATCACATAAATCTCACACAAAGTCCAAAACTCACACAAATATCACATAAATCATACACAAAGTCCAAAATCTCACACAAAGTCCAAAACTCACACAAAAATCACAGTGACATACTATCAAACACTTGGTATGCATAAATCACTATGCATATATATCTTACACAACAATGACATAAACTAAAACACAAAGTCCAAAACTCACACAAAAATCACAATCACATATTATCAAACACTTGGTAGGCATAAATCACTATGCATATATATCTTACACAACAATGACATAAACTAAAACACAAAATCTCACATAAAGTCCAAAACTCACCCAAAAATCACAGTCACATATTATCAAACACTTGGTAGGCATAAATCACTATGCATATATATCTTACACAACAATTACATAAACTAAAACACAGGGAAACACACTAATAAACACACTAATGCATGCATAACATAAAAAGAGAAATCAAGCAAGAGACGAGGAGGGAGGGAGAGAGAAAGGGTGAGAGAGACAGAGAGAGGGAGGAAGAGGAGAGATCGAGAGAGAGAGAGAGAGAGAGAGAGAGAGAGAGAGAGACTGTGTGTGCGAGAGAGAGACTGTGTGTGCGAGAGAGAGAGACCTGTCGCCGCCCGAAGACGAGAGCTCCGATCGAAAAGAGAGGGAAATGAAAATTGTGATTGAGAAATGAAAGGGGGAAAGTAAACCTAAGCAAACTTAACCAGTACTAAATTAATATTCTATTATAATATTTTTAATAATGTATTATAATATTTAAATAAAACATATATTTAGTAATTTATAAATTTGAGTAAGTGTTGTAAAAAGCGGGAATCGGACTTAATCGGTAGAGGAACTGTCCAGGGATTAATCGGGGATGATTAATCGAATAATCGGATTATTAATCAGTGCGGTAACCCTTGGAACAGGGATTAATCGGCGATTAATCGTGATTAATCACCGATTTTTAGAACAGAGATTTGAGTATAATAATTTGAATTATACATATATGTATATTTTTTTTAATGATAAAAAAAATGTGAAAAATTGTTATACTAACTTTTATATCACCGAGTACAAATCTTAAACCCTAAACCCTAACACGTGATAAAATAAATGAAATATCAACCAGTCTCGTGTTCGCGATAAGTATAAGTATAAGTATAAGTAAATACGGTCAAAAATGTCTTATGTTATTATATAAATGAAATATCAACCAGTCTCGTGTTCGCGATTCTTGATAAAATAAAGTTATCGAAACCCTAAACCCTAACATGTGATACGGATTTTACATTACCCGTGTATTATTCGAATAAGTATAAGTAAATACGGTCCAAAATGTCTTATGTTATTATGTTTCAACTTAATAACACATTCGAAGCCGACTAAACGGTACAAATTGATTTAAATAGCAGGAAATAAAAGACAACGGTTTTGCCGCCAAAACTGTTGTGCCAAAGCACCTCAGACAAGACATTTTTGCAAAATACCGTTGTGTAATTCAGACAACGGAAATATTTGACATTCTGTTGTGCAATATGCTTTCCAACAACCCTTTCCGTATTTAAAAACCGTCGTCTGAATCATACAACGGTTTTTTTAAAATTTATGTTGTGGGATTGCCGTTTGCACAAGCATTTTTTTAACAGAAACCATTGTCTGAATACTATTTCGTTTTCTACCAAATTGACGCTTTTAATTTATAAATTTTTCACTCCCGTTCCTATCCTTTGAATCTTATATTATTAATTAGTAATTAATATGTTAATTTGTTCAATATTGTGAGTGTGATTATATCGTGGTTTATAAATCGATCGATAACAAGAACTATATATTATATATATAGCACTCTATTAATACGTGGTACTATTTATTTGCAAAGGAAATTATCATTCATATATCGAATAAATTTGTTATTTATATAAATGAAATATCAACCAGTCTCGTGTTCGCGATTCTTGATAAAATAAAGTTATCGAAACCCTAAACCCTAACATGTGATACGGATTTTACATTACCCGTGTATTATTCGAATAAGTATAACTAAATACGGTCCAAAATGTCTTATGTTATTATGTTTCAACTTAATAACACATTCGAAGCCGACTAAACGGTACAAATTGATTTAAATAGCATGAAATAAAAGACAACGGTTTTGCCGCCAAAACTGTTGTGCCAAAGCACCTCAGACAAGACTTTTTGCCAAAATACCGTTGTTTAATTCAGACAACGGAAATATTTGACATTCTGTTGTGTAATATGCTTTCCAACAACCCTTTCCGTATTTAAAAAACCGTCGTCTGAATCATACAACGGTTTTTTTAAAATTTCTGTTGTGGGATTGCCGTTTGCACAAGCAATTTTTTAACAGAAACCATTGTCTGAATACTATTTCGTTTTCTCCCAAATTGACGCTTTTAATTTATAAATTTTTCAATCCCGTTCCTATCCTTTGAATCTTATATTATTAATTAGTAATTAATATGTTAATTTGTTCAATATTGTGAGTGTGATTATATCGTGGTTTATAAATCGATCGATAACAAGAACTATATTATATATATAGCACTCTATTAATACGTGGTACTATTTATTTGCAAAGGAAATTATCGTTCATATATCGAATAAATTTGTTATTTATATAAATGAAATATCAACCAGTCTCGTGTTCGCGATTCTTGATAAAATAAAGTTATCGAAACCCTAAACCCTAACATGTGATACGGATTTTACATTACCCGTGTATTATTCGAATAAGTATAAGTAAATACGGTCCAAAATGTCTTATGTTATTATGTTTCAACTTAATAACACATTCGAAGCCGACTAAACGGTACAAATTGATTTAAATAGCATGAAATAAAAGACAACGGTTTTGCCGCCAAAACTGTTGTGCCAAAGCACCTCAGACAAGACTTTTTGCCAAAATACCGTTGTTTAATTCAGACAACGGAAATATTTGACATTCTGTTGTGTAATATGCTTTCCAACAACCCTTTCCGTATTTAAAAAACCGTCGTCTGAATCATACAACGGTTTTTTTAAAATTTCTGTTGTGGGATTGCCGTTTGCACAAGCAATTTTTTAACAGAAACCATTGTCTGAATACTATTTCGTTTTCTCCCAAATTGACGCTTTTAATTTATAAATTTTTCAATCCCGTTCCTATCCTTTGAATCTTATATTATTAATTAGTAATTAATATGTTAATTTGTTCAATATTGTGAGTGTGATTATATCGTGGTTTATAAATCGATCGATAACAAGAACTATATTATATATATATAGCACTCTATTAATACGTGGTACTATTTATTTACAAAGGAAATTATCATTCATATATCGAATAAATTTGTTATTTATATAAATGAAATATCAACCAGTCTCGTGTTCGCGATTCTTGAAAAAATAAAGTTATCGAAACCCTAAACCCTAACATGTGATACGGATTTTACATTACCCGTGTATTATTCGAATAAGTATAAGTAAATACGGTCCAAAATGTCTTATGTTATTATGTTTCAACTTAATAACACATTCGAAGCCGACTAAACGGTACAAATTGATTTAAATAGCAGGAAATAAAAGACAACGGTTTTGCCGCCAAAACTGTTGTGCCAAAGCACCTCAGACAAGACATTTTTGCAAAATACCGTTGTGTAATTCAGACAACGGAAATATTTGACATTCTGTTGTGCAATATGCTTTCCAACAACCCTTTCCGTATTTAAAAAACCGTCGTCTGAATCATACAACGGTTTTTTTAAAATTTCTGTTGTGGGATTGCCGTCGTAATATTTAAAACGTATTAATAAATCAAAGACATTAAAACATTAAAACAGAACCCCAAATCATCTCTTCTCAATATTTATGAGTGAAATCGAAGACCCAGCGATTTGAGTGCAGGCAACATAGCTTCTCAATCGATCTTATAAGGAGATTCGATTTATTCATCTCAAGCTTCGATTTGGTAAGTGGTGAGTTTATTAATCTTTTAGTTTCGATTTTGTTAACTGTGGTTCTTCTATTTTGTTCTCTAGCTTTGATTTTGTATTCTCCTTAGCTTCAATTTTGTCTCTTTAGTAGCTTTGCTTTGATTTTGTTCATCCTCTGGAAATGGTTAATTATTTGCTCTGAGTTTTCTTAATTATTGTTAAGATCTTAACAATAATTAAGAATCGGTACTAGCTTTGCTGTTAATTATTTGCTCTGAGTTTGAATGCCCTAAATTTGGTTAAGAGTTTGAATGCCCTAAATTTGGTTAAGAGTTTGAATGCCCTAAATTTGGCAATACAGGGCAAATTTGAATGCTCTAAATTAGATTTTATGTGCAAATTACGAGCTCTGTTAAATCAAGCAAAATCAATATCTTGATACTTAATCCAACTATTTAATATCTTGATATTAGCTCTGTTAATATCTATGTTCTAGCAAGGTAAAAAGGTTAGTTCAAGTAAAAAAAACACAGGCAGCTAGTAGATAGTGCAGTGCAGTGCAGACTTTGTTGTAATTATGCTTCAGATGAGGAGCAACTATCCTTTCCTGTTGAAAGGCATCGGGAAAACGTCAATAAGAGAAATCTATCACTTTTTAGTTCTTAGAGTGCAGCAGGAATTTAAATTAGTGCAGTGCAGACTTTTTTGTAATCATTCTTCAGATGAGGAGCAACATTGAGCAACCACGTAAGCAATGCCTCGCTAATAGGTCAAGGGGGATAGGGGTGAAAATTTGAGATTTGTTATGGCAGGAAAAAGAAATAGTAGCAACATTTAAGCACGTGTATATAAAAAGCAGTTGAAAGATAATTATCAACTCGGAAACTAGGAGAGAAAGCTTTATCTGTTAAATTTTAATGCAAGTTATGCTAGTAGTTGGAATTGCTAGTTAATTTGAATGCTCTGTTTTAATTAATCAAACTGCATTACATTCCTCCTAGGTGTGCCTTATGTAATCCATGCTTTTTTTGAATTAGATGGACAGGGATTGGTTGATGGCTGACAGAAGATCAAGGGAGTTTCAAAAAGGAGTTGAAGACTTGTTGATGTTTGCATTTGAGAACGGACATAATGAAGATAAAATTAGTTGTCCATGTATGAAATGCGCACATAGTAAATCATGGAAAGCTCGGATAGTGAGGGATCATCTTTTCCTAAATGGTATCGATAAGACCTACAAGCGTTGGATTTGGCACGGAGAAACAAATGAAGAAGGAAGTCAGCCTTCGACGGAAGGGACCAACAGTTCTCAATCTGTGCATCAGCAACCGATGAATACAGATCAGAATATTGATGGTGACGATGATATTTCCCTGGACTCAGATATATTTAACCATGTTCAATCTGAACATGAACCTCTTTATCCAGGATGCGAAGGATTTTCAAAGATGAAGGCTTTAGTAAAGTTATACAACATCAAAGCAAAATATCAAATATCTGATTGTGGCTTCTCTAAAATTCTACTTTTGGTCGGGTCTATGCTCCCGGAAGGCAACACATTACCTTCTTCATTCAGTGAAGCCAAGAAAAGCTTGCGTGTTTTAGGCATGGAGTATGAGAGAATACACGCTTGCCCTAATGATTGTCTATTATATCGTGGAGAGAGAGATGAAGATGAGACAAGGTGCCGCATTTGTCAAGCTTCTAGATGGAAGTTAAACAAAAAAGGGGATGAATTGGAAGGGACTCCTGCAAAGGTTCTGTGGTATTTTCCTTTGATACCACGTTTAAAGAATTTGTTCAGTTCACCTCAAACAGCCAAGGATTTGACTTGGCACGATTCAGAGAGAATAAAAGATGGCAAAATGAGACATCCGGCAGATTCAAAAACATGGAAGGAAGTTGATGCAAAATGGCCAGATTTTTCTTCAGATTGTAGAAACCTTCGGCTAGCTTTATCGTCGGATGGATTCAATCCGTTTCATACCACAAATATTGATTATTCTTGTTGGCCAGTTTTGATGACAATCTACAATCTACCACCGTGGCTTTGTATGAAGAGGAAGTATATCATGCTATGTTTGTTGATATCCGGACCCAAGGAACCCGGCAATGATATTGATGTGTTTCTTCAACCACTTATTCAAGATTTACAAAAGTTATGGAGTGGGACACATGTTTATGATGCATTCAAAAAGGAGCACTTTTTGCTTAAAGCCATTTTGTTATGGACAATAAGTGACTATCCGGCCTATGGTAACTTGTCCGGAAATGTTGTGAAAGGGTATAATGGTTGTACAATTTGTGTTGATGAAACAAAAGCAACTAGACTGGTTAATTACCGTAAGTGTGTGTTTCTCAGACATCGGAGGTGGTTGGCCCGTGATCATCCATATCGGCGGCAGAAAAAAAATTTTGATAACACCATTGAAAAAGAAACTGCTCCACTTCCATTAACCGGAGAGCAGGTGCTTCAAAGAGTACAACATTTGAACGGACATGTTTATGGTAAGACACAATGCCAGCCTCGCTTAAAGAAAGGTGATCCTCGGCCAATTTGGAAGAAAGTTTCTATATTTTTTCAGCTTGTGTATTGGAAATATTTGCCGGTTAGGCATGTTCTCGATGTGATGCACATCGAGAAAAATATTTGTGAAGCTTTACTTGGTACCTTTCTTAATATACCAAAGAAGACCAAAGACAAAGAAACTGTTCGTCTTGACATGGCAGAAATGGGAATTCGTGTGGAGCTGCGGCCAAAAAATTCGGGACAAAAGGAGAAGTTACCGTTAGCATCTTGGAATTTAACTCATGCTGAAAAAAAAGTTGTTTGCTCTTCCTTTCTCGGAATGAAGTTGCCTGATGGATTTTGTTCTAATATTAGGAGTCTTGTGTCAATGGAAACACTTCGACTTACTGGTTTGAAATCTCATGACTGTCATATGATTTTGCATCACCTGCTCCCCATTGCAATTCGGTCATCGCTGCAAAAACAGGTTAGGAACACTGTTATTCGGTTTTGTCTATTCTTTAAGGCCATTTGCAGTAAAGTTATTGAGGTCGATAAGTTGGAGAAAATGCAATCTCAGTTAGTAGAAACTTTATGCCAGCTTGAAAAGTACTTCCCCCCTTCCTTGTTTGATATCATGTTTCATCTTTCGGTTCATCTTGTACGAGAAGTTGAGCTTTGCGGACCAATTTTTCTTAGATGGATGTATCCTTTTGAGAGGTATATGAAGACATTTAAGGGATATATAAGGAATCGGGCTCATGCAGAAGGTTGTATTGCTGAGGCTTATATTGCGGAAGAGGGGGTTGAGTGTTTGGTGGACCACGAGGAAGCGACTATCGGGGTACCGAAAACTGGTAGGCATACAAAAGATTCTACTTACAGGCCTTTATCTGGCGCAACAATGGTAAACCCGAGCAGCACTGATTTGCATGTAGCGCATTTATGTGTACTACAAAATACAACTGCCATTATGCCATATTTTCAGTAAGTCGTGAAATTATAATTTTGCAGAATTTATAGGAAGTCATTCTAATTATTTTCTACAATTGTGGGCAGTGAACACATGTCAATTTTGATGACCACCTATCCAGATCATGAAAATGATGAAATGTGGCTAAAAAACAAGCAAAATGAGACATTTCCGAAATGGTTCAAAGATAAGGTATTATGTGCATTTTCATAATATTTTTGTGCATGTTTTTAAACTGCGTTGCTCACACAAATCATTTTTCAACTAATATGTATTTTTTGGCAGATTGCTTCCGATTTGTTTGATGGTAATGAGGTACAAGATGAGATAAGGTGGATTGCAGATGGCCCCAACAAGGACGTTCCTACATACAGCGGCTACAAAATGGATGGTGTTACCTACAGTACTAAAGACCGTGATGATACACGGCAAGTTCAATGCAGCGGTGTTTGTGTAGAGGCCGATACAATGGTTGTGCAGGGCAAGGATAAAAAAATAGAGCATTTGTCACATACATTTTATGGTGTCATAACAAATATATGGGAGTTGGACTATTGTAACTTTAGGATTCCAATATTTCGTTGTAAGTGGGTAGATATGACCAAAGGAATTAAGGTCGATGACTTGGGGTACACATTGGTTAATTTGAACAGGTTGGGGTTTTTTAATGATCCATTTGTGTTAGGAAAACATGTGAAGCAGGTTTGTTATATCGACGATCCCCTTGATAAGTTATGGTCCGTTGTGTTGAAGCTACCCGAAAAAAAAAATTATGAAGATGAAAATGAGGGATCCGTAGAAGTTGAACTTGAGAATGAATTCTTTGTACCCAACCTACCGGATGATGATGATGAGGACATGGCTAGTTATATTCGAGATGGTGTAGATGAGCTAATAGAACTTTTGTGATGTAAAATTTTATTCGTGTTGTTTGAATTAATTATAACTATGATCATAACTTTTGTGATGTAATAAATGGTTTATAAGCTACTGTTGTTTGGTATGTTGGCTAACTGATAAAAGTAGATTGATTATGTTGGTTTGCATTTGTACTGTGAGCAGGTTAGTTCCATTTTCAATTTTTTTTTCTGTATCCTGTAAATTAGACAACGGTTTTAAACAAGAAACCGTTGTCTGAATCAACAATAGACAATTAGCCTAAAAGAGTTGTCTGATAGCTTTAACTCAGACAACACTATAAAAAACTGTTGTTTGAACAAATGTTACACAACAGTAACAGAAAAACTGTTGTCTGATTCCAACAACTGTATTTTCTGTGTGTTGTTTGAATTAAACTCAAACAACGGATCAGAAAAACTGTTGTCTCCTTCTAACAAAAGTTTTGTGTGCTCTTGTCTGAAACATTTTCAGACAATGGTTCCGGAAAACTGTTGTCTAAATATGAAATCTGTGCAACACTACATTTTAAATACCGTTGTCTGACTTCATCTAATAGACAATGGTTTTTTCCTCGTTGTAAAAACTGGGATCAGACAATACTTTTTTTCTTGAACACGGGAACCGTTGTCTGATCTTTTCGGGCAACACTTTTTTTGCAGAGTGTTGTCTGATCAGTGTTGTCTGATAGCAGATTTGGTGTAGTGATAGGAATAATGTGATTTAAAATATAACAGCTTAGAAATCAATACTCTTTATAATGAAAACAACTTTGTGTGGAATATAGTAGTATACCAAAATAGATTTGGTGATCACTATATAATTTAATTAACTAATTTTATTACAAATTCGGATTCGATGCAATTATAAAATTAAACAAAATTTATTTATCTAACTAACCTCTTTGATTTACACGGTTCTATTCCCTATAAATATATAATTGAATAATATTTGTTTATTAATAGACTTTCATCCTACTCATAACCGGGCCAAGACCAATCCGCTTATGCTATATAATAGGATTACTACTTTCACATTATGCTACAACTACATGCATGTTTAAGTAATACGAGAATTATATTTATTATCAATAATTTAATATCTTTATTTATAGTTAATATTTTAATCTCGGCTCTTATGTGATTTTGGACACGACGATCCTGACCAAAATTTATTAAAGAAAAATACAAAGTACCATACAATTAAACATACGTAAGACAATAATTACAACA
This sequence comes from Saposhnikovia divaricata, assembly GCA_036435485.1. Lineage (NCBI taxonomy): Eukaryota > Viridiplantae > Streptophyta > Magnoliopsida > Apiales > Apiaceae > Saposhnikovia > Saposhnikovia divaricata. The sequence goes on from CM071594.1 coordinate 8,218,683, forward strand.
CAAGTACTACGCAAGGAAACATAACATACCTAGAACAGAAATTGCATACGCATGCCAAGTAAAAGAGATTGCAAAACACATTTCTTAGCAAACCTGTTTCCTAAGCCCGAATGATCTGACTCCTCCGCATCCTCGGTTTCTTTTGTGTCCTTCCAAATTTCTGGAAAATCGCAAAAAACAGCCACAAGTACCTATCTGAAAAAATGTTTCCCATAATAACCCCAACTACCAACCCACTTCCAAGTCCTGCTAATATGAATAGCCAATCAAATCCACTCGGAAACTTATCATCATCAGAATCATCCTCGTTGTCATCTGGTGGTGACTGCACAGTTCCACAATTCTTAGATAACGGGAATCCACAAAGTCCCGAGTTTCCCCTGTAAGAATTGTTGTCAAATGTTTTGAACTGCAGGTCTTGTGGTATACGACCACTTAAGAAGTTGTCAGACACATTGAAGAAAGCGAGAAACTTGAGTTGCGCTGCTAACTGTTTCGGGATGACCCCTGAGAGCTTGTTCTGTGAAAGGTCTAAAGATTCAAGCTGTGTTAGATTCCCGAGTGACAGAGGAATTGGACCCGTGAGATCATTGTTTGAAAGGTCGAGCAACTGGAGAGCCACAAGACTTCCAAGAGATTCTGGAATCTGCCCTGTGAATTTGTTACTTGAAAGGTTGATAGCAGTGAAAATATTTGAAATCTTTTGGTAATCTGTCTCTACACCTTTGTTGGTAAGAATTATTGTGGAGTAAAAAGAGAAAGTGTATATGGTAGTGGCACCATTGCCGCCAATAAGCCACGTAAAGCTCATATCTGTCTCCATATATGGTTCCATGCCTGTACGGAAAACTTTCATTGCATTCCAAATCTGGATATATTTCTCAGGCAAAGCACCACTTAAAGAGTTATGAGAGAGATCAATAATGCACAACATTGGGAACTCTGAAGGATTCCTCGGACTTCCAATTTCACCATGAAACATGTTAGAATGGAGAAGAAGAACTTGCAGTAGTTGAAGAGTCCCCAACCAAGTGGGGAAAGTTTGTTTCATCCGATTATTCGATAAGTCCAAAATCCGTAGCATTCTACAATTTGACAGGGATTTTGGAACTTCCCCTTTTAACTGGTTTTGACTCAAGTCTATCACCTTCAAGTTGCATTCTTTAGGGTATATCTGCGGAATTGTACCAGAAAAGTTGTTGCCTTGGAGAACAAGAAATTCCAAAGAATAGGCAAGGCACTGTGGGATTGGTCCACTCATGCTGTTATTCGACAAATCTAGTACTTTAAGAGACATGACACCACATATCATGGGTGAAATATCTCCGGTTAATCTGTTGTTAATCATCGAGTACACAATTGTATTTGGTGGTGGAACGGGGAGATTCCCCTGTAGCATATTATTTTCTATGACTATAACTTTTAAACTCTTACTTCGAATAGCAACTGGATTCTGTTGAATTCCTGTTAGGTAATTATCAGAAAGGTTAATTACCTCCAAATTAGTACTTGCATTCCAAATCCAGTGTGGTATATCACCATGAATATTGTTTCCATTCAGACCAAGAATCCTTAATTTATTCTGGAACTGCAGAAAGTGTGGGAACTCCGTTAAGTTACAGTAGCCCAAATTTAAAAATTCAAGCTTTGGAAGAGTGAAGTTAATGTGATGGGGAACAAGTAAATTAATATGGCACCCAGATATATCGAGAATGGTTAGGTTTCTTGAACAAAGAAAAAGGTCAGCCTCTAGTGTGCCAGTGAAGTTATTTTCTTCAAGGAAAAGAACTTCCAGGTTATTGAGTTGAGAAATTGAGCGAGGAATATGACCTGTTAGCTCATTACAGCTCAGATCTAATTCAATTAATTGGGTCATGTTCATCAGCCACAACGGGATTCCGCCAAAAAGGTAATTATGGCCAAGGTAAAGATGAGTAAGCTGGGTTAGGTTTGCAAGAGATGGTGGAATATCACCAATTAGATTTGTATATTCAAGGTTTAACACAGTAAGTTTAGTTAGCGTCTGAAGCCACGAAAGATCCCCTGAATTATTGAACATGTTAAATGCAACTGATAAATAAGTGAGTTGGGTCAGGTTACCGATTGAGGGCGGAATTGACCCTGAAAAATTACAACTTCTGAGTCGTAACTTAGTGACTGACTGCAGATTTCCGACTGAGACCGGTATGTTACCAGAGAAATTTGTCGAAGCAATATCAAGTTCCGTGAAGGAGCTTGTTGTGTTAAACTCTGGAAGGTAGCCTCTGAGATTTTGATTGTCGCTCACATTAAGAACAAGCAAGCCCGGTAGATTGAAAACGGCAGTCGAAAAGTCTCCATGCAAATAGTTGTGAGACAGATCAAGGGAAGTTAATTTGGACATTCCCGACAACTCGAGTGGAATTTGGCCGGAAAATGAAGAGTATGAGAGGTTTATAGAGGATAAACTTGAAAGATGGGAGATCTCGGGTGGGATCGAAGAGTTCATGAAGTGATTATCCGCAAGGTTTAAGTTCTGGAGGTGAAAAAGGCTGAACAGGGTGCTGTTGGAGTGAAGAGTAGCAGTTATTAGACTGCTACTGAGGTCAAGACCAATAACGTAACCAGTAGCCTCATCACACTCAACCCCGTCCCACGAGCAGCAGTCACTGCTGCTATGACCTCCAGCCTTCCAAGATGCCGTCTTCAAGTAAGCAGATGAATTAGAAGAGGCAAAAAGGCTTTGCTTAAATTGTAAAAGAGCATACCTTTCGTGATCGTGGCATGACTGAGTAGTATTAACAGTATAGGACAAAGCAATGACATGAAGAGAGTACAGAAGAAACAAGAATATTAAGAGTTTAAAGCTATGTAGCGCGGCCATAGCAGATAATCAAATAGCTATGTGTAAACTTTTGTGATATGTGCGGTACTCAATGTACTAGTTTATATATATATATAGACCCACTGTGAGTCTTAACAGGGGCAAATTTGTGTTTCTATTATTAAAAAAAATAGTTATGTAAGAATTTTAAAACAAATTATAGACAATTGCCTGGCATGAGAAGGCGATATATATGTATTGTTTGGTTGTGGAGAAAAAATTGAAATGGAATAAAATGATAAAGAAGGTGATGGATTGAAAATTATTAGACAATATATTAGATATCTATAATATAATAAATATTTAATATATTGTCTGATAAAATTATGAAATTAAACCAACGAAGCGAAATGGAAAGATTCCAAAGAAAACGAGTGAATTTTGAACATTTATTCATAATGGAAAAAGTATGACAATTTTGAACACTTGCGCCTGATATTTGTTGCTCAACTTGCTTCTAATCTTTAACTTAACAAACCCAAAATGTGATTAATGTTGCTTCTGTAATTTCATATAAATATATCTACCAATTATAGAACCACCCAAATTTAACATACAAATGAAAACAAATACGGACTTAAAACCCGAAAATTATCATCTCCCATAACCATAAGCACTGGTCTTGGTGGAAACAGCAAACAAGGTATCAACCAAAAGCAGTAATGGATTAGGGGCGGTGACCATCTTCCATTGCTTGTACGTGATTGACATGCATGATCAATGAATAATTAGGCAACATGCGTGATGCGTGCATGGGTGAGTGCAAATTTAGACGATAATATTTGTGAAGAAAATGGATAGAATTATACAGAATATGGCTTGATGGGGAACCATTTTTATCCTTGAGTTGTTTGAAGCTCCACAAAGTTTTTCATGTCTTCAAGAAAGGAACTAATGTTATCTCAGTTCCTTCGTAGAAGTGTGGATTTGTAGAATCTATAAGCATGTCTTCGTAGAATTCTATAAGCATGATGCCATGAGCGAGTGTCCATTCCGCATGATTGAGGAGTCGATGGGTGTACGTGTTACTACAATAGATATATGACTAGAAAGCTAAATTTATACTTCTATACTTTTATTTAAAATTAAACCCCTTCGCGGGACAAATTTTTGTTTCTCAGTAAGTTTGAACCATGGACTCTTTAATAATTACTATAATTTTGCATTATTTAGTTTTGATGTTCTACTCAGCGCTGAGAGTTCTATTAACATGAGGCCATGAGTACGCATCCTTTCTGCATGAAGAGTTGTTCAGTACTATCCATCGGCACAACGTCTACATCTCTCCTGTAAAGTTTTATCAATGAATTTTCCACACTAAAAGTTGAAGAAATGTATGTCACTGGTCTACGTACCTTGGAAGGATTCGGAGTAAGGAAAATTCTTCTAAGCTACAATCACTGGAGTCTGACAACAATCTTTTCCAAAGATTCTTTAATTAGCTTTTCTTCTCTTTTTTTTTTCTTCTTCAAAATCGGACTTCATTTTTAAACCACTAAATATAATTTTGTCTAATAATAGTTTTTAACAGAAAATATTGGAGAATTGACAGCAACAAGAAACAAACGAGAAGTCCCTTTTGTTTGTGGAAAGATGTAGAAATGTACTGTCCTGAACTCTGACAGGCCCGGCTCGATTAATGAAGAGGCCCTGTGCTAAATCTGAATTTTGGGCCCTTTTTATTAAAAAAAAAATGGCCTTGTACAATATCAAACATAAATCATAAATATTTTATTTAAAAAGGGACAGTCTTCGGGCAGTTTTTGAAGCAAAATCATCGATCAGATCTTCATATTCTACACTTTCTAAGAGCTCGTTTTCAATCGCTATCATCGCTAATCCATTAAGTCTGTCTTGTAACATTATGGAACGCATATAAGTCTTCAACAATTTCAGTTTTGAGAAACTCCTTTCTGCAGATGCAACTGTCACAGGAATAGTCAACAAAATTCTATAAGCAATAAACACATTAGGAAAACAGTCGAAATCCCTCAAAAATGTCAAAATATCAATAGCTCTTACAATGTCTACATGCAAAAATTCTCCAAGCAATTTCATTTCCATATATAATTCATTCCCATCAATATCAGATAACCCATCATGTTTAAGTGCATTTTCTAATGGAGTGACCTAAATAATGAATATTAATATCATTATTAGTGATACGTCTAACATGTTCTTGGACAATTGGATCAAACTCGGCCAACATTTCAATTAAACCCAAAAAGTTACCATTGCTTTTTTCATACAATCTCTCTTTAGAACCACGAAATGGCAAATTATGCTTACCTAAAAATTTAACAATTGCTATGATTCTTTCTAACATTTTTTTCCAGTGATCTTTTTCTTTCTCAATTAATCTTTGAGTAGCCTTATCAATTGTTTGATTCTTTTGAAATCTTAGACGCAAGTCATACCAAGTGGCCATATTTTTTACATGATCTATACTTGTCTCGTGTTCTTTAAGTCTTATGCCAACATGCCCCCAATCCGAAAAACCTTCATTTGTTAATAGACCTCTACTAATTCCTTTTTTAAAAATTTTACAACAAAAGCAAAATAATCTATCAAGCTCTTTTGAGTAAACAAGCCAATCTCTATCACACTTCTCGCCATTTGATAAAACTCTAGTGTACAAGTTACTAGTAAACCTCCTGGCAAATTTATCTTTTGGACCTTTTGTAATAGAATTATCCCTCTTAGGACCCTTTTCTACTAATAAATCAATCAACTTAGAATCAAGCCCATCCCAAGTTCTTGGATCATATATATCAGGAAAATGACAAGTTTTAGATATAAGTTCAATATTATCATTTTCAACATCCACGTTATCATTTTCAATAGATACATCATCAATATTGGTATCTTCAACAGGCACATTATTGGTATCTTCAATAGGCGTACTAGCATTAGTGGGCAAACTAGCATCAATAAACACATTAACATCAATAGGCACATGAAGATCAGTAGACACACTAGGATTATTAGGCACATTAGCAACATTTTCATTTTCAATCGGAACTTGTGGTTCTTTTATAAAAAAACCTATTAAGCGCTCCTCTTTGAGACTCAACCAATTCTTCATCTCTTTTTTTTTTCTTGCGCTTTTCATACCCGGAATCATATTTTCTAATTTTTGGAGGCATAATAAAAAATCTCACAATAAATTATAATATGATGAAAGTGATAAATGGATCGAAAAAACCTGGAAATTGCAATTTTAAGCGAACAACGAGTACTCTAAGCCTCTCTAATTCTTCAAACCTGAAAAGAAGATAAATACAAATAGAGTGAATTAGTATCAGAGACTCAGAGTTGATTGAATGATTGAGATATCAGAATAATCAGATAATGAGATGTTAGATGTGAAGAAATTATAATTATATAAAGAGATTTTTTTACCGTTGTGAGTTGTGAAGTGGAATCGCCATACCCATATATATAAATTGATTGTGTAGAGAGACATCTTCCGTAAATCAAGGTTGAGAGAGTCAAAGAGAACAGCTGTTTGTTGGAAACAATGATAAGCTTTTTCTTTTGTACGTTATTTTGTTTTTTCTTGACTGATACCTACAGCCTAGCTACCTACTGTTACTGTAATGGGCTTAAAAATTTGGGGGCCCCTGAAAATTTTGGGCCCTGTGCAGTTGGGCTGACTGCACAGGTTAATAGCCGGGCCTGAACTCTGAACCACTTGACTGTAATATTAGGGCAGATTATGTGATGAAGAAAAAGAAAGATAGTGGCAACTGGCAAGTCCTTGAGCTAATTTATATGTGTAATTACCAATTTTAAAACAACCCAAATTTAACACATTAATAAAAGCTAACAATTAAGGACTTGAAACCCGAAATTAACATCTCCGATAAGCATTGATATTGGTGTAAACAGGTACTATTACTCATTGATTTGTATCAATTAATATTAGGCAACATGCAGGCAACTCCGGTAACGTGGCCTTGCCTTGACTCACGGTGCTCCATATTGAAATGTTCAAATCCTAGTGAACAGATAGAAGGACAACATCATTTTCTAAATCAATTTACAGAGTCCAAATACATATATTTTTTCACCTGTCTCAAATTATCTCTTTGAAACAAGATCTGCAACTGCTCTCATCATGGAGCTAGTCATAGTATATGATCTAGGACCGGCTCTGGGCGAATCATTTCTAAGCTTTTTATACAAACTAAACCCCTTCTCGGGACAAAATTTTATTTATGAGTAAGTTTGAGTTAAAAAAAAAATTATTAGTCATGTAAGAATTTAGAACGGATTATAGACAGTTAGAGCCGTCTAAAATTTCAAAAATATAAATATATGGATTCCGTCAAAGAACTTAAGACGACGAAGTTGACCCCTTGTAACCATGAAATCTAACAGATTCACAAATTTAGGGGGAGAAAAATTAGAAAAGAGTTGGATTTAGTGAAGCTGTCTGAATAACCACTGTGTGAAAGACTTGGACTTGGTCTTGTAGATCATTTGCTTCGAGTCACTGAAATATCACACTGTCTACGTGTGGAATGGAAAGTTTTGTGAATGCATTTTCCACATAAAAAGTTAAACAAATGTATATCACTCAACCAGTGGAGTCTGGACAATAATCCTTTCTGAAGATTCTCCCTACTCTTGTAATTATAATTTTTTTTCATTTTCATTCGGACTTTGTTTTGAAAACGAACGAGAAGTCCTTGTTGTACTCTGTGAACCAGTGTTTCATAAAAAATGCCTAATTTTTACAAAAATCTGTCAAAAATGTTTTATCCAAAAATCGCCAATTAATCGAATTTAGGCGGGTATAGGCAGGATTAATCGCAAAAAATTTAGGCGAAATTAATCGGATTTAATCGGGATTAATCGGTCAACACATAAAAAACAGTTAAATTAAGAATAAAACTTTAAAAATATAATTGTTTTTAATAAAAGATATAATTTACACATTTCTTCACTCATCATATTTGATAATAAAATGTAGATTTTAATATTTTTACTTATATAAAATATTTTCTCAAGATTGCCCTACTTCTTGTTCACTATCCATCGGCACAAGCACAACGTCATACATCTCTCCTGTAAAGTTTTATCAATGAATTTTCCACACTAAAAGTTAGAGAAATGTATGTCACTGACTCACTGGTCTACGTACCTTGGGAGGATTCGGAGTAAGGAAAATTCTTCTAATTACTCTACAATCACTGGAGTCTGGACAACAATCTTTTCTAAAGATTCTTTAGCTTATCTTCTTTTCTTTTTTTTCTTCTTCAAACTTGGATTTTATTTTTAAACCACTAAATATAATTTTGTCAAATAATAGTTTAGGCATCATAATATTTTTTTATATAGTTCAGGACTTCAGGTACCTAGACAAAAAATAACATATAGTTTAAGAACAAAAGAATTTATTTTCTCTTAAATTATTTGATTAATTAATGTAGGAGTAAATTGACAACTTTGAGTATCAACCATTTAATTAAATTTTGGTAATAAAGATGTCAAAAATACTAATAAAAAAACATAATATATTACTATTTCATCCGTCTCACTCATTTCTATACAATTTTTTTTCATTGTTTGGCACGCATTTTAAGGTTACTATAAAATATAGTTTCATAACCTATCTTTAAAATTTTAAAATTCATCTCCAGTGTATAAAATTCAAAAGAAATGTGGGAGTAACATTTTAATGAGTTAACAAAGTTTGACAATATCGGTTAACATTTCCCATTGAAAATGTTCTTAGGCAGATTTCTTCTATAAATAAATTATATTCAAAAATGATATTAAAAAAAAACATCTTTCATCTAAAAAAGTACCATAACGAAAAAGTACGCAAATTATTTATGAATAATTAGAAACAGTTATCGTAGTTTGACTGGTATATCAAAAGCAGCATCTATAAATTATTGCAAGTGTAGGAAGTCTTCTCCAAGACTCCAACAATCGTTGTTACGGATAATTTGTTAAGCGTCGCATAATGATGGTAAAAAGTTGCATGTGGGTTTAGTCAATTAGCCGTCAACCTTCTTCAAAAATAAAAATAAAGTTTAGTGCTTCTTTATTTTTTTGACAAGAAAAATAAAGTTTAGTTTACAATGTAGCAGACATATTACCATCAGTCCATCACTAGAGTGCGATTGAATTTCGAAAAATTAAATAATAGGTCCATGAATTATTTATATTTTAATGTTTAAATTTTTAAATAAAAAATTTCGTATTTTGGACTCTTGAACTTTTTTTCTTTTTCTGATTCAGATCCTCCATCATCAATATTATAAAAAGATAAGTTTATACTTTACTAGATGATAACCCGTGCAAAGCACGGACTCGGAGATTTATGTTAAATAATTACTCATTTTTATTTAATTAAATATTTATAAAATTATATTACAAAAATTATAAAAAGAACTATGTTATTTGCATAAAAAAATTATGCGATTAACAAACTATAAACTTAGATTGTTTAATAGAAGTACATGGAAACACGTTTCGATTGTTTTCATTGAAAAATATTTTGGATAATTTATCGTAATCTTTTTTATTATAAGTTATAATAAAAAAATTGATAATACAATGTAAGAATTATAATAATAATAATAATAATAATAATAATAAGATTTCAATTTTATTATATTTTTTTTAAAAAATAACATATAGTTGCAAGGATGAATGTTTGAAAGTGGTGTATAGAAACATGTTCACCTTGAAAAATCTTTTGGAGAATTGATCGTATTATTTTTTTTATTCTAAATTATGATAAAAATTGTATTATAATTATAATAGGATTTCAATTTTATTATTTTCTTTAAAAAATAACATAGAATTGTAAGGGAATATGATTCTAGGGATGAAACTATTTTTTTTTATTTAAGTTGTAATAAAAGAATTATAATTACAATAGGATTTCTATTTTATTAAAAACAACATAAAATAACATAGAATTGTAAGGGAATATGATTATAGGGATGAAACTATTTTTTTTATTTAAAGTTGTAATAAAAGAATTATAATTACAATAGGATTTCTATTTTATTAAAAACAACGTAGAATTATAGTAAAAATAGGATTATAGGGGTGAAACTAAAATACGGTGCGAACCAAAAGTGGTACCGTTAAAGGGGTGTTCCTTGAAAAATCTTTTGGAGAATCGATCGTATTATTTTTTTACTCTAAATTATGATAAAATAAATTGTATTATAATTATAATAGGACTTCAATTTTATTATTTTCTTTAAAAAATAACATAGAATTATAAGGGAATATGATTCTAGGGATGAAACTATTTTTTTATTTAAAGTTGTAATAAAAGAATTATAATTATAATAGAATTTCTATTTTATTAAAAAAAACATCATAAAATTATAATAGAAATATGATTATAGGAGTAAAACCAAAATTGGGATGAAACCAAAATTGGGGTGAAACCAGTGGTACCACTAAAAGGATGTTTAGTTTATTAATAAAGGTTATAGATAGATTTGGAGAAAAGTATAACTAACCACTATCATGATTCATTTTCTATTACATAAAACTAGACAATTATGCCCTACTATCGCGCATTATCGCGCAGCTTCATAAAATTAACTATAATAATTTATAAATATTATTAAAATAGCTTACAATCATACGTATAATTTATGTATGATATTCGTTAGAAATTTTTTAAGCATATAATAAATAAAACTTTTGTGGTATTAAAATAAATTCTAAATTAAATTTTAAAATAAAATAAATAACAAAAAACTTTTAAAGCTTTATTTATTGAATGATAATATTCAATTTTACTAATAATTTAAATAAGGAATAAAAAATCAAGACACTAATCTTTATTTGAAAAAAACATTGATAGCCATTTTTAGATTTTCTTTTAAAAATTAATTCAAACAATTTATATGAATTATTAGTTGAAATAATATTCTCATTATATATCTAAAATTTCAATAATTTTAAAAAATCACAAATAGAAAAATTAGCGATTACAATATGATCATTATTTTTATGATAAAAAATTATAGATATTAAACATAAATAAATAACATTCTTAAAAACCAACACTCCTCTAATAACATACATGCTAAAAAATAGTGTAACAATTTAATTAATTAGGATATTAATTTAATCCGCTATATTATATTGGAACAACATATGTACAATTTTTTTATCAATTTAATCAGTTAAGAAAAGGATCAAATTGATTTAATTTAATCAAATTGCTCATATCTCATATGTAATTTGTTCATGTGCAAAAATTAAAATTGTAAATGCTTTTGTTTTGTAGCGCTAAAAACTGTTATGCCCAAATCTCGGCATCAGTCCTAGACAGGCCTAAGGGGCTGGAATACCGGTCCACAACTCATAATGGGCCTAGAGATGAAGAATGGGTCACTAAAGCCCACCATCAGGAGTCAATTCAATATATTACTAAGCTATAGGTTGAGTTCGCTAAGCGAGCCCTTAGTGTGGGATCGCATCCTATGAGGTCCAGCGAGGCCTCATAGGATGCGATCCCACACTAAGGCTCATGATTAAACCCACCGAGGTCGCATGAGTATAGTTATCTCCATACTTGGGACCATCTTGCATGATTAAGGGTCGCATGCGAGACCCTTGTAAGCTATTCTTAACAAAAGTAAATGTGCAAAAATTTACTTTTCCCTATTTATTTATGAAAAAAGCCCAAAAATAGAAAAGTGAATTTTTATTGTTAAAAATGAAATAAAACATAACTAGTGGTATTCTAAAAATGTGGCATGAGATTAATGTACTAGTGTTTTAAGGCACCACTTAAAACATTGTTTGAGCATATTTTTTCTAAATATCCTAATTTTTTTTCTTAATGTCGACTGGTATTAGTACGCACAATGTGAATCTTTAGTACGAAAAACTTCTGCGTACATATATATTATCGAGTTCTTGTAATATATAGTTATACTTTTTTAGCGTAGCAGACTGGTAATTCAGAGATGTTAAATTACATTATACGACCGATACAAAAAAAACAAGGTTTACATGACCTGGTCACAGACGAATTTTTCTACACAAAATGTTAGAGTAATGATGTACGTGAGTGGTCTAAGTACCGTGGGAGTTGGGGTATTTCTATTAAGCTACTCACTTTGTCCTTCTCACTTATTTACCTTTTTTATGGGACGTTTCATAAATTCTTTACATTATTAAAAATAGTAATTTTTAATAATAAAATACATTATTACATCAATTACTTTACTTAATTTAACAATAAAATACATTATTACACCCATTATTTCACTTATATTGATTTTCGTGTAAAAAGTAAACGTAAAGAATCTCCCAGGGTGGGAGTACATGTCTACAATCATTGGACAATAATCTTTTTTCAAGATTGCCCTGCTTCTTGTTCACTATCCATCGGCACAACGTCTACATCTCTCCTGTAAAGTTTTATCAATGAATTTTCCACACAAAAAGTTAGAGAAATGTATGTCACTGGTCTACGTACCTTGGAAGGATTCGGAGTAAGGAAGATTCTTCTAAGCTACAATCACTGGGAGTCTGACAACAATCTTTTCCAAAGATTCTTTAGCTTTTCTTCTCTTTTTTTTTTCTTCTTCAAAATCGGACTTTATTTTAAACCACTATATATAATTTTGTCAAAAAATATATTTAACAGAAAATATTGGAGAATTGACAGCAACAAGAAACAAATGAGAAGTCCTTGTTGTTTGTGGAAAGATGTAAAAATGTACTGTCCTGAACTCTGAACCACTTGACTGTAATATTAAGGCAGATTATGTGATGACAAGAAGAAAGAGAAAGATAATGGCAACTGGCAAGTCCTTGAGCTAATTTATATGTGTAATTACCAAATTTAAAACAACCCAAATTTAACACATTAATAAAAGCTAACAAACAATTAAGGACTTGAAACCCTTAATTATCATCTCCGATGAGCCCTGATATTGGTGTAAACAGGTACTATTACTCATTGATTTGTATTAATGAATATTAGGCAACATGCAGGCAACTCCGGTAACGTGGCCTTGCCTTGACTCACGGTGCTCCATATTGAAATGTTCAAATCCTAGTGAACAGATAGAACGTTAGCTTCATCTTCTAAATCAGTTTTCAGAGTCCGAATACATATTTTTTTTCACCTGTCCCAAATAATCTCTTTGAAACATGATCTGCAACTGCTCTTATCATGGAGTCATAGTCGTATGATCAAGGACCTGGGCGAATCACTACAATAGATAAATATGACTAGAAAGCTAAACCTATGCTTCTAAACTTTTTATACAAACTAAACCCCTTCTCGGGGCAAAATTTTATTTCCGAGTAAGTTTGAGTTTTAAAAAAAAATTAATAGCCATGTAAGAATTTAGAACAGTTAGAGCTGTCTAAAATTTCAAAAATATAAATATATTGATTATGTCAAAGAACTTAAGACAACGAAGTTGACCCCATGTAACCATGAATTCTAACAGATTCACAAATTTAGGGGGAGAAAAATTAGAAAAGACTTGGATTTAGTGAAGCTGTCTGAATAACCACTGTGTGAAAGACTTGGACTTGGTCTTGTAGATCATTTGCTTCCAGTCACTGAAATGTCACACTGTCTACGTCTGGTATGGAAGGTTTTATGAATGCATTTTCCACATAAAAAGTTAAACAAATGTATATCACTCAACCACCGGAGTCTGGACAATAATCATATTAATGTATTTAATATAAATTTATCTAATATATATTAAATTTTATGTGTATATTTATTTATTCCGTGTATTTCGTGTCATGTTGCGTACCCGAAGGATAAACATATAATCGACATTAAATCTAGGTTGTATACTTTTGTGTCATGTACTCAGAATGCAAACCACAAACATTAAAATTTTCATGTCATTTTCATATCATATTTATGTATCGTAAATTGTCGGATCTAAACACAAGTCTTTCTAATTTTTGTAAGTTAAAATCCAATAATTGCCTTTACAAGCCCTGAATAATCTTGCTTCTACAACTTTTTATGCAAGATAATTACCAATTTTAAAACAACCATATTTATAGATTAATAATAAATTATCTTTGTCAAAATTATCATTTACTAGAAAAGGTAATAGCTGAAAAAGGTGATTGGCTAGTTATTATTTAGAAAAGTGTTGCGTGTAATATTTTGAGAAAAGATTGTATTTTGTTTTTTTTATAATTAAGTAAAATAATTAAGGGTAATAAAGTAGAACAATTAAATAAGGTAAGTATTGTACCGTACCAAAACTTTTAATGTTTCGTCTTTTATAATATAGTATAAATTAGTATTTATTAAATCTATAATAGCCGAAATATTAAAAGTTTGTTGGTCGGTCGATTGTTACGGCAATTTATGTATTTACTTAATTACCTTTACTTAGTTATTCTTTAATTATTTTCTTTTATATATTTTGGAACATATTTATTTTGTAGTTACGGACAATCCTATTTTATAAAATAAAATAACGATATTATAGTTCTTAAACTAAATAATTACATTTTTCGGTTATTACCAATTCTAACTTTTCTAACCAAATTTCTTCTTCAAAAATATCAGGAGGAGTCGTTCTATCTAATGAAATAAACTAATAATATTATAATTACTAATAACTAACTGATTAGCTTTTCAGCTAAAAGGTAATATATTTTCTAACTAAAATATCTCCGTTTCAAGCTTGCTTTTTTTACTGAATTATCCTTACTTAAATATTTATTATTGGCAAAAACATGTAATTCTATTTTATAAAATAAAATAAAGGTATTGTAGTTCTTAATAACTAACAAATTACTTTTTCCAGTTAAAACAGGTTATCATCTTTTCTAACTTTTCTAACTAAAAGCTCTCCTTTCCAAAAATATTACGGGCTGTTGTTATCATTTAGGGTTTTTAGTGTAAATACATAAAATTGAAAAATCCAAAAAAATTGAAAAATTAGAAAATTAATTGCCTCGTCTCATAGTGTGTTAACAGGGATAGGTACACATCTTGTGAGCTTATTTTGCATGATTATTTGACATGTCATATCTCTGAAAGTTATTTGTTACTTGATGATTCCTTGTACGTACTTGCGAAAATTATAAAACTTGAGATTTGTCATTATCAATTTTAGTGAGTACTAAAACATGCTTTCACCCTGTGAGATTTTGAGCCTAATTTATGATTGGTACATCTTATATCAATCGAATTTTTATTGTTGTGTGTTGTTCATCATTGAGTATGTCGCTCTAGAACTTGCTTTAAACCATTTTGAGATTACATGATATTTGCATGCATGAAAATGATAAAGGCACTAGGATTAACCGTATTGATCCAAACAGTACCCTTGAATCATATATCCTTAGTGAACCCCTTTGAGCTTTTTATCCGATATTTTTGTGTATCACCAATCTAAATTTTTGAGCCTACTTGTTTATTCTTCTCTTGATTTACTAGTAGAGCACTTTGATTCATTTAGGGGTTGGTGAGCGCATAGTATGGGGATATCTTTGTTAAAGTGTGAAAATTTGGTGGGAATCATAAAAAAGAAAAAAAAAAGAGAAAAAAAAAAGGAAAGAATAAAATAAAAATAGAGTTTTGTTCATTGGTTTGTGCAATATGAAAATGGAAAAGTACATGACAATATGTGCTTGGGGTTTAATTCTTGTGAAAGCTTGATCACCTTTTACATGATCGAAATTTCATGTTGAGTGCTTTAATTAAAAATGAACATTGTGCTCTATTAGTTTGTCAAATTAGCCACTTGTTAGCCTTTTTCTTGATTTCCTACCCTTCACCTTAGCCACGTTACAACCTTTAACAAAGATCTTTTGATTTGTGCATGCATGTAGTCGAAGTAGTGGAAATTTGGTGGACAACCAAGCATATGGTAGCACATAACTTAATTGATTGAACTTGAGCGAATACACTTCACCTATACACTTGTGTGATTTGAGAGTTGTGTGAGAATTTTCTATCCATAGCATGTTACTCACTGAATGCGGCATTGATATTTATTTCATGATCTTTTTGTCTATATAGACTGTGTGCTTACTTGGATAGTCTTGTGCATATGATTTGTAAGTGAACAGACTGTCAATATTGTGCAATTGAGGTTTACTTGTGTGGAGTACTATGATATGTTACATACTTGAGACTTGGCAGAAAATAAAATTGGATTTTGTGGGTACATTAACTATAGGCCCTCACGAGACCTCACTCGTCCACTAGGGCTGCCTAGGGGTTTAAAGGGCTTGTTGCATATGCCAAATGCAATCGTCACACCTACGAAAAGGAGCATAGGACTTTTTATCTAGATTTTCTTTTTGTTTTTTTTTGTTTTACTCGAGGACGAGCAAAAGATAGGTATGGGGGCATTTGATAAGTGCATAATTTTGCATATTTTTATTGCCTATTTATTGTTGAATTCGTATTTTAATAAGTAATTTTGTTCTATTTCAGGAAATTCAAGAAATTATGAAGAAATGGCAAAATGAAGAAATAAAGTTCAAAAGACCGCAGTTTAGGGCTTAAGAATTTATTTTTATTTAATAAATATTTTATTTGATTACAAAATTATATTTATAAATATCTAATAATATTAGGTATTTATTTTTATAATTTTTGGATTAAATTAATTATTTATTATTTAAAAATTATACGTCGTGCGGGATAAAAAGCATTTCTACGGAACCCATCTATACAATAATCATGGCCGGCCAAGATTGGAATCTGAAAAGTCATAGAACATGGGTGGAGTTGGTTTTGAATTAGTTGTAAAGTTTGTAATTATTTCATTTAATTATGAAATGGTGTGCTAATTGATTCCTATAAATAGGAAGTAGATCTCATCTTAAAAAGACATTAGAATTAGGAGTAGATTAGAATTAGGATCAGTTTTTAGTTCACTCCAAAATTTATAGATGTAATTTTTCTGCAGTTCTTGTAACCAGTTTTTATTTATACGTATCATTTTTCTGCTTTTAGTTCATATTCCCTGTTTTCGTTCTAATTAAGATACAAAATTCAGTTCTGTTCAAGTAAATACCAAGCCCAGTTCCCCTTTCTTTTTCTTCAACAAATAAAGCCCAAATTCTTTCCCCTTTCTTTCTTTTTTTTCCCCAGAACCCACCAGGCCATCTCCCCTTTTCGAACCTCGCATCAAACCAAAACCCAATCGCTGTTTTTTCCAAGTTACTTTTGTTAGGATCTTTGCTGAGAAACTGTTTTATGCGACTTGTTCTATTAATTGTTGAGTTTGGTTAAGTCGATTGTTATTTGTTACTGTCTTGGTTTTGTAAGGTCGAGTCCTTATTTAATTTCTGTGAATTTGCTGCGAGGTTTATTTGAGTTTTTTTGCTGGGTTTGTTTCTTATTGATTAGCTGAGTTTTGTGTGCCTGCGATTTATTTCAGTCGAAGCATCTGAGTCGAGTTTAAGCAAGATTACTACGTTCGAGTGTGTTTTGCTGTTGTTCCTCGGTTTTGAATTCGTTATGTAACTGTTAGTGTTCATTAACTTCATTTTCTTGTTCGAGATTTCGAGTGCTGTTTGATTGTTTCGTTTGAGTCGAGTTCTGTTGAGTTTTGAGCTGCTGTTGGTTTTCGAATTGTCAAATCGCTGTTGAATTATTGTTCTCTCGATTCGTCTAGTTTATTTGCTGTTATGGTCGATTTTTGTTAGCTTTCGTGTCTGAGTTCGATCGTCTGTTGGTTTCTTTTGCTGCGTGTGTCTGTGTCGAGTTTTCTGCTTAGCTTTTAGAGTGTTGCGTTTACTGTATCGGTTCTTGGATTCGTTTGTTTAGTGCGTAGCCGTTGTGTTCAAATTGCTGTTTGCCCGTTCCTTTTTGCTGTTGTGTCTGAACTGCTTGATTGTGTATGCGGTTGAATGCTAGAGTCGAGTAATGCTAGTATTGTTTGTCTGGTTTGATCATCTCTGGTTGTAGTTTGATTTCTGCGTTTTTGTCAAGATTCCGAGTCTAGTCAGTTTAGTATATACTGTGGTTTTTGTAGTCAAGTTTCGCTAGTTTTAACAAGTGTTGGTTTGGATTCTGAGTTACCATAATTGTTGTTACTATGTGTAAGTATAGAGTTTGGTTTGCTATCAAGTTTTTGAGCTGAGTAATTTCCCGTCAGATTTTATTAAAAATAAATCTTTGTAAATAATTCGGTTAGGAATAAAATTTGGTTTCGAATTTTAATTCTTAAAAATATAAAAAGTTTAGGTTAAAATAATTTAGATTTTTCTTAATTAGAATAATTTTTAGTTTTAATTTGAATTTAGAATTTTTAAATTTGTAGAATAAGTCTAGAATAATCATTTTTTTTTAAATTAGTCATAATTAATTAGTTTAAAATTGATTTTTTTTTTAATTAATTAGTTTAAAACCCAAATTTCAAAATCAATTTGTTCTAATTCGCCTAAATTAGAAATTAAGGATCGCGAATAAAATTATTCCCTGTGGATCGAATCTTAAATACTAAAACGATGATCGTGCGCTTGCGATTCAAATTATCAGTTATTTAGCACATCAAGTTTTTGCATTTGATAAGTGCATAATTTTGCATATTTTTATTGCCTATTTATTGCTTGAATTCGTATTTTAATAAGTAATTTTGTTCTATTTCAGGAAATTCAAGAAATTATGAAGAAATGGCAAAATGAAGAAATAAAGTTCAAAAGACCGCAGTTTAGGGCTTAAGAATTTATTTTTATTTAATAAATATTTTATTTGATTAGAAAATTATATTTATAAATATCTAATAATATTAGGTATTTATTTTTATAATTTTCGGATTAAATTAATTATTTATTATTTAAAAATTATACGTCGTGCGGGATAAAAAGCATTTCTACGGAACCCATCTATACAATAATCATGGCCGGCCAAGATTGGAATCTGAAAAGTCATAGAACATGGGTGGAGTTGGTTTTGAATTAGTTGTAAAGTTTGTAATTATTTCATTTAATTATGAAATGGTGTGCTAATTGATTCCTATAAATAGGAAGTACATCTCATCTTAAAAAGACATTAGAATTAGGAGTACATTAGTTTAGGATTAGGTTTAGGTCACTTCCTAAATTGTAGTTGTGAATTTTTCAGCTCTTGTAAAAAAATTTATTAGCTTAAATTTTCATATCATATTTCCAGTATTTCAATCCCAATTCCCTGTTTTATCGAGTTTTTGGTGGTCCTTACGGTTAGGAGCAATGTCTAGTTATTCTTTTTAAGGAACATTTTTCTTTTGCCTTTTCACCCTTTATTTTGAGTGTTTATTTTGTGTGATTAAAATTCGTGCTTAAAATAAAATAATAATAAAAAAATTAAATAAAGAAAAAAATAAAAATAATAAAAATGTGGTCAAACTACAATTCTTATACTCAAGGGTTTGAAAATTATCATGAATTTGAGCAAGATAATAATATGTTTCAACAAACCCTTAGGAATGACCACTTTTCACCCACCTACAATCCCGGGTGGGGGAATCACACAAATTACTCACGGGATTTTGACGAGGAGTTAGCAAATAATATGATGTGGTATGAGTCAACTAGGGAACCTAGTGTTTATAACGAGTCGTCTAGTACCTTTTGTGATTTGCATTATAGTGAAAACGATATTGCAATAAACTCTGAATTAGATGCTCTTAATAGACGACTCGAAGCCTTAGAAACCCTTAGAGGCCCTTCACACACATCTTGGCACCCAAATTTCAACTCTCCGAGTCTAGATTTTCAACACGGCACCGACTCTTATCAAGTCAATGCCATGTTTCACCCAACCTCTCAAAATGACCATTTTACATCGTCTTCTAATTCCGGTTGGAGAGATTATCCCGATCTCTCATGGAACCAAGGTCATAGCTATCAAACTCCGCCTCCACATTTTCAAGAACCGAACTCTTATCAAATTCCGAGTCAACTTGACACCTTAGAAAAGAGTATCGAGGCTTTATTGATTTCTCAAGCAGACTTCATGCAAACTAGGCAAATTTTGAACTCTAATGCTCAAGCCTTGTCTAAGTTAGAATTTCAAATGAATCAATTAGCCATCATGTGTGAGTGTGAGACGATAACCACCCTGAATCCACCCGAGGTCAACCCTGAATTTCTTACCATTCAAAGACCTATCGATACTTTCGATAATTTCATTTCTCCTAGGTCTAATTTTCAAGTTGACACTCCTTTCGGTGGTGATTTTTACGAAGAAGACTCTGATGCTGACATCATTCATTCTCTAGGTGAAACAAAGAATCCCGATGATTCTGAGTTTATGGCTTCACCTAGACATCCATCATCTTCTTCTAGTGAAATTTTCATTTCATCTTCCGAACCTCTTCCCGAGAAACCCGAAGAACTTCATACTCAACCAATAGGAGATGATCTAGTTAAGAAGGTTGTTTCAAGGTCAAATTTGGACGATCATGAGATTGAGTCTCTTCTTAAACAAGATTTTCAATTGCATTACGAGACCAATCGAGAGCTTCACGAATCTTTTAAGGATTTGACCTCGGAAGAGATGTTTGGAGAGATGATGAATATTTATTCTAAATGGGAAACCCAACATCAGGATAGTTCTTGTGATCCTAATTATGTTGGTAAAACATTTTTCGAAGAACCACCCCCACCCGTTTCTATTTCTTCATTTTCCACTCGTACTTCATCTTTCATCAAAACTCATAATATTCATGACCAACATCTTCTCGTAATTAATCTGCTTAAACACAATAAAGAAGCATCTAATTGGTCTATGAATGAAGTTATGAATATGAGTTTTATTCTTGCGCCTAATCGGATCATTCGAGTGGTCTATGTTATCTTTGTGGGTGAATTTCTGAAATATGCTGGGTGGTTAACAAAAATTGTTTTTCCAAGAGCAGGAATTGGTTAAGTAAATATTTGTTTTGTACCTCCCATAGTAGAATGTAGGTATGGGAGAGTTTCAGTGTGTGAGTGTGTGTGTGTGTGTTTGTGTGTTATTTGTTTTCATAGATTTTTTTTTTTTTTAGAATTTTTCAATCCCTATCATTTTTCTCATGCATTTTCTCCGCATTATTCCCTCATCCGCCGCCTTCACTGAATTAATATTAGAAGAGGGCCCTGCAAATAATTTTGTTGATTGAAAAAGAAAGAGTATTGTGTGGCTCGAGGAAGACTTTGAGGACAAAAGCGAGAGTAGGGCTGGAAAGAGCAGAAAAGAAAGCGGATAGCTTGTACTATATCACCTAACCCGCTAATCTTTCTTCATAAATCGATGAATTTTTTTGTCTGTGTTAAAACTCATCCTTTCAGCTATACAGATACACAGAGCAAATTTCAACCTCCTCAATTCTCACCATCTAGCTGTCTTGAAATGGCATTGCAAGGAAGCTTCTGGATTGCTAGAGTTAATCCCACTTCCATCCAGGAAACCATCCGGCACGAGCAGTTTCAGGCTTGGGCTCAATTTCTGAATGAGCATTCAATAGTCCGATATGCTCTAGTTACACCGGTAAAGCTGAACCATGATGCCTTGCGTGAGTTGTATTGCAGTGCAGTCGACACCTCTAGAGTGGACGAAAGTGCAATCACATTTCAATTGTTCGATAGGTCGATTAGGGTCACCGAACGGGATGTTAATCGAATCCTCCATTTTCCTACGGAAAATCTCGTTGCCGATCCCACACCTAACCAGATCGAAGGGTTCTTTCGTCTCATAAGGTACCAAGATAGCAATTTCAGTACTGGTAATCTCTCTAGAACATATCTAACCCAGTACTGGAATTTCTTCTTCCACATCCTTAACCATGTTTTTTCCTCAGCTAGAACAAATCTAGATAGAATACCTGATTTTATTCAAAAAATCGGGTATGCGGTTGCAAATAATTCGAGGATTAATTTTGGTAAGATAGTGCTTAGTCAAATTATTTTGAAAATGAAGCACTTAGGAACAAGGGATGCCCGGACTCAAAGGGTCGAATGTCTATATCCAAGATTTCTGCAGTTAATATTGAATGATTTTTTGAGTGATGCAGACAGGATACGTTTGGGCACTGGTCGAGAGGAGGAATGTTCTACCATGAAGAAGAATGTAATCAACTACTTAAGCAATAAGAGCTATACGGATGTGCCCACAGTCTTAACGGAATATCTGAAGACTATCCCACTTCCGTTGCTACCAAGGCCAGTAAGAACAGCACCACAGTTGAGGTTTGTTACATCAGCCGATCTACCTCCTGCTAAACGGAGTAAACCTAGCGAACCCGAGACATTCAAGGGAAACGTGGGTCTTGTGCCGTTTAATCCATTCAAGTTTAACCTCCCGAAGAAAAAATCCCTGGATCTCTTTCCAGATTTATCACTCTTTTCCATTGGTCAGCAACTTGCTTCACGAGAGGTTGGAAGTTCTCGAACTTTCATTGCACCATCCGGCAAAGGGACTACCATGATTTCATTTGCAGATTCGCATCTCGGTGAAAGTTTTGGACAAAAGTTGAGAGAAACACGAGCAGAGCATGAGAGTGAGCAACTTGCTCAACCAAATGCACCTGTAACCAGAGCAGGATTCAACGGACTCCTTGCACGGGTCCAAACACTGGAGAACGAGTTGCCGCATATCCGTGAGTCCATTGCAGAAATCAGAAATCTGCAACTTGATCAGAATAATGCAATCCAGGCTCAAATAAGCTCCATGGCAGCCCAGTTTGGTCATGCGATTAATTACTTGATGAAAACAGCTTCAGCTTCTTCTAATTTCCCAGCTCCACATCCATCTATTCTGGAGGATACCCCAGCTGAGGGGGAGAAGGTGGATGAGGAAGAAGCTAAAAGGCGTGCTAAAGGCAAGGAAAAGGTTGCTGACACTGATTTAAATCTATTTTTGGGAAGGAAAAGCTAAGGGGAGTGTTCGTGCTATGTGGAAAGCATTATGCAAGGAAAGCTTGAAGATCTGTTCAGTCTAGAGGAACAATTATCTTGCTTATCTTGAGGGGAGTTTTCGTTCTCTTTTGCTCATATCTCATTTTTATTTGCATACATTGAGGACAATGCATGAGATAAGTGTGGGGATGTTATCATTTAGGGTTTTTAGTGTAAATACATAAAATTGAAAAATCCAAAAAAATTGAAAAATTAGAAAATTAATTGCCTCGTCTCATAGTGTGTTAACAGGGATAGGTACACATCTTGTGAGCTTATTTTGCATGATTATTTGACATGTCATATCTCTGAAAGTTATTTGTTACTTGATGATTCCTTGTACGTACTTGCGAAAATTATAAAACTTGAGATTTGTCATTATCAATTTTAGTGAGTACTAAAACATGCTTTCACCCTGTGAGATTTTGAGCCTAATTTATGATTGGTACATCTTATATCAATCGAATTTTTATTGTTGTGTGTTGTTCATCATTGAGTATGTCGCTCCAAAACTTGCTTTAAACCATTTTGAGATTACATGATATTTGCATGCATGAAAATGATAAAGGCACTAGGATTAACCGTATTGATCCAAACAGTACCCTTGAATCATATATCCTTAGTGAACCCCTTTGAGCTTTTTATCCAATATTTTTGTGTATCACCAATCTAAATTTTTGAGCCTACTTGTTTATTCTTCTCTTGATTTACTAGTAGAGCACTTTGATTCATTTAGGGGTTGGTGAGCGCATAGTATGGGATATCTTTGTTAAAGTGTGAAAATTTGGTGGGAATCATAAAAAAGAAAAAAAAAAGAGAAAAAAAAAAGGAAAGAATAAAATAAAAATAGAGTTTTGTTCATTGGTTTGTGCAATATGAAAATGGAAAAGTACATGACAATATGTGCTTGGGGTTTAATTCTTGTGAAAGCTTGATCACCTTTTACATGATCGAAATTTCATGTTGAGTGCTTTAATTAAAAATGAACATTGTGCTCTATTAGTTTGTCAAATTAGCCACTTGTTAGCCTTTTTCTTGATTTCCTACCCTTCACCTTAGCCACGTTACAACCTTTAACAAAGACCTTTTGATTTGTGCATGCATGTAGTCGAAGTAGTGGAAATTTGGTGGACAACCAAGCATATGGTAGCACATAACTTAATTGATTGAACTTGAGCGAATACACTTCACCTATACACTTGTGTGATTTGAGAGTTGTGTGAGAATTTTCTATCCATAGCATGTTACTCACTGAATGCGGCATTGATATTTATTTCATGATCTTTTTGTCTATATAGACTGTGTGCTTACTTGGATAGTCTTGTGCATATGATTTGTAAGTGAACAGACTGTCAATATTGTGCAATTGAGGTTTACTTGTGTGGAGTACTATGATATGTTACATACTTGAGACTTGGCAGAAAATAAAATTGGATTTTGTGGGTACATTCACTATAGGCCCTCACGAGACCTCACTCGTCCACTAGGGCTGCCTAGGGGTTTAAAGGGCTTGTTGCATATGCCAAATGCAATCGTCACACCTACGAAAAAGAGTATAGGAGTTTTTATCTAGATTTTCTTTTTGTTTTTTTTTTGTTTTACTCGAGGACGAGCAAAAGATAGGTATGGGGGCATTTGATAAGTGCATAATTTTGCATATTTTTATTGCCTATTTATTGCTTGAATTCGTATTTTAATAAGTAATTTTGTTCTATTTCAGGAAATTCAAGAAATTATGAAGAAATGGCAAAATGAAGAAATAAAGTTCAAAAGACCGCAGTTTAGGGCTTAAGAATTTATTTTTATTTAATAAATATTTTATTTGATTAGAAAATTATATTTATAAATATCTAATAATATTAGGTATTTATTTTTATAATTTTCGGATTAAATTAATTATTTATTATTTAAAAATTATACGTCGTGCGGGATAAAAAGCATTTCTACGGAACCCATCTATACAATAATCATGGCCGGCCAAGATTGGAATCTGAAAAGTCATAGAACATGGGTGGAGTTGGTTTTGAATTAGTTGTAAAGTTTGTAATTATTTCATTTAATTATGAAATGGTGTGCTAATTGATTCCTATAAATAGGAAGTAGATCTCATCTTAAAAAGACATTAGAATCAGGAGTAGATTAGAATTAGGATCAGTTTTTAGTTCACTCCAAAATTTATAGATGTAATTTTTCTGCAGTTCTTGTAACCAGTTTTTATTTATACGTATCATTTTTCTGCTTTTAGTTCATATTCCCTGTTTTCGTTCTAATTAAGATACAAAATTCAGTTCTGTTCAAGTAAATACCAAGCCCAGTTCCCCTTTCTTTTTCTTCAACAAATAAAGCCCAAATTCTTTCCCCTTTCTTTCTTTTTTTCCCCCAGAACCCACCAGGCCATCTCCCCTCTTCGAACCTCGCATCAAACCAAAACCCAATCGCTGTTTTTTCCAAGTTACTTTTGTTAGGATCTTTGCTGAGAAACTGTTTTATGCGACTTGTTCCATTAATTGTTGAGTTTGGTTAAGTCGATTGTTATTTGTTACTGTTGGTTTTGTAAGGTCGACTCCTTATTTAATTTCTGTGAATTTGCTGCGAGGTTTATTTGAGTTTTCTTGCTGGGTTTGTTTCTTATTGATTAGCTGAGTTTTGTGTGCCTGCGATTTATTTCAGTCGAAGCATCTGAGTCGAGTTTAAGCAAGATTACTACGTTCGAGTGTGTTTTGCTGTTGTTCGTTGGTTTTGAATTCGTTATGTAACTGTTATTGTTCATTAACTTCATTTTCTTGTTCGAGATTTCGAGTGCTGTTTGATTGTTTCGTTTGAGTCGAGTTCTGTTGAGTTTTGAGCTGCTGTTGGTTTTCGAATTGTCAAATCGCTGTTGAATTATTGTTCTCTCGGTTCATCTAGTTTATTTGCTGTTATGGTCGATTTTTGTTAGCTTTCGTGTCTGAGTTCGATCGTCTGTTGGTTTCTTTTGCTGCGTGTGTCTGTGTCGAGTTTTCTGCTTAGCTTTTAGAGTGTTGCGTTTACTGTATCGGTTCTTGGATTCGTTTGTTTAGTGCGTAGCTGTTGTGTTCAAATTGCTGTTTGCCCGTTCCTTTTTGCTGTTGTGTCTGAACTGCTTGATTGTGTATGCGGTTGAATGCTAGAGTCGAGTAATGCTAGTATTGTTTGTCTGGTTTGATCATCTCTGGTTGTAGTTTGATTTCTGCGTTTTTGTCAAGATTCCGAGTCTAGTCAGTTTAGTATATACTGTGGTTTTTGTAGTCAAGTTTCGCTAGTTTTAACAAGTGTTGGTTTGGATTCTGAGTTACCATAATTGTTGTTACTATGTGTAAGTATAGAGTTTGGTTTGCTATCAAGTTTTTGAGCTGAGTAATTTCCCGTCAGATTTTATTAAAAATAAATCTCTGTAAATAATTCGGTTAGGAATAAAATTTTGTTTCGAATTTTAATTCTTAAAAATATAAAAAGTTTAGGTTAAAATAATTTAGATTTTTCTTAATTAGAATAATTTTTAGTTTTAATTTGAATTTAGAATTTTTAAATTTGTAGAATAAGTCTAGAATATTCATTTTTTTTTAAATTAGTCATAATTAATTAGTTTAAAATTGATTTTTTTTTAATTAATTAGTTTAAAACCCAAATTTCAAAATCAATTTGTTCTAATTCGCCTAAATTAGAAATTAAGGATCGCGAATAAAATTATTCCCTGTGGATCGAATCTTAAATACTAAAACGATGATCGTGCGCTTGCGATTCAAATTATCAGTTATTTAGCACATCAAGTTTTTGACAAAAACTTGATGTGCTAAAAATGGTACAATTAATATCGCAAGCGCACGATCATCGTTTTAATATTTAAGATTCGATCCACAGGGAATTATTATTTTCGCAAAACCTTAATTTCTAATTTAATCGAACTAGGACAATTGGATTTTGAGAATTTTGATTTTACTATTTTTAATTACTAAAAAGAAATCTATTTTAAACTAATTAATTAAAAGTGAAAAGAATAAAAACTAAATTACTTTAAAAATTCTAAATTTGAATTAAATCTAAATTTTATTCTAAAACATTTTTTTTATTATTAATCTATGTTCTAAACTAATTAATTAAAAATGAAATAACGAAATTAAGTTATCCTAAAAATTGTAAAATATAGAAATTCTCACATTTAATTTACAGAAAATCACAAAACCAAAATGCACTTAGTACGAATTAACAATTCACAAACAATGAAAACACACTGAGAAAACGACAGCTCAAAAACTTGCACAAAACGTAGGACTCGACACTAGACAATAAAATCACGGACTTAATGACAACTCGGAAATAAGAAAACAGCTATACAAACTCAGAACAACAAGACAAAAAAAAACAAGGCACTACACATCGACACAGCAACATAAAAGTAAAAGAAACGCAGCGAAAACCCAACAACAACTCAGAGTTTGACATCAAACAATTCGAAACTATAGGAATTCAGGAAAATACAACGAAAAGGCAACAAATTGACAACTAGACATGGAATTAGAATAAACAACTACACTCGACATGAAACCAACGACTTCAAACACAATCAACAAAAACAACAGCAAAGAAAACAGCTTAGATCAAAACACAGCACATCTCAAGAACGATTCGGCTATACAGGGACATAAAACACGAAAAGACGCCCACTGCGACTAAAACAATAACAAAAACCAAACAGCCACATTTACAAACATCAACTACTCCAAAATACTCGGAATTGGGCTCGGTAAACACTACTTAGCGATCAACATGAAAATTAACGGAACACGACATTACTGTGACGATTCAAAACTCATTACAAAACTCTAACTGGCAGCAATCAACAATTCGATAACTTGACTCTAAACTACAGCGTGTACAAACCAAATCGAAGCTAAAAAAAAGGAAGAATGCTGTGGTGGTGAATCGAAATACAAAGGAAAGAAAAGGGGTTTGGAGAGAGTATTGAGAGAGAGTTTTGTGAGGGGGAAGAGAAATAGGGAGGCTGGGTTTTGTGGGTTTGCTGTGTGACAAAGAAAAGGAGTGTGAATGTATCGGTTTTGCAGAGTAGGGAAAAGAAAGGAGGAATTGAGGTCTAAGTGTTTATAGTTTATACTACGAAAAACAAAATAAACAAAAGACACGATTGGGATTTGTATCACTAAAACAGGGAATTGGGATTGAAATACTGGAAATATGATATGAAAATTTAAGCTAATAAATTTTTTTACAAGAGCTGAAAAATTCACAACTACAATTTAGGAAGTGACCTAAACCTAATCCTAAACTAATGTACTCCTAATTCTAATGTCTTTTTAAGATGAGATCTACTTCCTATTTATAGGAATCAATTAGCACACCATTTCATAATTAAATGAAATAATTACAAACTTTACAACTAATTCAAAACCAACTCCATCCATGTTCTATGACTTTTCAGATTCCAATCTTGGCCGGCCATGATTATTGTATAGATGGGTTCCGTAGAAATGCTTTTTATCCCGCACGACGTATGATTTTTAAATAATAAATAATTAATTTAATCCGAAAATTATAAAAATAAATACCTAATATTATTAGATATTTATAAATATAATTTTCTAATCAAATAAAATATTTATTAAATAAAAATAAATTCTTAAGCCCTAAACTGCGGTCTTTTGAACTTTATTTCTTCATTTTGCCATTTCTTCATAATTTCTTGAATTTCCTGAAATAGAACAAAATTACTTATTAAAATACGAATTCAAGCAATAAATAGGCAATAAAAATATGCAAAATTATGCACTTATCAAATGCAAAAACTTGATGTGCTAAATAACTGATAATTTGAATCGCAAGCGCACGATCATCGTTTTAGTATTTAAGATTCGATCCACAGGGAATAATTTTATTCGCGATCCTTAATTTCTAATTTAGGCGAATTAGAACAAATTGATTTTGAAATTTGGGTTTTAAACTAATTAATTAAAAAAAATCAATTTTAAACTAATTAATTATGACTAATTTAAAAAAAAATGATTATTCTAGACTTATTCTACAAATTTAAAAATTCTAAATTCAAATTAAAACTAAAAATTATTCTAATTAAGAAAAATCTAAATTATTTTAACCTAAACTTTTTATATTTTTAAGAATTAAAATTCGAAACAAAATTTTATTCCTAACCGAATTATTTACAGAGATTTATTTTTAATAAAATCTGACGGGAAATTACTCAGCTCAAAAACTTGATAGCAAACCAAACTCTATACTTACACATAGTAACAACAATTATGGTAACTCAGAATCCAAACCAACACTTGTTAAAACTAGCGAAACTTGACTACAAAAACCACAGTATATACTAAACTGACTAGACTCGGAATCTTGACAAAAACGCAGAAATCAAACTACAACCAGAGATGATCAAACCAGACAAACAATACTAGCATTACTCGACTCTAGCATTCAACCGCATACACAATCAAGCAGTTCAGACACAACAGCAAAAAGGAACGGGCAAACAGCAATTTGAACACAACAGCTACGCACTAAACAAACGAATCCAAGAACCGATACAGTAAACGCAACACTCTAAAAGCTAAGCAGAAAACTCGACACAGACACACGCAGCAAAAGAAACCAACAGACGATCGAACTCAGACACGAAAGCTAACAAAAATCGACCATAACAGCAAATAAACTAGACGAACCGAGAGAACAATAATTCAACAGCGATTTGACAATTCGAAAACCAACAGCAGCTCAAAACTCAACAGAACTCGACTCAAACGAAACAATCAAACAGCACTCGAAATCTCGAACAAGAAAATGAAGTTAATGAACACTAACAGTTACATAACGAATTCAAAACCGACGAACAACAGCAAAACACACTCGAACGTAGTAATCTTGCTTAAACTCGACTCAGATGCTTCGACTGAAATAAATCGCAGGCACACAAAACTCAGCTAATCAATAAGAAACAAACCCAGCAAGAAAACTCAAATAAACCTCGCAGCAAATTCACAGAAATTAAATAAGGACTCGACCTTACAAAACCAAGACAGTAACAAATAACAATCGACTTAACCAAACTCAACAATTAATAGAACAAGTCGCATAAAACAGTTTCTCAGCAAAGATCCTAACAAAAGTAACTTGGAAAAAACAGCGATTGGGTTTTGGTTTGATGCGAGGTTCGAAAAGGGGAGATGGCCTGGTGGGTTCTGGGGGAAAAAAAGAAAGAAAGGGGAAAGAATTTGGGCTTTATTTGTTGAAGAAAAAGAAAGGGGAACTGGGCTTGGTATTTACTTGAACAGAACTGAATTTTGTATCTTAATTAGAACGAAAACAGGGAATATGAACTAAAAGCAGAAAAATGATACGTATAAATAAAAACTGGTTACAAGAACTGCAGAAAAATTACATCTATAAATTTTGGAGTGAACTAAAAACTGATCCTAATTCTAATCTACTCCTAATTCTAATGTCTTTTTAAGATGAGATCTACTTCCTATTTATAGGAATCAATTAGCACACCATTTCATAATTAAATGAAATAATTACAAACTTTACAACTAATTCAAAACCAACTTCACCCATGTTCTATGACTTTTCAGATTCCAATCTTGGCCGGCCATGATTATTGTATAGATGGGTTCCGTAGAAATGCTTTTTATCCCGCACGACGTATAATTTTTAAATAATAAATAATTAATTTAATCCGAAAATTATAAAAATAAATACCTAATATTATTAGATATTTATAAATATAATTTTCTAATCAAATAAAATATTTATTAAATAAAAATAAATTCTTAAGCCCTAAACTGCGGTCTTTTGAACTTTATTTCTTCATTTTGCCATTTCTTCATAATTTCTTGAATTTCCTGAAATAGAACAAAATTACTTATTAAAATACGAATTCAAGCAATAAATAGGCAATAAAAATATGCAAAATTATGCACTTATCAGCTGTTCTATTTAATGAAATAAACTAATAATATTATAATTGCTACTAACTAAATGATTACCTGTTTCAGCTAAAACGTAATATATTTTTCATATTTTCTAACTAATATATCTCAATTCCCTGCTTATTACGTTAAGAAAACCAAAACCAAATATTAACCCGTAAAACCCTAGCCCCTCTCCCTCTTGAGCAGCCGTTCCTACTATTTTTCAAGGGGCTTTCATCGGTTTTTACCGGTGAAAGCCCCAATCCTTTATCTTTTTTTATTTCTCTTGTTTAAAATCTTGTTTTCCTTCAATAAGTTCCCAATTTATTTGGGTTTTGTTTAGTCTCTCATTGTGAGAGTTTGGTTTTATTTTGTTATGATTTGGTGTTCCTTATGTCCGAGATTATTGTTATTCCCAGATTACACACTTGTATAATTGTAGAAGGGGGGGTTGAATACAATTCTTGATATTTATAAATTTCTGATAAGAACTCCAGAAATCTATACTTAGATAATTGCTTGTAAAAGATAAATGCACAAACACATAAAAATCAGGTGGTTAAATGCACCACCTGAAGCTTTTATTCGAAGAAAACTCTGTGATACAAAAGTACACAGCTTCTGTTTTACAACTCTTTGCTTTCTAGGAATATTCAATAGAAACCCTAAGCAAGATGTATCTGTTTTCTTAACCTACAAAGAGTTGCTACTCTTGGTTATATAAATCCCAAGATTTACAAGTATTACTGGAATAAGATAATATTAATCTAATTCTAGTTGACTTGCTACTACACTCCAAATACACATGTAGCCGAAAGGTTGTCCTTGTGTTCAGACATGTCTCCTGCACCTTTCTTGTATTCATAGTGTAAACGAAATGCTTCTTTCTTCTGTGTTTTCAAAGTATGGCTGCCATACTGCTTTTTGTATCTACTATCAACCCATGTGATCTGTCAGTCAAACATGTCCTTATCAACTGCTAATCCCCAGCTAATCATAGAAGACAGTGTCAATGATTATCCGTTGATGTTGTACACTGACATCCATTGATGATGTATTGAGTGGTATTCGTTGATATTGAGACTTGAGCTGTATCCATTGATAGAGTGGATTTGAGTTGTATCCGTTGATAGAGTTTTGTCTTCATCTGTTGATACACTTTCACTTAGACAGAATTACATAGCATAGCTTATTTACAATTGGCTACCCTATTCTGCCTATCCGTTGATGGTCAACATGACTGTGGATAAAAACACTATCAACTGATAACATAGAGATACTGCAGTATGCTACAAAACCTCATCCGTTGATGAGCTACCTGTCAACGGATAGAGTTATAAATCCTCATCTGTTGACAGATACAAAACCTTATACAATTTGATTGATTGTGAAGTTATCATCAAGTACAACATATTCCTAACAATCTCCCCCAATTTATACTTGATGGCAATAAAGCATAAATTCAGGACCTTGATGATAACAAAACATTCCTAAAGATATATATAGAACAATGCAAAAATTGTATTAAGCTACAAAAATTAAAAACTGAAAGTTTGAGAAATTTACAGAGAAGTGCTCCTCTAGACTGAGCAGATTAAGACTGTTTCTTTTCTCTTGTTGGCATCACCCTTGATTTTCCTTCTTTGGCAGAGTTGGACTCAATTTGTATTTGGAGTTGCCTATAGAAGGCATCTTCTTCATCAACCTTTGGATTTAGCTTTTGTTGTAGCCATCTCAGGTATTGAGAACTAGCCTTTGGTAGTTGGTCTTCTAACCTGAAGAATCTCCTGTTACCATCTTCATCCCTGAACTCCATCATCCAGAAGGGTTGAAGGTGGATTTTCTGTCCATTGTATGGGATCTTCATCTTCCTTGGTAGACTTGATGGTGAGTTCCATTCCCTCCTTATTTGTTCTATTCTGTCCAGTATCTCCCCTTTTGCTATCTTGGAGAACCCTGTATATCTCTTGATTGCAGAGAACACTTTGGTTAAGGTCTGATAATTTTCTCCAAGAACCCTTTGTAGTGGCCATGTCCTTTCCATTCCTCCCTTGTATACAAAGACCAATCTTTCAGGCAAATGTTTATATTTGTCAATTCCTCTTACTTCTGACAATTCATCCAGATAAAGATTCATGCCAGAGTACTCTTCAATATCTGCCTGATAGATAAAATCATCCTTGTTTTCCAAGATTGGCTGCCTGACAATAGCAGGTACCCTAGCAACTTGAATTGGTTCCTTTGAAGGTTGCTTCTTTGGTTTCCTTTTCTTCTGTATAGGCTTCTGTTGAGGCTTCAGCAAGAATGAAGGAACCTCAATGGAGTCAAGATTCATTGGTTCCTCTTTAGGTACTATGGGATCACCATGGAAATTCACAGTTGGGTTGAATACTTTTACAAAAGTAGGTTGTGATGAGCCAACTGTCTCCTTGTTTTCAATTTCTGGAGAGACAGGCCTCCTTGCCTTTGATTTCATTCTCTTAGATTTGGATTTGGGGACTGATTTCCCTTTCCTTTTGGATTTGGGGACTTCCTCAGGTTCCCTTGTTTCATCTTCTACCTCATCCATTAACTCTTGAGCCAGCCTTGCTTGCTTCTCATCTGAGTTTTCATATTGATATTCAGTGCTTGGTTGAGATTCTCTTAACAGCCTTGAAGTCTCTTCTCTCTTGGCTTCAACAAATCTAGGATGGCTGTTGGATATGTTTAGAACTTTTCCATTCCTTATGATTACAGCCATCCATTCTCTTACACAACTGTTAGTCTTCTCCTTGAATTCTTTAATTTGCTTACCCATCAGCTTCTCTTCATCATCCTTGGGAAATGGAAACTCCAGTTGTAACTTGTTCTTCCCATTTGCTTTTGGTGGTGAGTAGGGTCTTGTTTTGATGTAGGGTTCAAATTCTTTAACATGAGAAGGCTTAGCATCATAGAATGTAGGAGCCACAATTGCTGAAGTGAGCACCTTCAGAATTGTGGTAGATATTGTTGGAGCTGAGGTTTGGCTAGAGAACAGAGTTGATGCAATAGATTGATTGATCAATCTTTCTGTCCTCATTATCCTTTCATAGTTTTCCTCTTTCATCTTTTGTAGAGCTTAAATTTTGGCTAGCTTTTCCTCTTCTGTCAAGTTTGAGAAATCAAACTCTTCAGATAGAGCTACTTGTACAGGTTTGGAATTGCTGGGGGAAGCTGTGACAATGAAGTCCTGTGGATTGACCACTATGGTAGGCTGCTGCTCCCCCTCACTTGCTGCTTCCCTTCTTTCAGAAATTAAGATTTGACTTGTAGTTGCCACAGCCTCTTCCACTTTCTCCCCTTTTTTGTTAGCATCAAGGGTTTGACTAGAAGTTGGGGCTGCAACTAACTTTTCTAGCAGTTGGGTTTACAGTTTTTGATGTTGAAGAAATTGCTCCATCGGGGATTCCATCTTTTCCACTCTTGAGTTGAGTAGTTGCACAGACTTAGCCAGGTTGTCTTCTTTGATGAACCTTTGTTGCAACACCCTCTGAGTGGCTATAGGAGCTAGTTGCTTTAGCTTGGAATCCACAGAGATCTTCACATCCTTGATTTCTTGCTTGACCTCCTCTAAGTTGGATCTCTGAATCACCATTTGCATCTTTTATAACTTAAGGGAGTCAATTGCCTGTTGAAGAACAACCTTTCTCTGTGGATCTGCTTCTAGGTGCTCAGCCAGGGTAGATTTATATTGCCTTATGATTTCCATATCAAGTTGATGATAGGTGTAGTTGTGAGCAAATGTAAAATCATGAATACTGCTACCACCTTCATCTTCAGGGCTCTGGCTGTCTTCATCTTCAGAATCTTCAAATTCTTCACTCTCAGCAGTGGTTGGCAGAGCTTCTATAGATTCCTTAGCTCTAAGTAGAGATTGTGAGGTGTGCACTAGGTGCATTGCCTCCTCTGCTTCCACATTGCCCTGTTGTGCCAGAATTTGATAGGTAGGAACAGGGTGAGTAAAGGTTTCAGCATCCAAAGAAATGGAGTCAATCATGGACTGATATTCTCTTTGATATTCCATTTCCTTGGCTGCATCCTCAACCTCCATTGACCTACTAGCAATGGCTGCTTCTTCCATCCTTATTTCTCATATAGTCCCATCTCTTCTCTCATCTCTCTTTTCTTGCATCAAGGGCTCCCCTTGGCTCACACCTCTCACACCCTCACCTTCACCTACTAAGGTGGAACTCTCAGTCTCTCCTTTTGCCTGACCGGAAGAAATGGCCAGCCTCTCATTATTTAGCTCTCCTTTTGCCTGCTCACAAGGCAGCCTCTCACTCTCTTCCCTCAATCCTAAAAGTGTTTCAACTACTGAGAACTCCTCCACACTTGACATAGGAATGTCAGATATAGCAGTGGTAGAGTGAGTTATCAACGGATAAGGAATATCCGTTGATGGAGTAGTTATAGTTGTCAATGGATGGCTAGACAGAGGCACATCCGTTGATGGAGAAACAATTGTCAACGGATGAAGGATATCCGTTAAGGAAGGAATAATTTTATCCGTTGAAGAGAAAACCAACACTGAATCTGTGGAGATTGATTTTAAGTTCGAGGCCACAGTCTGTGTTGAGAATTCTGGAAGGGAAGATTGATGGTCCAACAAATCATCTAAAAGATGATGACCACCAATTTCAGAGTGGGGCTTCTCCAAGAATCTTAAAGATGGAGAATCAGGAATTGATGTAGATATCATATCCACATCCAGAGATGGAGTTGGTGATGGTGGATTGTAATGTGTATCGATTTGAAGATTGAGATCAAGGGGTTGTGACTCCACATTTATTGAAGCCACATCAAACTGAGTTTGAGAAGGTACAGTTTCCTGTACTGTGTGTGGACCCTGTGATTCCCCTGTGGTTTTAGATTTCACTCTTCTTCCATAGGTTTTTGAGATTGGGCTATATGTGTCTCTAACCCTCTTGTGCAGTGTTCCTTGTGGGGAACTTGATTCAGTAGTCACACTCTGTTGAGAGAGTGTAACTAGAATTTGGCTTGTAGTTACATTAGCAGTCTTTTGAGAGACTGAAATGGTGGTTGTACTCATCTCTCCTTCCTTATCCTTAGGGCTTCTTTGATGTTCACCCTGTCCCTCACCACTCACTACCACCTTCACACTCCCCTCAAGAGTTTTGGTAGATTTTACAACAGGTGTCTTTTGAAAGACACTTGAGGTTTGCTTTTTAGAATGTGGTTTTGGAACTCTGGATTTGGTCACTTTGGTAGGAGCCTGTTTGGTCACAACTACAGACTCCATTGTGACACTAGAAGGCAAAGAAATTTTGGGGTTGGAGATAGGGGTTTCAGAGTTAGAGATAGTTACCTGAACAATTGGTAGATATACAAATTGTACTCCTGCATTGAGGTTCATTCGAATTAGGTCACTTAAGACTCTCTTCTCCTGAACAAAACTTTGGAACTTGCTATCCGGGTTAGCAATGGATAGCTTATTCTCAGATACATGCAGTGCTAAGAGCATTAAAAATCTAGCAAAGTAGATATTCTTGCTCCTAGTTTCCTTTTTACCCAACTTTGCAGCTATCTCATACATAACTAATGTGCCAAAATTATAGAATTTATCATTTAAGAGCATACACATCATAGTTAGCATGGACTGGGTAACAACATCAAAATTACTAATTTTGCCTGAAAAAGTTTTAATGAAGGCATCACAGAAATAGCTCCATTCTTTAACCATTCCTTTCCTAACAATTTTCCCTAAGTTTTCAGTACTAAGGGCATAATTAATAGAATTAAGCATGGCAACAATTTCAGCATCAGTGGGTACTTTCAGACAGTTATTCTCAGGCAATTTTAAACAAGCAGTTATTACATCAGAATTAACCACATAGTTTTTACCCTTTAAAGAAAAAGCAATTGTACCGTCTGTGCCATTGTACTCAGCAGATGTCCACATTTCTTCAATTACCTCGTGGATTAAGGGAGTGGTGGCAGTCATAGCATATGACAGTTTGCATTTCTTCACGAAACTCATCAAAGTGTGGTAAGCTTCTGGAGCATTCACTGTGTCAACAAAGGTCGCGAAATTGTTCTCCTCATAGGTAAACCCAGTGGAGGACATCATCTTAACAATGGGCGCCATTGAAGTGTTTGAACTTTGGTTACAGAGAGTTTTAGAGAAGAAGATGCAGTTAACTTTTGATATGCTTGAAAATGAATAAAAGTGAGATGTGAGAGTACAAGTCAGCCTTTTATATTTTTCAAGAATTAAAAATGAAATAATTAAAAGTAATTACTCCATTGGTCAAAAGTAACTGTCAAATAATAAATGAAAAGAAAATAAGTACAGTCATGATTAGATATACACGGTTACCAACGGTTAAAAAAAAATGTATATCAACGGATATAGAATGAACGGTTGAGATACAGTTTATCCGTTGATGACGTCGATAGCCTGTTACCCGTTGACATGCGAAAATCTAGTAATGTGTTTATACTATCAACGGATAAAAGGATATCCGTTGATAAGCTAATTTTGCCTTAGACAAAATTTCTGCAGAAAATTTTTCTGAAAGTTTTAACTTTCAAGTAAATCAAAACACATTTCTAGCTTCAATGCAGTGAGATCAAATATCACTAGGAATTATGACAAGTTAAGCATACCTAGCTCACCTACCAATCTTGTGAATGTGGATTCATCAAGAGGCTTGGTGAAGATATCTACAAGCTGCATTTCACTTGGCACAAAGTGCATTTCTACTGTACCATTCATCACATGTTCTCTAATGAAGTGGTATTTGATGTCAATGTGCTTGGTTCTCGAATGTTGCACTAGATTCCCTGTGATGGCAATAGCACTTGTGTTGTCACAGAAAATTGGAATCTTCTCAACTTTTAGACCATAGTCAATGAGTTGGTTTCTCATCCATAGAATCTGTGCACAACAGCTTCCAGCAGCAATGTACTCAGCTTCAGCTGTTGAAGTGGAGACTGAGTTTTGTTTCTTACTGAACCACGAAACAAGCCTGTTTCCTAGAAATTGACAGGAACTTGTAGTACTTTTCCTATCAACTCTGCAACCTGCATAATCTGCATCTGAATAGCCAGTTAGATCAAAACCAGATTCTCTTGGGTACCAAATGCCAAGGTTTGGTGTTCCCTTAAGATACCTGAAAATTCTTTTAATAGCTATTAAGTGAGACTCTCTAGGGTCAGCTTGAAATCTAGCACAAAGACAAGTAGAAAACATTATATCAGGTCTACTAGCTGTTAGGTATAGAAGTGAACCTACCATGCCTCTATAGCTTGAGATGTCCACAGACTTTTCCTTAGTATTCAACTCAAGTTTAGTTGCAGTGGCCATAGGTGTTTTAGCAGATGTACAATCCATTAAGTCAAATTTCTTTAAGAGATCATAAATATATTTTGTTTGACTTATGAAAATGCCCTCATTAACTTGCTTTACTTGTAGGCCAAGAAAGTAAGTTAATTCACCCATCATGCTCATTTCATACCTACTTTGCATAAGTTTGGCAAACTTTTTGCAAAGCTTCTCATCTGTAGACCCAAAAATAATATCATCTACATAGATTTGAACAAGTATTGAAGAGCCATTAATGTTCCTATGAAATAAGGTTTTATCTACTGTACCTCTAGTGAAGTGGTTCTCCAAAAGAAATTGAGATAAAGTGTCATACCAGGCTCTTGGTGCTTGCTTCAAACCATAAAGTGCTTTCATGAGAAGATATACATATCCTGGAAATTCTGGATCCTCAAAGCCAGGAGGTTGATGGACATAGACCTCTTCTTCCAGTTCCCCATTTAGAAAGGCACTTTTGACATCCATCTGATAGACTTTGAAATTGGCATGTGCTGCATAGGCTAGAAAGATTCTTATTGCCTCAAGTCTTGCCACTGGAGCAAAAGTTTCATCAAAATCTATTCCTTCTTCTTGAGAGTAGCCCTTTGCCACTAATCTAGCTTTATTCCTCACAATTATGCCATTTTCATCTGTCTTATTCTTGAGAACCCATTTAGTACCTATGACACTTCTATCATCAGGTTTGGGCACAAGTTTCCATACTTTATTTCTTTCAAATTGGTTTAGCTCTTCTTGCATTGCTAACACCCAATCTGGATCTAGAAGGGCATCTTCCACTTTCTTAGGTTCCTCTTGAGACAGGAAGCTACTGTATAGACATTCTGCTTGAGTGGCCCTTCTAGTTTGGACTCTTGAATTTGATTCACCAATGATTAACTCAAATGGATGATTTCTAGTCCATTTTCTTGCAGGTGGAAGGTTTGATCTTGATGAGGTTGCTTCATTTCCATGAGCATGATCATGTTGATTTAGCATTGAATCTTGACCTTGAGAAACTCCCCCTGAGTTTGTTGTCCTTGCTGAATTATGAAGTTGACTGTCAATGGATGCATCATTTTGCCTGTCGACGGATGCTTGAGAATATCTGTCAACGGATGTGTTATTCCCAGATTACACACTTGTATAATTGTAGAAGGGGGGGTTGAATACAATTCTTGATATTTATAAATTTCTGATAAGAACTTCAGAAACTTATGAAGAGATAATTGCAATGTAAGATTTAAACATAAACACATATAAAATCAGGTGGTTAATATGCACCACCTGAAGCTTTTATTTGAAGAAAACTCTGTGATACAAAATGTACACAGCTGCCGTTTTACAACTCTTTGCTTCTAAGAATATTCAAGAAACCCTAAGCAAATATGTCTGTTTTCTTTACCTACAAAGAGTTGCTACACTTGGTTATATATCCCAAGTTTTACAAGTACTACTGGAATAAGATAATACTAATCTAATTCTAGTTGACTTGCTACTACACTCCAAATACACATGTAGCCGAAAGGTTGTCCTTGTGTTCAGACATGTCTCCTGCACCTTTCTTGTATTCATAGTGTAAATAGAATGCTTCTTTCTTCTGTGTTTCCAAAGTATGGCTGCCATACTGCTTTTTGTATCTACTTTCAACTCATGTGATCTGTCAGTCAAACATGTCCTTATCAACTGCTAATCTCCAGCTAATCATAGAAAACAGTGTCAATGATTATCCGTTGATGATGTATACTGACATCCGTTGATGATGTATAGTGACATCCGTTGATGATGTATAGTGACATCCGTTGATGATGTATAGAGCAGTATCCGTTGATAGAGTGGATTTGAGTTGTATCCGTTGATAGAGTTTAGTCTTCATCCGTTGATACACTTTCACTTAGACAGAATTACATAGCATAGCTTATTTACAATTGGCTACCCTATTCTGCCT
This sequence comes from Saposhnikovia divaricata, assembly GCA_036435485.1. Classification (NCBI taxonomy): domain Eukaryota; kingdom Viridiplantae; phylum Streptophyta; class Magnoliopsida; order Apiales; family Apiaceae; genus Saposhnikovia; species Saposhnikovia divaricata. The sequence goes on from CM071594.1 coordinate 8,258,666, forward strand.
ATCCGTTGATAGTCAACATGACTGTGGATAAAAACACTATCAACTGATAACATAGAGATACTGCAGTGTGCTACAAAACCTCATCCGTTGATGAGCTACCTGTCAACGGATAGAGTTATAAATCCTCATCCTTTGACAGCTACAAAACCTTAAACAATTTGATTGATTGTGAAGTTATCATCAAGTACAACATATTCCTAACAGGATGCATCTCTAATAGTGTCAACGGATGTTGCAGAATGACTATCAACGGATGTTGTAGAATGACTGTCAACGGATGCTTCATTTTCAGTGTAAGCATCACTTCTAGTTGGTATAACAGCTCTAGGTGGATCTCTGTGGTCATGATCTTCATTTTCCTCATCATCATCATAGTACATTCTTCCTTCACCTTCATTCTCAAATTCCAACTTTTCATGGTAACCTTCATCGTTTAGGCCTAGAATCTTTTGATCATCAAACACAACATGTACAGATTCTATAACAATGTTGGTTCTTAGATTGTAGACCTTGTAGGCTTTCCCTGCTGCATATCCAACGAAAATAGCTTCATCTGCCTTTGCTTCAAATTTGCCCAAGTTATCTCCATGATTTCTTAGCACAAAACACTTACATCCAAAGACATGTAGGAAAGCTAAAGTTGGTTTCTTGTTGGTTAATAACTGATAAGGAGTCATTCCTCTAGCTTGATTGACCAAGGAAATATTCTGAGTAAAGCATGCAGTGTTGACAGCTTCAGCCCTGAAATATGTTGGTAACCTTGATTCACTTAACATTGTTCTAGCTGCTTCAATGAGAGTTCTGTTTTTCCTTTCAACAACCCCATTTTGTTGAGGTGTTCTGGCAGCAGAAAACTCATGGACAATTCCATTCTCTTCACAGAAAATCTTCATTGTGGAATTCTTGAATTCAGTACAATTGTCACTCCTGATTCTTTGTACTCTGTCTTCAGAACCATTGTTTAGTATTCTGACGTGATTGATGATGATTTCACTTGCACAATCCTTGGAGTGCAGGAAGAAGGTCCATGTGAACTTAGAAAAATCATCTACAATCACCAGACAGTATTTCTTCTTTGAAATAGACATGACATTTACTGGACCAAATAAGTCCATATGCAGCAATTGAAGAGGCTTAACAATGGATGACTCTGTCTTGCTTTTGAAGGATGATTTCTTTTGTTTCCCTAATTGGCAGGCATCACACAACCCATCTCTGACAAACTCCAATTGAGGGATTCCTCTAGCAATATCCTTTCTTACCAAATCATTCATAACTTTAAAATTCAAATGTGACAGCTTCTTATGCCATAGCCAACTCTCATCCTTACTTGCTTTGCTGAAGAGACAAGTAATGGATTCTAAGCATGCTGAATTGAAGTCAGCTATGTAGACATTTCCTTTTCTAAAGCCTGTCAATACCACATTGTTGTCTTCCTTGGTAGAAACAACACATGCTTCTTTTGTGAACTTTACTTCATAGTCTTTGTCACAAATCTGACTGATACTCAGCAAATTGTGCTTCAAACCTTCAACTAAAGCCACTTCTTCAATGATGACATTGTCTTTTGAAATCAGGCCATATCCCTTAGTATATCCTTTGCTGTCATCTCCAAAGGTAATTCTAGGGCCAGCTCCTTCCTTGAACTCTGTGAGCAGGGTTGAATCTCCTGTCATGTGCCTAGAGCATCCACTGTCTAGGTACCATAGATTCCTTCTGTTTCCCTGCACACATTTCAAAAACAAATCAAGTTGAATTTGGTACCCAAGCTTCCTTGGGTCCTTTCTTGTTAGCCTTTGACTTTGCACTCTTAGCATTCTTCAACTTAGGTGTAGATGCTTGAGTGATGGGGTTTGACAAATGCTCATTTGCATGAATATTGGATGCATGCATGTGTGGAAAATTTGCATAAAGTAAGGATTAGGTATGTTCCATGACATTTGTGGCACATTCATAAAGTAAGGATTAGACACATATGGCATGTTCACATATGGATTTGAAAAACTAGCATTTTGATACAAACCAGGCATTGCAGGCATACATGGCATTGGTTGAGGTACATGAACAGGAGCCTTGTTGACAATCTTGCAATTAGAAGATAGATGATTAACACTATTACAATTACTACAAGTTTTCCTAGGAGCAAACTCTTGAGGAGAGTAATTGTTTTTCTTGTTGATGCCTATCTTACCATTTCTGTTCTTTTTCTTTTTATCCTCAACTTCTACCTTTTCATTATCTGATTTACCAACAGCCTTTTTGTTGTGTAAATCACCTGTCTTAGCCTTCCCACTGGTTTTGGTTTTGCTGCACTCACCACTAACAAAATTCTTGTTGACTGGACCATACTTGATATCCAGTTTCCTAAGTTCCTTCTTACTAACAGACTTTTTGTTAGTCGACGGATACCTCTCATCCGTTGACGGTTCATCTGTCAACGGATGATCACTATCCGTTGATTCACAAATAGTCTCTAGATCCTCAAGGCCAGGTTCTAGCTCCTTTTTCTTTTGAGTCCAGGTATCCTTCACAAACGATTCTATTCCCTGAACTTCTATTATGTTTTGAGAAATATTCCTACAACTTTGAAATTTAGCAATTATCCCTTGTTCTTTTTCAAGCTGGTCTTTTAAAATCAGTTCTCTTTTTAACACAGCTTCAAGTTCACTTTTAGCATTATTGCAATCAACTCTCATTTTCTCAAATTCTAGAAATTGAGTTTCTAGAGCAGCATTTCTATCACTTAAAAACAGATTAGACTCTTTAATCCTATTGTTCTCTTTAGTAAGTGATTTAAGAGTAACACTTAAGTGATATAGTTCAGTAGACATTTCATCTATAACACTATTGCATTCCTCTTTGGTGAGCTCAGAGAGATTAGTAGAAAATACCTGATTGCTAGCTGAACTTGCTTCCTGCTCTCCAAAATCAGCCATTAAAGCAAGGTTGACTAACTCAACATCATCATCAGAATGATTGTCATCAACAGCCCAGTCATACTCTTGGGTCAAGAATGCCTTTCCTTTCTGCCTGAGAAGATCAAAATATTTCTTCTTATAGTCAACAGCCTCAGTTGACTTTCCCTTGTTCTCAGATCTAGGTTTCCTGCATTCACTTATCACGTGACCAGCAATTCCACAATTGTAGCATTTAATTTTGGATTTATCCACATAGTTGCTTGTGGAAAAATCCTTGTTAAATGGCTTGGCCACCCCAGAGTTTCTCTTGAATTTCAGCTTAGAGAATCTCCTAGATAGAAAAGCTAAGTGCTCATCTATCTCATCCAATTCATCCTGCTGAAGAGCATTCAATTCCTCAGACACCTTTTCCTTGCTCCTGCTTGATTCTGTTCTACCTTTACAAACCTCCCTGTTTGGTGTAGAACTAGCAGTTTCTGTCCTTTCCTTCCTTTTGCTCCAAGTTGGCAACAAGTGCAACTGACCCACTTTTCTTTTGAGACTTCTCAATCTCTTCATCCTGCTCCATTTCCAGCTCATAGGTCTTTAAAGTTCCATAGAGTCTTTCAAGAGTAAATGTCTTGTACTCTTGAGTGTTTCTTAGAGAAACAGTCATTGGCTTCCATTCCTTGGGCAGTGATCTCAGAAATTTGAGATTAGAATCTTTAACTTGATAGATTCTTTCATACAGTTTCAAACCATTTAGTAGCTTTTGAAATCTACTAAATGTATCATTCAATGTTTCTCCACTCTTAAAGTGAAAATGTTCATACTGTTGGATTAGTAGTTGCATCTTGTTTTCCCTTACCTGTTCTGTTCCTTCACATAGGGTTTGAACAGTGTCCCATACTTCCTTGGCGGTAGTACAGTTAATAACATTGTCAACCATGTCTGTTTCTAGACCATTGAACAGAATATTCATGGTCTTTTTGTCTTTGTGGACTTCTGCAATATCTTCAAGACTCCACTCAGAGACAGGTTTGGGAATGAGAGTGTCGGGCACATCATCAGCCAGTCCAACTCTTGTTGCTGTCTTCATTGGAACGTGAGGACCCTTGTCAATGCAATCCACAAAGCCCTCATCAATAGACGAGAGATGTAGACGCATTTTTACTTTCCAGTGAAAGTAATTTTCTCTATCAAGAACTGGAATCTTTACTCCATAATCCTTCTTAGACATGTTGGAAGTGTGTTGATCTTTAAACTTCAAATATGTTAGAAGCTTGCTCTGATACCAATTGTTATTCCCAGATTACACACTTGTATAATTGTAGAAGGGGGGTTGAATACATTTCTTGATATTTATAAATTTCTGATAAGAACTCCAGAAATCTATACTTAGATAATTGCTTGTAAAAGATAAATGCACAAACACATAAAAATCAGGTGGTTAAATGCACCACCTGAAGCTTTTATTCGAAGAAAACTCTGTGATACAAAAGTACACAGCTTCTGTTTTACAACTCTTTGCTTTATAAGAATATTCAATAGAAACCCTAAGCAAGATGTATCTGTTTTCTTAACCTACAAAGAGTTGCTACTCTTGGTTATATAAATCCCAAGATTTACAAGTACTACTGGAATAAGATAATATTAATCTAATTCTAGTTGACTTGCTACTACACTCCAAATACACATGTAGCCGAAAGGTTGTCTTTGTGTTCAGACATGTCTCCTGCACCTTTCTTGTATTCATAGTGTAAACGGAATGCTTCTTTCTTCTGTGTTTCCAAAGTATGGCTGCCATACTGCTTTTTGTATCTACTATCAACCCATGTGATCTGTCAGTCAAACATGTCCTTATCAACTGCTAATCCCCAGCTAATCATAGAAGAAAGTGTCAATGATTATCCGTTGATGTTGTACATTGACATCCGTTGATGATGTATTGAGCGGTATTCGTTGATATTTAGACTTGAGCTGTATCCGTTGATAGAGTGGATTTGAGTTGTATCCGTTGATAGAGTTTTGTCTTCATCTGTTGATACACTTTCACTTAGACAGAATTACATAGCATAGCTTATTTACAATTGGCTACCCTATTCTGCCTATCCGTTGATGGTCAACATGACTGTGGATAAAAACACTATCAACTGATAACATAGAGATACTGCAGTATGCTACAAAACCTCATCCATTGATGAGCTACCTGTCAACGAATAGAGTTATAAATCCTCATCTGTTGACAGCTACAAAACCTTATACAATTTGATTGATTGTGAAGTTATCATCAAGTACACCATATTCCTAACAATTATAGATCGACAGGATTTTCATGGATTTGATTCAGTAATAAAGGTTTTTATGGGATCGCATCAACGGTCGATTGCTCAAAACAATCTTGTGAAAACAAGCACATACATTCAAATCATATTCAAAAAATCGCTTGGTTGCCTCTCCAAGAAGGAAGGATTTAACAACGATATGCTTAAATATTTGTTCAATTTTGATTGTATTTGTAGATGTCATATGACTTTTGATAGATGAATTGATTCCCTTTTTCAAAAAAAAAACTAATACATCTCCTTTTAAAACTTGTTTTTCTTATTCAATTATCCATACTTTAATATTTATTATTGGTAAAAACATGTTACCTTTCCTATTTTTTAAATAACTAATTAATTTTGGTTTTAGGTAAAACACGTTATCTTTTATATTTTAAAAATACCACGGGCCATTATATTTAATAAAAATAAAATAATAATATTATAATTACTAATAACTAACCAGTTACATTTTCAGCTAAAACACGTTACCTTTTATTTATTTTTTTACTAAAACCTCTTCTTTTCCAATAGCATCACGGGCAATTGTATTCAATAAAATAATATCATAATAATTAATAATTGACTGATTACCTTTTTCAACTAAAACGTATCATTTATATATTGGCTCAGGAACAAGAGAGAAAATTCTCTAAATAACTCACTTTTATTATTCCAATTCAAGGTGCCTTACAATGCTTCTAAACATGCCTATTTATACTAATGCTAGAGGTCCTTACATGCAAATATTGAGGTCCTTAAATGCAAATAAATGATGGTAGGTGGAGTAGGTAGTTAGGTGGAGTGTAGAATCTTGACTATGTAATTACCACACGGGTGGCTACTAGAATTGGTGGCTATTGGAATCATACTCCCCGGGTTGGAGAGAACTCGACCTCGAGTTTTAGTATTCCTCATCGTCCAAATAAGGCGAAAGATCAGCAACATTAAAAGTTGCAGAAACACCATACGTTCTAGGCAGTTCTACTTTGTAAGCATTGTCATTGATTTTCTGCACAACTTTGAATGGTCCATCAGCTCTAGGTGACAACTTGGCATTTGGTTGATTAGGAAATCTCTCTTTTCGTAGATGTATCCAGACCAAATCTCAAACTTTAAAAATATGTTGCTTCCGATGTTTGTCTCGCTGAATTTTGTACCTGGAATTTTGTTTCCGTATCTGCTCTCGAACTTGTTCATGCAGTTTCTTGATTTCCTTCGCTCGACTATCTGCATCAGAACTGAATTGTTGTTTGTTGGTCGACGGAGTCAAATCAAGGGGGCTAAGTGGACGGGTGCCATATACAACTTCAAAAGGGCACTTTCCCGTGGACTGATTAGTTGAATTATTGTAAGCAAATTCAACTTGAGCTAGAATAAGATCCCACTGCTTCAAGTTTTTACCAACAAAACTTCGAAGTAGGTTTCCCAACAGTCGGTGGACAGCTTCGGTTTGTCCATCAGTTTGAGGATGGCTCGCACTACTGAACTGCAGCTTAGTTCCCATCTTCTTCCATAGAGTTCTCCAAAAATGGCTTAAAAACTTCACATCTCGATCAGAAGTGATCGTTTTTGGGATTCCATGGAGACGAACTATTTCTTTGAAATACAAATCAGCAACTTGAACAGCATCATTGGTCTTTTGACAAGGAATGAAATGGGCCATCTTTGAAAATCTATCCACCACGACCATAATTGAATCTTTCTGACGTTGACTTCGTGGAAGTCCCAAAATGAAATCCATAGTAACATCTTCCCATGGTGATTCCGGTACGAGAAGTGGCATATATAAACCAGTGTTTTGCCGTTTGGATTTAGCCAAATGACAGATTCTGCATCTTTGAATATGCCGATTTATATCTCTTTCCATTCTTGGCCAATAAAAATTTTCCTTTACCAGGGCCATAGTTTTATCTCGGCCAAAGTGACCTGCTAATCCTCCATCATGGGCTTCCCAGATAATGGCTTCTCGTAATGAACATCGAGGAATACACAAAGTCTTCTCTTTGAATAAAAATCCTTCATGCCTGTAGTAATCTTTGGAGGATTGCACTTCAGTAGTATTCCAAATTTTCTGGAAGTCAGGATCATCTGGGTACAACTCCTTTATCATTTCAAAACCAACTACTTTTGTTTGGAGTGTAGACAGTAGAGTATGGCGCCTACTGAGAGCATCTGCAACAACATTTTGAATTCCAGCCTTGTGCTTGATTAGAAATGGATAAGACTGTAAAAACTCATTCCAAGAGGCATGTCGACGGCTAATCTTCTGTTGAGAGTTCAAATATTTTAAAGCTTCATGATCAGAATAAAGAATGAATTCTTTATTTAACAGGTAATGACTCCAATGATGCAAGGCTCGAACAATTGCATAAAACTCCTTGTCGTATGTTGAATACCGAAGTTTAGCATTGTTAAGCTTTTCACTGAAGAAGGCTATAGGATGACTTTCTTGACTTAGAATAGCACCAATTCCAGTGTGGGAAGCATCACAGCTAACTTCAAATACTTGATCAAAATTGGGAAGGGCTAATACTGGTGCTTCAGTTAAACATTTCTTCAGCTTGTCAAAACTTTTCTGTGCAGCCTCGGTCCACTGAAACTTGTCTCCTTTGATACAATCTGTGAGGGGAGCGGCAATTGTGCTGAAGTTTTTGATGAATCTTCTGTAAAAGGAGGCTAATCCATGAAAACTTCTAACCTCATGGATTGATTGCGGAACTGGCCAACTATTGATTGCTTCTATCTTTTCCGGATCAACTCGTATGCCTTCGGATGTGATGATGTATCCAAGAAAAGTAACTTCATTTGTCAGGAAAGCACATTTCTTCAAATTGGCATAGAGTTTTTGTTCACGAAGAGTCTGTAACACTTGTCGGACATGTTCCAAGTGTTCCTCCTTGTCCTTACTAAAGATCAGAATGTCATCAAAATAGACGACGACAAATTTACCAATAAAGGGTCGAAGGACTTGATTCATAAGTCGCATGAATGTACTTGGCGAATTGGACAACCCAAAGGGCATAACTATCCATTCATAAAGACCATCTCTTGTTTTAAAGGCAGTCTTCCATTCATCTCCTGGCCGAATTCTGATATGATGGTATCCGCTTCGAAGATCAATCTTTGAAAAGATAGTGGAACCATGTATCTGATCTAGCAAATCATCAAGTCTAGGAATTGGAAATCTATACTTGATGGTAATTTTGTTGACAGCTCAACTATCAACACACATTCTCCAGCTTCCATCTTTCTTAGGGACTAGAATGGCAGGAACCGCACAAGGACTAACACTTTCCTGTATTAATCCTTTTTTTAATAACCCTTCAACTTGATTTTGAATTTCAGCATGCTCCTGAGGACTCATTCTGTATGCGGGTCGGTTTGGAATCATTTCTCCTGGACTGAAATCAATAGCGTGTTGGATGTCTCGCATGGGGGGTAGTCCAGATGGAATGTCTTCTGGAACCACATTGGGAAACTCTTCAAGTAGTGGTTTAATTTTGACTGGAACATGAGTCTCCTTATTTGATTCGAATAATAGAAATAAGCTCATGGTTTGAACTTCATCTATAGCTTCCTCCAGTTGTTTCTTCGTGACTAGGGAGACTAATGGTTTGGCTTCCTTCTTGTTTTTATCAAACTCACTCGGCGGCAGAGTAGTTAGCTTGATTTTTACTCCATCCTTGACAAAAGAGTAGGTGTTTGCATAACCGTCATAAAGTACTTGACGATCATACTGCCATGGCCTACCTAGGAGAAGATGACAGGCATCCATAGGCACAACATCACACCATACTTGATCCTGGTACTTTTGACCAATAAAGAATGTCACAAGGCAACGCTTGTCAACTTTGACTGTACTTCCTTTATTGAGCCAATGCAAACTGTAGGGGTGTGGATGAATCTGGGTTGGTAGATCCAATTTTTCTACCATGTAACTTGAAACGACATTTTCACAACTCCCATTGTCTATGATAACATCACAGATTTTTCCTGCAAAAGTGCAACGAGTGTGGAAAATATTGCGTCTCATTGTGTTTAGGCTTCGTCGGATTACTAAGGACTCACCCTGATCAGCAGCAGTAATTTCTTCATCGTATATTGGATCTGCGTAATATTCTCCTTCAGTGTCTTCTCGAGTATTTTCTTCCTCAGAAACTTCATAGGCTTCTCCTTTGATAATTGTGATGGTTTTCCGGTTTGGACAGTTTGAAGCAATGTGACCAAAACCTTGGCATTTAAAGCATTTAATGGCCCTGTTTTTGTTTTCTGTAGAAATGGTTTTAGAAGAGGGTTGGGTGGAAGAGCTGGCTTGGCTGGTAGGTGGCTTTTGATTGTAACGTGGTTGGTTTGCTGGAGAGAAATTTCTATTGGTAGATCTTTTGGGTAGCTGCTTCTCTACTCGCGTAGCAAGACGAATAACATCTTCTAACGACCAATATTGTTGAAGTTCAACACGATCAGCAATATCAGTATTTAATCCTCCGAGGTATCTGGCAATGGTCTGCTCCTCTTTCTCTTGTATATCACACTACATCATCAACTTCTCAAATTCTCTTGTGTATTCTTCGACTGATAAATTCTTTTGACGAAGATTTTGCAGTTGGATAAACTTGTCTTGGTAGTAGTGAGGAGGAAGAAACATTCGGGTTAATTCCTTTCGCATTTTTTCCCATGTTTTGATCTTGTTTTTTCCTTCTCGGTCTCGCCTTTTTTTAAGATTTTCCCACCAAATGGAAGCATGTTTCCTTAATTTCACAGCAATAATCTTCACCTTTCTTTCTTCGAGAATATCCTTATATTCAAACACCCTTTCGACTGTTTGAAGCCAATCGATGAAATCATCTGGTTGAAGTCTTCCTTCAAAGTTAGGAATGTCAACTTTAATGTCATCATGTCTGACTTGTGGCCTTTGAGGGCTACGATTTCTAGGTGTTGAAGAATCACTGGCATATTCTTCATCTTCTGGTTGACGTTCGTTTAACAAGACTTGTTGGGCTTGCAAAGCATCTTGAAGTTCCTGAATTTGTCTCCGCATGTCCGCCATTTCAACGTCTCGCAGAGGTTGTCTTCGTGGAGGCATGTTGAAAAATAAATTTTCTGATGTGGAGGTTCAATCACAGTGAGGTAACAGTGGTGGCTCTCTTGACACTGGGCGTGAAGAGAGTAGTTGAAAGTGTGCACGTTTTCAACTTAATTTTTTTTTGGTGAACAATACCGTATTTGTGAACAGTGAATAGTACCGTATGAACAATTCCGTATGAACAGTGATGTATGAATAGTACCGTATGAACAGTTCCGTATGAACAATAACAGTGAACAGTGCCTTCGTCCCAGACGTGAACAGTGCCTTCGTCTCCGGCGTGAACAGTGCTTCGTCTCCAGCGATGAACAGTGAATAGTGAACAGCACTTCTGACCGAAATAGTGACCGGAATTTTTGTTTTTTTTCACTCAACTCCGGGATCTAAAAACTTGCTTTGATACCAAAATATGGCTCAGGAACAAGAGAGAAAATTCTCTAAATAACTCACTTTTATTACTCCAATTCAAGGTGCCTTACAATGCTTCTAAACATGCCTATTTATACTAATGCTAGAGGTCCTTACATGCAAATATTGAGATCCTTAAATGCAAATAAATGATGGTAGGTGGAGTAGGTAGTTAGGTGGAGTGTAGAATCTTGACTATGTAATTACCACATGGGTGGCTACTAGAATTAGTGGCTACTAGAATGGTGGCTATTGGAATCATATATTTCTTGTAACTAAAACTTTTTATTTTTAGAAATATGCACGAATTTTAGGATAGTACTATTATAATTACTAATAACTTACTGATTACATATTTATTTTGTAGTTACAGGCAAATCTATTTTATAAAACAAAATAACAATATTATATTTCCTAATAACTAATCAATTACCTTTTTCAGCTAAAATGCAATATTTTTTCTACCTTTTCTAACTAAAATCTCTCTTTTTCCAAAAATATCATGAGTCATTCTATTTAATAAAATAAACTAATAATATTATAATTACTAATAACTAGTTGATTACCTTTTTCAGCAAAAAACATAATATTTTTTCTACATTTCCTAACAAAAATATCTCCTTTTTTAAAAACATAGTGGCCAACATATATATAAATATTATAATTAAATCATATTAGTTAAAAATTTATGCAAACAAAATTCTTATCTTAAAATTTCAATGGTAAATTAAATAAAATTATATTATATTAAAAAACTTCGTGCATGGCACAGATTCTAAGCTACTTTTTCGTAATTAGGCAAATAAATAAATTTTGTATTTAACCATGTATTGACTCTAGTTAATCAAATATAATTGATTTTTTTAAATAAAAAATTGAGAGAACCACGTAGGGATGGTAGAAAAATCTGATTCGATGGATTCTCGATCCATTCTAATTCGATAAGATTTTATCAAACCCGAAATTTTGGATTTTGATTTATTTTTTAAACCAGAAAGAGTTTGAATTTGGATTTGGAAATTAGGAATATCGATCTGAACCCGACCCAAAATCCGATCCAAATCCGAAATCCGAAAAAAATCCATATCATATATAAAATATATTTTAATAGTTTTTCTAACTTTTAATTTACCCTTTTGTTTTTAATAATAATAAGATTTTAATTATACCTTTTTAACCACTCCATCTTTCCTGACTCTTATTCCAACTAGCGTTCTACCCGTGCTACGCACCGAACGGTAAAATTTATTATTTAATTAAATTAGACATGTTATTTTAAACATTATTTAGAAAAAAAGATAATTAAATTAGAATATAGTTAAGTTAAGTACAAAATTACCTATTCGTCAATTTAGACCAATCGCATTAAAATTAATATTAGCGAACAATTATCATAACAATCACATCCCCCGATGAAACGTTCTAAACCCCTCTTTATTGCTTTTTCTTAATTTTGCTTTTCATTTGATTTATCTCATTATTTAGAATCTTTCTACGAAGTTCATACGTTTTTTACCCATATTTTAAGTTTTGTTCTTTTAAAAATTTGGTATATTTAAATGTACAGTATCATGGATTTCTATAAAAAAAATTATATTAATTCATTCAAAAATATTGTATGGGTCGTGATCAATTTTTCGAATACATATTAAAAATTCACAAACACTTATTTATCATGACCGTTATAAATTATTAGATCGTCTTTCAAAAAAAGGTTGCATGTTTCACCGATATGAGAAAGGAAATCTATCATGCAAGATCCATTAAATGAATGTAGATATGATGAAGAAAACTTTCTTCTAATCTAGTTTTCTATGTGTTTACTCAATATCATTATTACAAATTGTGTATTCTTTTATTACTAAATTGATTTACTATACAAAAAAAAAAATGTTATCAATCAACCAAACATATCCAATATATCTCGTTATTAGAGTAAGATATGATTGTTAGAATTTATGGTGATTACTCTCAGCTTGTTTTTAATGACAACTTAAAAATCTGTATATTCATTTTGGGAGTTTGTATGTTAAATTTTTTATTCTTTTCTATTAGAATATGGTATATATATTATTTTTTGAATAATTAGAATAATCCCTACATTACAATTTCTCTCTCAATGAGAGTCGACTCTCCATTTTCAGATCTAGGGTTGTAACCATCTCTTCTTCCATTCTTCATTTTCTTTCATCCCCTTCATCAATTAAGCCGCTTCGCTCTTCCACCCTCTCTTCTATTTTCTAGTTTTTTTCAATAAAATCAAGCTTTTGATCCAAAAGTTTCAAAATAACATCCTTTGAATTCTTAGAATTTTCGTATCGCTTTGTGCGAGTTTGTTTTTTATGTTACTGGTTGTATCACTTTATGCGAGTGCTCTTATGTTTTCTGCATTGAAAATGAATTATATGGTGTATTGGAAAATCTGGATATCTCCCATCGACAATACTTTCGGCATGTCTATAGCTGGTCTCCGGTATGTCTATAGTTGGGGTGCTGATAAGTGGATTTATATCCACTTGGAGCGTTCCATATCGGCTTAAATTGATTGTCTTGGGCTCAAGTTTGTTGTAGTTTTGATGTGTTTTGCTTAGTTGTGCAGATTTACGAGAATGTTGATTAAGGTGGATGCTTCTATCGTTTTTGGAGAATTAATTGATTGAAATTCGGATTTCTAAGACGGTTGCGCAGTCTACACTGTTTTGGACATATCTGGAGTTCTAGAAGTCCGTTTTCAGCGATCTTACTGCCCACGCGAAGCTTGGGAGATTTTCTACAACATGGGACAGGTGTTGCACGGGCAGGTTGCGCGTGGTTGGCGCAGGCTGCGCGACAAACAGACTGCTGGGCGCAGGTTGCGCGCGGAAAATCTTGAAAATTGCTGTTTTGGCCATATCTTGAGTTCTACAACTCCGTTTTAGGCCCGTAAGCAGTCCACGCGAAGCTAACGAGATTCTCTATCATTCTAGAGTGGTTCAGAGGTCCAACTAAAATTGGAATGTTCCAGAAATATGGAAGAAAAGACAGCTACGAATTTTCCTTCAAAACCGAATCAGTTTAGGAAACGTATTATGTGCCGAGCTGCAGAAATTCAACTTTGACAAGGAAATTGCTATAATTCCTACTTCTAATAAGTATGGTAATTGCTCTGGGCGGCTAGAACATTCCAGAATCAGATCTATACATGGAATTTGCAATTCTATTCTCATTCAAGAACGGAAATTGCCAATCTTCTATTCCAACTCTGAAACGGCAATTGCTTGGTGGGCAAGACTTCTAGAGCCTATATAAACACATTCAACCCTTGTAATTTGAATCATTAGGAGAGAACCATTATATATCAATTACTTAGATTTATTTGTATCTTTTCATACTTTGTTTTTATCATGGTTTCATCAGATCCCATGATGACGAGAGGTTCGATTATGAACTAATCGTTGTCATGGGATTCTAACGGATTTATTTATGGAGCTTTAGTATCTTGATTGCTTTAAAGATCCGTGTGTGATGTATATCTGATATCCTCGTATGGTTGTGCTTAATTGTTAGATGCGTAGCTAACATCTAATTTGTTAATCTCTTGTGAAGTGAAAGTGGATCTTGAGATTTAGAACTTGCCATGCTAGCATAGGTTCATGATTGTTTATCAACATGATTCGTAGTATGAGATGAAAATACTTATATTGCCCTGTGTGATCTTTATGGATAACTTGTTCTTCAACCGTTATGTTTTCAAATTCTATAGACATATAGGGTCTAAGCATAATTGGTGTCTATTCATCTTCTATCTCTTTTGTGGATGTATGTTTAGTTTGGTATACGTATGCTGACAGGTAGCGTGTACTTGTTTCGTGTTATCCGATCAGATATCATAACCATTGCATATAGTGATTAAAGGCGTCAGATCTAAGCGAAGTATTTAATGAAGTTAGGATCCCATGTTACTCTTGTAGACGTAATTCAATTTCAATTCTTGTTAGTTAGTTAATTCTTAGTTGTTAATTTACTTTCTAGTTAATTTAGTTAATTAAACCCAATTTGTTATTTGTCTTAGCAGTGAGTAATAACCATACATTGTTGCATAGGTACAATAACTGAATTAAAACCATAACCAGATCTCTGTGGGAACGAATTCGACTTATTCATATATTACTTGTGACCACGTACGCTTGCGTGATTTAGTGCAAACAAGTTTTTGGCGCCGCTGCCGGGGATCATCGGTGTTTTATTTTTGGTTTATGTGCTTGTCAATAGTGGTCGTTAGAGTTCACTGACTCGGATTAGTTCTTACCTATCTTGTTTAGTTCGGTGTGTTTCAGGTACTTGAGTAGTTGAAGATGGCAGGTCAGGAGTTGCCATGGTGGGCATATTCGAGTACATCCATGCCTTATCAATGTGAGTAGTGTTTGGGCATTCATGATCCATCACAATATTGTTACTACGAAGGAGTTGATCCATATGTCACTTATGAGGAACAACCATATTTTCCATACCATCCTCAACAGTACCAGCAAGATGATCCAGATATGTCATATTACTATGGAAGTGAAGAGTTTCAACATCAGCAACGTACTCCTACTTTTCAGTCAGATGAGGTTCCTACTAGGGAGGAGATTATGATGTTTGTAAAGAGTAGCGAGGAGTCTCTCAAATCTTTGGAGATTCTAGTTGCTCAAGCTGTGAGAGCCTTGGAACAAGAGAAACAACAATTCACACCAGAAGCAATACCAGAAAATAATGATGACTTGGAGCAAGGTACTGCATGCATAATTGAAGAAGACAAATTCCAAGACGAGGTGAGCATTCGCAAGCCATGTGAGGAATTTGATCATGTTAAGATGGTGGATGATTTGGAAAGGGCACTATATGGGACAGACACTGATGAGCTGCACAAATTTCAAGAATTGGTATGTGCGTACCAAGAGGCTGAAGAACATGGGAAAGATGCAGATCTTCTACTTGACTCAAAGTGTGAAGATGGAGGTAGCACATTAGAGCCAATGGAGGAAGTTCTCTTTGAGGAACCAAAGGCTTCAGCAACTTACATTTACCCTCCTCCATTATATTCAATCGAAGCCCACGAGTGTGTGTTGTTCTACAAATTGACAGATTTTGGGTCAACAGATGAAGGCATTGGAATAGGACATATTTGTCATACGAATAGGCCAAGCTAGGAGAAGGGGCAGAAAGTGTACCACCGTGATGACGATGAAGTCTCACGAAGAGAGGACCAGGCAAACTATTATCATCCTTAATAGAGGCTTGGAAGTAACGTCAAGCTATTGACGTTAAAGAAGCGCTTCTTGGGAGGCAACCCAAGGTATGTTTTCTACTTTCCCTCGTATTTACTTCTATTCAATGCGGACATTGAATATTTTAAGTTTGGGGGTGGTTTGAGGGATTAGTAGTTGTTGTTGTATTATGTGTTCATGTAGGATTTCATGTTTTGCATATTAGTAGTAGTAATTCATGTATGTATGTTCGTATTAATTATGTTTGTTTCATATAGGACATTCTGTTTTTTTATTTTTCGTATACCATGTGGGTTCATATTAGTTGCATTTGCATGGCATGCATTTTCATGATCCCGTAGAGCTTGCTAATTCTGACTGGTAGGTAGGTGTCTAATTGAGTGTGGTAATGATGAATAGAGGGTTGACTTATAGTTTCTATGAAATTGACTTATGTGTTTCGGAAACAAAACTAATTACACAGTCTCATTGGGTGCTTTTGGGCTAGGTTGAGGTCATGCTTGTTGGATGTTTAGAGATTTAATCACTTGATTATATTTAGAATTTTCGTTATTCCCTTGATGGCGTAGGATCACTAAAGTCTAAGTTTGGGGGAAAATAGGAATTTCATGCTAGTTGTAAATATTTGTCAATAATGGCTAGATGTCAAATGGCTAGTAGCCGGCTCATATTTATATGAGTAGTCTAGGGTTGGAAATGAGAATTCTCATTCCAGATTGCATATGTGGGGAAAAAAAAAAGTCAGAAAAAAAAAAGAGAAAAAAAAAAGGAAAAAAAAAAAAGAAAAAAAAAGTTGTGTGAATGTGTAGTTGCATAATTGGCCACGAGTGAGCTCTTTAATACTCGAGTAATTAAGTCTGAGGGGACTTAGTCCTAGTAACCTAAAGCCCTTGTGGTTTGGGATTGCTGACCTAACGCTCGCTACATGGGTATTATTGTATAAGCCTTTAGGGGTCTCATTCATTGCACGGTCAAATAAGCACGTTTGTTTATGTTGGAATAGTTGTTTGTCGTTAATAAAGCATGAATTCCTGACTAACTTGAATAAGGATGGAGGTGTTCCTAGGTTATGAAGTGTCTATAGTCTATTCTATTTATAAACCTGTGATTGTCTTGGCAAAGAATATGTATGATTTTTGACCTAGTGTTGGGAGTATTTCTGATGAGCATCGCACACACGCACGTTTCTGTCATGTATTGTTAGTATACGGGGACTTAGTCGAGCTCTATTTGGATTTAGTTGCATTCTTTGAGGTATTTGCTTGCTAGTTGGTTTTGGTTAGTCTGAAGGGGATCGTTGCATTTTCATAATAGTTGCACTCATGCATTGCATTGTTATTGCATTGTTTAGTTTGATGGATTTTGTGGGTACATTCGCTATAGGCCCTCACGAGACCTTACTCGTCCACTGGGGCTGCCTAGGGGTTTAAAGGGCTTGTTGCATATGCCAAATGCAACCGTGATCACCTACGGAAGTGGTACTAGTTAGTTAGTTAGTTGTAATTGTTTATGCTTGAGGACAAGCATCAGTTTAAGTTTGGGGGTGTGATAAGTGAATTTATATCCACTTGGAGCGTTCCATATCGGCTTAAATTGATTGTCTTGGGCTCAAGTTTGTTGTAGTTTTGATGTGTTTTGCTTAGTTGTGCAGATTTACGAGAATGTTGATTAAGGTGGATGCTTCTATCGTTTTTGGAGAATTAATTGATTGAAATTCGGATTTCTGAGACGGTTGCGCAGTCTACACTGTTTTGGACATATCTGGAGTTCTAGAAGTCCGTTTTCAGCGATCTTACTGCCCACGCGAAGCTTGGGAGATTTTCTACAATATGAGACAGGTGTTGCACGGGCAGGTTGCGCGTGGTTGGCGCAGGCTGCGCGACAAACAGACTGCTGGGCGCAGGTTGCGCGCGGAAAATCTTGAAAATTGCTGTTTTGGCCATATCTTGAGTTCTACAACTCCGTTTTAGGCCCGTAAGCAGTCCACGCGAAGCTAACGAGATTCTCTATCATTCTAGAGTGGTTCAGAGGTCCAACTAAAACTGGAATGTTCCAGAAATATGGAAGAAAAGACAGCTACGAATTTTCCTTCAAAACCGAATCAGTTTAGGAAACGTATTATGTGCCGAGCTGCAGAAATTCAACTTTGACAAGGAAATTGCTATAATTCCTACTTCTAATAAGTATGGTAATTGCTCTGGGCGGCTAGAACATTCCAGAATCAGATCTATACATGGAATTTGCAATTCTATTCTCATTCAAGAACGGAAATTGCCAATCTTCTATTCCAACTCTGAAACGGCAATTGCTTGGTGGGCAAGACTTCTAGAGCCTATATAAACACATTCAACCCTTGTAATTTGAATCATTAGGAGAGAACCATTATATATCAATTACTTAGATTTATTTGTATCTTTTCATACTTTGTTTTTATCATGGTTTCATCAGATCCCATGATGACGAGAGGTTCGATTATGAACTAATCGTTGTCATGGGATTCTAACGGATTTATTTATGGAGCTTTAGTATCTTGATTGCTTTAAAGATCCGTGTGTGATGTATATCTGATATCCTCGTATGGTTGTGCTTAATTGTTAGATGCGTAGCTAACATCTAATTTGTTAATCTCTTGTGAAGTGAAAGTGGATCTTGAGATTTAGAACTTGCCATGCTAGCATAGGTTCATGATTGTTTATCAACATGATTCGTAGTATGAGATGAAAATACTTATATTGCCCTGTGTGATCTTTATGGATAACTTGTTCTTCAACCGTTATGTTTTCAAATTCTATAGACATATAGGGTCTAAGCATAATTGGTGTCTATTCATCTTCTATCTCTTTTGTGGATGTATGTTTAGTTTGGTATACGTATGCTGACAGGTAGCGTGTACTTGTTTCGTGTTATCCGATCAGATATCATAACCATTGCATATAGTGATTAAAGGCGTCAGATCTAAGCGAAGTATTTAATGAAGTTAGGATCCCATGTTACTCTTGTAGACGTAATTCAATTTCAATTCTTGTTAGTTAGTTAATTCTTAGTTGTTAATTTACTTTCTAGTTAATTTAGTTAATTAAACCCAATTTGTTATTTGTCTTAGCAGTGAGTAATAACCATACATTGTTGCATAGGTACAATAACTGAATTAAAACCATAACCAGATCTCTGTGGGAACGAATTCGACTTATTCATATATTACTTGTGACCACGTACGCTTGCGTGATTTAGTGCAAACAGGTGCGCTTGGGATGGAGAAATTCGCATGTGCCACAAAAAAAAATTATTCATAACATGAGGCCTCTTAACTCAGTTTTTGCAACTGAGTCATTTGAACATGGCACTATCCACAGAATTATTATGAGGGTCAATTGTGAAGCTACTGTTCTCAGGAGAGATGTAGGATGGATTACTCGGGAGACCATTGAAGTCATTTTTAATTTTTAGAATATTTGTATTCAGTTTGTTAAGCGATCCGGAAACAAAACGGCTAATTTTTTAGCTCGTTTATTTGTTTTCAACATGGTTGCATGGTTAGTTGGGGGTTTGTCCAATTGCGCATCGTTCAAATTATAAATGAAATCTGCTTTAATTTTGGCAAAAAAAAAGAATATGGTATATTAAATATTAGTTTTCATATACCCATAAATAGGGTTGACAAATTAATTCGATCTAATGGTACCCAATCTGAAACCCAAAATTTTGGATATACCGAATCCAAATTTTTGGGTTATTTAAATTTTAAACCCGAAATAGTTTCGATTTGGATTTGGATTTCAATTGTACCGATCTGAAATCTGAAATCCTATCCAATATCGAAAGTCGATACATAAATAATATAATATTATAATTCGAAATTTTTATATGTAATATTTTAGATATAAGACATAAAATTATTCAAATATTTCATTAGAAATAATCAATACTAATTTCGTAAATAGAACTTCTATTTCTCAATCTCATGTTTTATTGAAATATTTAAGATATAATTTTCTTTAATTTACATAAAATTTTCATTTGTGTTGCATAAGAAGAATTATTTTTTTAACATATTTTAAATTTTACTTAGTATGTCATTTCATTTGTACAATATGTTACATTTAACTATTTACCTTAATTTAATCATTTTAATTTTTAAGTATTTTATAAAGAAAATAAGTATTGTTTGCGTGTAGCAATTTTTTAAATTTGACTACATAATTACTAATTTTGTGCACGAAAAAATCTGATCTAAGTCGAACTAGACGGATTTGGTTTTGGATATTGAGTTTTGGATTTGAATTTATTTTTAAAATCCAAAAATACTATGGGCTTGGATTTTACAAAACTCACATTATTTTTATAGGAAAATGATGTAATTAATGACGTGTGTCTTTGGGATCTTGTATAAAAATGACATGAAATTTTTTTGTGTACCCAAAATTCGAATACAAAACGCTACTAAACTACATAATTTTTTTTGGTACACGAAATGAAACAAAAATAATACGTGAAAAGAAAAAAAATATGACAATCACATATATTATTACTTTCTGCCCAAGGTATCTATGTATGTTACTATATAACAAAAAACAACATTAAAATGCTACAAAACAAAACTAAGAGTAGAGTACATAAAATGAAGCGCTCCTTTTTTTTTACTTTGGTTTATTGTTAATAAATATCTATATCTGTTTAGAATTTATCTACCAAGTTATTAAGTTTTTTTTTACCTGTATTTAAGGTTTTGTTGATATTAAAAATATATATTATCATTCAACCAAGAAAATTTGATATGTCTGTTCTTCGATAAGGATATGGGAATTGAATACTGTTACTTTTATTCAAGAATACAAAATTAAAAAAGGTACCTTTTATTGAAAACAGTATATATTTTTAATTATATGTATCGACCTATCTACTCATCCAATATAATCCAGTACCCCGTTGGTGGGTTTTATCTACTTATATATTGGACGTTGTACTTTCTCCTTGTTGTTGTGGAATAAAAACGAGGGTTTGTATGTATTAAATACAAGGGATGGTGAGCTTCGAGCTTTAATGGCTGTTCTTGCGTTCGAGACTGATCGGTCCTCACAAGATGCCTACGTATCTCTGTATTGCTAGAGAATCAAGCCAACGTAGTTCTGAGAATGAGGGGTCAGGCCCTTTATATAGGCTGTTGGAGCCTCTAGAAGTATGGTAGGAGTCGGAGACTTAATAGATAAGTCACCTCCTTGAGGAAAGTTCCAGACTCCTTCCTTGTAGGAGTCTGTTGCCATATCGAATTGGATGCCTTGGAGGCTAAGTCATGTAGAGATAATGTCCTTATCTGACACTTATTGCTGAGCTGTTTATTACCCCTAATATTAATTACGAAATTAATATTAAAAATAGGACTTTGGACCCTGTTGGTGGGCCCCACGTTCGGACCATACCGGGTCTAATTAATGCAACACTAAATGGGTCTTTAGGGCTTATTTTTAGCCCATATCATTTGCCCCCCAACTTCTAGGAAAACTGATCAGGTTTTCCTTGAAGTTTTAACGGTCCTTTCCAAGACTCGGGTCAGGGTTCATCTTTATACACTAGTGTTTCACGAGTATTGTCTTTATGTAAAGCGTGGAGCGACCGACGCGTTTACGACAATGTTAATTCGATGCTAATCGGCACTAATCAGCCTTAACGACATTTAAACAATGTTTAAACGACGTTGAACGGCATAAAACGGCACTAAACGGTACTAACTAGCCTTAAACGACACTTAAACAACGTTTAAGTGACGCCAACCGGCATTAAACGACACTAAACGGTGCTTATCGGCACTAACGATGCTAATCGGCACTTAATCGGTGCTTATCGGCACTAACGGTGCTATCGGCACTTAATCGGTGCTTATCGGCACTAACGGTGCTATCGGCACTTAATCGGTGCTATCGGCACTGACGGTGCTAATCGGCACTTACAAGCCTTGAACGACACTTAAACAATGTTAAGCGATTCTAAACGGCGCTAAACGGTGCTAAACGGCACTAGCGGGGGTCCGGGGGCAGCAGCCCCCGGGCGGGGTCCAAGGGGCGGCAGCCCCTGGCGGGGTCCAAGGGGCAGAGCCCCTGGCTGGGGTCAGCTTGGAAATTTTTTATTTCCAAGGGCTAGTACTATTCAGAAATTATCATTTCGACTCAAATTTCTGAATTTTAATCACAAAATTCGAGCTCAATTTCGAGCTCAAATTGTCTCCAGGTCGAAGCCAATTTTCTTGTTTCCTAGGTGAAATTTCGAGCTCAATTTCGAGCTCAAATGGGGGCCAGGTCGTGGCTATTTTTCTTGTTTCCTAGGTCATTTTCGACCTGGAATTTTCGAGGAGAAAGTATGTATTTTCGAGCTCAATTTCGAGCTCAAATGGGGGCCAGGTCGTGGCTGTTTTTCTTGTTTCCTAGGTCATTTTCGACCTGGAATTTACGACTTCGATGTAGTACAACCTCAACACAAGAACGACCTCAAATGGGCCCTAGGTCGTGGGGATTTTTCATACTTTTCAGTTCAAATTCGACCTGAGATTTGCGATCTCAGGCCACGTTATAACGACCTCAATTTCTCAAGGTTACTTACGACCTCAGATTGATTTCTCCAGGTCGCCTTGTCGAGCTCGTAATTGTACTAAAAAACGAGATCGATTGTCACGACCTCATACCACCTTGTTGGAATGTTGATTCAGTTACTCATTCTTGAGTTGTTCACGAATCTCTTGATCCAAGGTTGGATCTGATAGCTTTGTTGGCCTTCTAAGGCTTCAACTTAGTTCCTTAGCCCTTGATTTATAACACAAGGCCTGGATTCTAAGGTTGATGTTGGTGTTCTGGATCACCAACACGAGGTTTCAGGTCAATAGGAGGTGTTTGTTATGCCTTAAATGGTTTCGTGAACCTTGACTTGTGACCTTCCGGGCCTTAACTTATTTGCTGAGACCTTGGTTTTAAGGTTATTATCAACCCTTGATTCCCTTGATTCTCATTCTAAGATGTAGGAATGATGAAGTCCCTTAGTTCTTGCCCCCTTGCTTCATATAGTGGAGGTCTTGCTTCTCGGTTGATCGCTCAAGAAGTTCACTTGCCACTAAGCACTCAACTTTAAGTCTGGTGTGCCTTGGCTGGTTGCCAATCCTCTATCTTACTTCTAGGTTTCCAACCTTCTTCTTATATTTGTAGAACCTTGACTAGGTTTTAAGTAGCCTGATGCCTCTTGTCAGGTTCGTTTGGAGGCAGATAACCTTGTTGGCCATCAAGGCTTGAATTTTTAGATTTGAAGTTCAAGACCTCAAGTGTGGAACTGTAAAAGACCTCTTATCTCAACACTCTCATTAACAGTTTCTGTACCTTCAAGGCATTATCAAGGGGCCAACCAGCCTCAAGATGAGCTTTAGGGTCTATCCTTCAGCTTACATCAACTGGTGCTACCAATTTCAAATTGATGGTGGGGGTCTTCAGGACTTGGAAGTAGACGCTCCCAGAATGGGTCTCGACCCTTGAATTGAGATAAGGCATCGACCTTTGTATTCTCCTCCCTTGGGATATACCTGGCACTCATCTAACTTGGCTATCGCAGCTTTCACAATCCTCAAGTATTTGGCCATATTCTTTTCTCTAACCTCAAACTCTCCATTGACTTGTGAGACTACCAACTTTGAGTCTCCACAGACTTTCAGGTTCTTGACCCTCAGGGCTCTTGTCAGTCTAGGTCGGCTATCAGAGCTTCATACTCCGCCTTGTTGTAGGTTATTTGGAAGTCCAACTTCAAGGCATACTCGAGTGTGAACCCATCGGGGCTTTGCAGAACTTAACCTGCACCACTGGTTTTTGTTTTAGATGCCCCATGAAAATAGAGCTTTTTGTTTTTGATGCCCCATCAAAATAGAGCATCCAATATTCCTTCTTCTCTTCCAGGGGTTTCTCACCTTGCTGACCTTCCTGGTCTATTACCTCCTGCCCCCCGACTTCTTGGTTGTCAATGGTATATTCAACCATGAAGTCAGCTAGAGCCTGAGCTTTGATGGCTGTCCTAGGCTTGTACTTAACATCGACTTCTCCTAGTTTGATTGCCCACTTGATGAGCCTTCCATTGGCTTTCGGGCTATGCAATATGTTTCTTCAGCGGGTGTTCCATCAGGACTGCAACGTTTGTCTTTATCCAGGGTCTCAAGGACTTAAACTCTTATCTGCTGTAACCTAACTCTACCATTCGGGGTATGCATTCGTTTGTTTTCATTCGTGTATTCTTTTATTTTCGGTACTTGGTCTTCTTTGACTCACACATCAAGTGCTTGGCACATAAATAAAATCACAATCAATGAATGGAAAACAAACTTGCATTAATAACTTGGAAATGGGTTCAACCCTTACATAGAGTACTACTGTCCTACTCGGAGCAACATGCTCTGCAATGGTTTTAATGAACCTTATTTCTACTTCTACTATATAAATATGAAGCTAAGTCCTACTAGGATAACTTAAGCCCAATCGAGCCTTTGCAAGACTAGGTCTGCACCACTTGATTTTGTTTTTGATGCTCCATCAAAATAGGGCACCCACCACTCCTTCTGGTCTCCTCATTCTTATTCTGAAGTTCACTTCCTGCTTGGGGTACTACCTCCTGCCCCCCGACTTCTTGGTTGCCAATGGTACACTCAACCACAAAGTCAGTTAACGCCTTAGCCTCAATGGCTGTCCGAGGCTTCTGTGTGATGTCCTCTGCTGACCTTTCTTTGTGTTCCTTACCACTGTGGACTTCCATGTCTTTAATCGGAAGGACCTGCCCCCCGACTCCATCAGGCCTTAACGAGGCTACATAACAGCTTCGTGCCATCTTCTGATCACCTTTATGTTCTCCAACACCATTCCTGGTAGGGAACTTGATCTTCACATGATAGGTTGAGGCAACAGCCTTGAATGCATGAAGTCCAGTCCTTCCAAGGATAGCGTTGTACGTTGAATCCGCCTTGATTACCAGGAAGTTCAACATCCGAGTGGCCTCCTTGGGCTCTTGCCCAATAGTTACAGGCAGCTGAATAGTCCCTTCAACTTTGGATTTTACTCCATTAAATCCGTATATAGGCATGTTATTGGGGGTCAGCTGAGAATCAGTGTATCCCATCTTCACAAACGCATCATGAAACAGAATGTCAACGGAAGCTCCATTGTCTATCAAGACTCGCTTCACCTCCGAGTTTCCAATCACAGGAGTTATGACCAACGGGTCGTTGTGACGCCCCTGGATCCGGGGTCATGGATCCAGGCCGTCAAGGTCCAATTTCCAGTCATTAACAACATTTCTTGGATTTTTTTTATATATAATTAATACAAATTAATACTTTCATAAATGACCCCACACTAATATCATCACACACCAGTCATATGCTCAGGGAACAACATCCACAATATTAAAAGTTTATAGTTAAACAGTTATTACAATCCAGAATCATATTTAAGTACATTGTTGAATAATACTTCGACATGTAGCAATTCAACAATCAAAAGTTTATTATACCAGCTTACACATTTAATATACATAATCTACCAGGACCCGCTTGTCTACGCTACCTCTGGAATAGGTGCAAGCGTTCTCTCAAAAGGTTGCCTTTCCCTTACCCTCTTGCGGGGTGTAGTGCGGAGTATCGGCATGCCTAGCTGTTGTATAAAATAAATAGCAAGAATGAGCTAAAATAGCTCAGCAAGATAAATTCTATCGACTACCATCAAAGGAAATAGATCATTACACATATGTATATATGTGTGGAAATTCATCATACTTATTAAGAAAGAAAAATCTTTATTTATTAAATACACCATCTATTCATCTTGCTAGGAAAAGAAATTTAGGATAATATAATATGAGTTTCTCTTCTAAAATATTATAATAATCCATACTTCATTTCCGTATAATATTTCAAAATAATATATACTATTTGAATCAGATCTCTTAATAAAATCTTTCCATTTCCTTGTATATGACACTTATATAAGAATAATATAAAATCAGTTTCTCTTCATTCCATATAAATAATTCCATCACCTTATCTCATTTTCTTGGTTTCAGCATATAAATCTGAAAACCATTATCAACTCTTTCTTTTCAAAAACATTGGGGATATCTGCTGTCGCCTGATACGTTAGGACGATGATCAGTCGCCTAATCGTACCTGCTCTCTTTTTACTACCGGTAGAAGGAATGAAGATCATCCCTCGAGGAAGGCCACCTGCTAACATCCTCCCTTGGCATCTTCGTGCCGTAATAAAATAATAAATGCTGGACTGTGTCGCACACAGCCCTGACACAGCCACTTACGCAAGTCTGTTGCAATCCCCCTTTTTGTCAAATCATTTATCTACTCACATTTATCATTTCCATTTCCATTTCCATTTCCATTTCCATTCACATTTCCATTCACATTTCCATTCACATTTATCATCACCTTTAAATCATATGTCATAATACTTTAATTATGACTCATACATCTTTTCTATAATTATTAAAGTCAAATATTCCTTTAGAACATAAAGTATATTCGCTCTATCCATATTCGTATCTATCTTTCTTTAATTCTCAAAATCAGGAAATAAATCCTTAGCCATATAGCATCGTAGAAAAACATATATATTCCAAGAAATCATTTTACTTTAAAAAAATAAAATAGTTTTCTAAAGTAAGAGTATAAGAAATCTTGCTCTCTTATATACACATATATATATGTTGTTCCATCTGCTTTTAAAAATAGTAGATAATAATCAAATAATACTTATTAAATCACAATATTTAAAAAGAATATCTTTAGCAAAATATTATAAATCATATAACCCTAGATAACAACTGATACCATTCCTTTATTTACTTTAGATAACAACTGATACCATTCTCTCATATTTTCTTAATCATAAGGCATGTTCTCTTCATGCATAATCATCTCTATACATATCCATCTCATACTCATATCCATATTCATATACATCTTCGTATACCTTTCTTTTCAATATCAATACTCAAGGAGGGCAATTTCTTCACAATATAGTAATAATAGCATCACATATATATTCCATGAAAACGAGTTTCTTTGAAGATACATAGTTTTCCAAGTAGGGATAGAAAAGATCTTGCCTGGATCTCTAAAGCGAGTAGGTAGGATCCGGTGTTCGTCTCCCGTCTCTATAGGAACGAAAGGATCACCGTTAGTACTTATATCCCACTTAATCACCTAAGCTCTATACAATAACACCCTTGACTCATATTATATGTTTAACATAGTTTTCATGCACTAAGGTTTACATGAACTTAGCCATTTTTAAGCTTGATCAACGTTTTAGTGTATTCCACCTTTTCTCTTAATAACCACACTCGACTATAAAAATTCTCAGAAAATGTAGATTTCGAATTTTACTACAAGGTCAACTGGTAAGGGTCCTTTGACCACCCTACTATACTATCCCAAAATTTTGTGACTTTTAAAAATGTCTAAGTATCGTAACTTTAGCCTCAAAGTTGATACATTTACGTTTTCTCGGTTTTCGAACGTCTTTCACTAAAACTGACTTTTCTCCTAAACCGTACATCAGATTTTAACGTACTTTATATCAAAACGATCTATGAACTAAGCTCTATCATTTCATGGTCACTTGGTACTCTAGACAGGGTGCTACCGTACGGTATTGGTGTCCAAAAACAGGGCAGTTTTTGTTCTAACGAAAATCGGACATTATAACGGCTATATATCGGACATTTCCAAATTTATCACAACAACCCAAGCCACACCGGGCATACCATACATCCATAACATCAACCAACATTCATTTTACACTTCTAAGGGTAGTGGTAACATTCAACTCCAAATCCAACCCTTTTACACATTTAACAATCATAAAATTCCTTAACATGTACTTATCTCTACATATCATCAAAACTATACTAAAAAC
This sequence comes from Saposhnikovia divaricata, assembly GCA_036435485.1. Lineage (NCBI taxonomy): Eukaryota > Viridiplantae > Streptophyta > Magnoliopsida > Apiales > Apiaceae > Saposhnikovia > Saposhnikovia divaricata. Next base: position 8,286,569 of record CM071594.1, read on the forward strand.
TCATATGAACTAAAAGGGTGGGTTCGGTTTTTACCTTCCTTGATGTGTGTAATAGCTTTATAAACCTTGTATAGCCCTTGTATAGCCTTGGGTAAGCTTGGATGATCAAAAGAATTGAAGAAAACAAAGTTAGAAATTCGGAGTTCCTAAAATCGAACTGAAAGATCGTGAAAAACGAGGCCCTTACCTAGGTTTTCTGGACGAGACTTCTAAAGGAAAGTTGTAGAGCATCTAACCAGCTTTCCAACAATATAAAGAACACAAAATTCCATTGAGTAATGAAGGAGATATGGCCGATTGAAAATCATCACAGAAACTGTCAACAATCCTGGACAGTTTGGTTCTTCAACTTGGGGAGATGATTTGCCTAGGCTACACTACTTGGATTGCTATGAAATTTGGAGCGAATAATGCCCATGGAGTGGAGAGGTTGTGGTTCAAATTTGGTGATTTTATCATGGATAGAAATGGAGATACAAATTTTTCTTTCCTCCTTGCTCTTGCTGGGCAGGTTGTAGAAAATGGAGAGAATGGAGTGCTTTTTGGTGAGGATGAAGATGATATTTTGTGTTGGTTGATCTTATCTAGCTTAGTCTCTTGATGATTCTAGAGTTTTGTAGATAATTGCTATGGTTAATGACTAATTTGTCCTTAATCAAGTGTTAGTGGAAGATGATGTAATCAATGATGTCACAGAAGAGTATCTTGCAAGCTTGGTTCTTTAACCTTAAGTAAATACTAATAACCTTTGTAAATACTAATGTGGTAAATATCCATATTATTACTAGTCTTGGTTGTTTGGTTTCCACACTCGTCTAATTGAAATTCGTTCCGAATATACCTCATTATCTCAGTGGTTCTGAAATCATTTAACAATCCAAATTCCTTTGGCATTTCCTTAACTTAATAATTCTTTAGTTTATACTAATCCACCAATTCCTCAATATATATTTCTTTTAATATCTCCATGCTCCTTAATATCCAATAGAAGCTCATTCGAAACCAAAATCCTCAAAAATCCATATTCAAGAATTTCTGAAATCTATCGTCATTTCGATTCTCTTATTTTCATTGTACAACACTAATATGGTTTCTGTTTACTCATTTTCTCTTTCAAGTATAGAGTACCTACATACCATTTCTTTAAATCCTCAAAATTTACTATTCATGGGGTCACTGTAGCTTTACTAAAATTAGGGTTATTACAGTCTTCCCCCCTTAAAAGGATTCCGTCCCGGAATCATGTTGGAAATGTCCATAGGTACCTTTTTCATCCACACCTTCTAATTCCACACTTCCTCCTTTATCCTTTTTCCCTTCATAATATCTCTATCTTGTTTGCGCAAAAATACACCGACATACACTTGCTTGTCATTCATCAACATGCCATTTAGCTTATCATTAGTAGTACTCTCACCATCCTTCCTTGAAAATCTCCTCCTATATACAATCATTCTATTTTATCTCACCTCTCCTTCCTCTTTTGCCTAAGGGTATCGGCCACCACATTGGCCTTCCTTGAATGGTAGTGTATCTCACTATGGTTTGGCGATATTATGATCTCTATCATGACATAAAATATCAATACTCCAACATTTTTATATATCATCTCTGTAAAATTTTCAAGAAAATAAGCTCTAATAATATTCTTTAAAACAATTGTAAAAAAATATTACCTATAATATATATTTCCTGTTCGTACTTAAACAAGAACGTACTTCTCCTTTATCCTTGAAAAATATGTTTTCACACTTTCCCTCATACTCTTAATCTCCTTTCTATAGAATTCTCTGACCCTTAATCAGATATTGATTTTCCTTATCTAGATTGTCAACCTACCTACACCATTCATTGACTTAGTCGATCCCTAACCAAATATTTACACTTAAATAGTTAAATTAGAGCGTACCTGCAATTTCCTCCGGATACCTTATCCCATATGTCTATTGTTCACTATACCCTCTTTACATCTTGCTGATCCACCTTAGTTCCTTCATTATATACTATCTACTCCACCTCTGAAATTTCCCTTTGTTCTTCTCATTAAAATCTTTACCTCAAGTTTTACTCATTCACACCTTTTGGATTAATCCTTTGAATACTTAACATCTTTAATCTCTCTCTGCTACTTAGGGTATTAGTCACAATATTGGCCTTCCCTCACTAATAGTTATTGCACCTCGAATCCTTCATTAATTATCCCCACTTCCTTTGTTTATCCTTATTCTGACTCTATCCTCAAAATACCCTTACTCTCAATAGTAAATCTCAATTATACCTTAAAATTCCTCATATTCTTTTCTCTTACTAATAATCAAATATACCCATTTCTCCTCACGAAATTCCTTCCTCTCTTATATTGAAACGCTTCTAGCTCTAATTATTTCTTAACGAAGTTTCCCTTGGAATCTCGAGTTTCCTCGTATAATCACGTATACTATAAACATTGCTTCCATCCATTAATGAAATCTTCTATATTCAAAACAATTAATAGAATTTAAGAGACTTTGGATTGAAACGAACCCAGAAACAAGCAAGGGTCCCACAATAATTTATAAAATTAAGAGTTTTAAATAACCTTTATTCGAAACAAAAGAATATCTGAGAAATCAATATAATGGAAGAACCCGTATGTCACACAAGTGAGGGCGTCCCCTCCGACTCTCAATCACACAGACAGATCGTCCTTGTGTATACATATAGGATTGTTCCTCTTAGTTGGAATAAGAAGTATAAAGAAAATTTTTAATCACGATGATAAATACCATCTTCCAAAAATAATCTTAGGAAAATATTTTGACTAAGATAGATAAAATACAATTTCGAAACACATCCCCAAGGGTACCAGAAAGTTTTGAAAAGATACCGGCCCTTAATAAATAATTACCCACCGGTGGAGGAAAATTTGAAACTCAATAACATAATTTAGCAGAGCTTTAGGAAATTTTGAAAATAGGTACCGTTAATAGCCTCTGCCCAATTGAAAATCCCAATAATGGAAGGTTTTCCTCAAATACTATTTATATCTTCGACTGCGTACTCTCTAAAATTTCTTAAATTTGGCACTCACCATTATCCTTAACCTATCGTCTGATATTCCCACTTATCGTCATTTACCTAGTCGTGACTTGGCTCAATACTCTCTACCTTTATCCATAATAAAACATAACCTTCTGATCGGTATACTTACGTAATATTGATCGTCTTGGCCTGACACTGCTCTGGTATCAAGGACCCTTCAAACTATACTTCTAAATTGTATATTCTAACATATCATGTATACTCACCAGGTTATCTAATGTACACTTCCCAATCCATCAAATATTCCCATTCTCATATCGATCCCGTGTACTACATAAACTTAACACTTTTGACATAATAACCTTTTCATTTAAGTCAATCTCGGAATGTCTCCGTTTGTCTTGGTCCATAAGGTATATCTTGGCTTTATTGACCAATCCACAGTTTCACCATTTCGTCTCCACAATAAATTGAAACCATCAGTGTCTGTTCACCAATCCACTTACAATATTTCTTCAAACTCCCTTAAACACAAGAAGACTTTAAATACCCTTAACTTTGGCACACCAATCTCCTCTCCCTATACTAAAACATAAACTTTTATTAGTAATAATCTATAAAATTATAATCACTACTTAAAATAAACGCTTCGTTCGATAAATCACCCTTGAACTCGATGTGACTTCACAATTTATATTATTACTGATATATTTATTATTATCACTCTTGTTCCTGAGCATTATGACTCTAAGCTCTGATACCATCTGTGACGCCCCTGGATCCGGGGTCATGGATCCAGGCCGTCAAGGTCCAATTTCCAGTCATTAACAACATTTCTTGGATTTTTTTTATATATAATTAATACAAATTAATACTTTCATAAATGACCCCACACTAATATCATCACACACCAGTCATATGCTCAGGGAACAACATCCACAATATTAAAAGTTTATAGTTAAACAGTTATTACAATCCAGAATCATATTTAAGTACATTGTTGAATAATACTTCGACATGTAGCAATTCAACAATCAAAAGTTTATTATACCAGCTTACACATTTAATATACATAATCTACCAGGACCCGCTTGTCTACGCTACCTCTGGAATAGGTGCAAGCGTTCTCTCAAAAGGTTGCCTTTCCCTTACCCTCTTGCGGGGTGTAGTGCGGAGTATCGGCATGCCTAGCTGTTGTATAAAATAAATAGCAAGAATGAGCTAAAATAGCTCAGCAAGATAAATTCTATCGACTACCATCAAAGGAAATAGATCATTACACATATGTATATATGTGTGGAAATTCATCATACTTATTAAGAAAGAAAAATCTTTATTTATTAAATACACCATCTATTCATCTTGCTAGGAAAAGAAATTTAGGATAATATAATATGAGTTTCTCTTCTAAAATATTATAATAATCCATACTTCATTTCCGTATAATATTTCAAAATAATATATACTATTTGAATCAGATCTCTTAATAAAATCTTTCCATTTCCTTGTATATGACACTTATATAAGAATAATATAAAATCAGTTTCTCTTCATTCCATATAAATAATTCCATCACCTTATCTCATTTTCTTGGTTTCAGCATATAAATCTGAAAACCATTATCAACTCTTTCTTTTCAAAAACATTGGGGATATCTGCTGTCGCCTGATACGTTAGGACGATGATCAGTCGCCTAATCGTACCTGCTCTCTTTTTACTACCGGTAGAAGGAATGAAGATCATCCCTCGAGGAAGGCCACCTGCTAACATCCTCCCTTGGCATCTTCGTGCCGTAATAAAATAATAAATGCTGGACTGTGTCGCACACAGCCCTGACACAGCCACTTACGCAAGTCTGTTGCAATCCCCCTTTTTGTCAAATCATTTATCTACTCACATTTATCATTTCCATTTCCATTTCCATTTCCATTTCCATTCACATTTCCATTCACATTTCCATTCACATTTATCATCACCTTTAAATCATATGTCATAATACTTTAATTATGACTCATACATCTTTTCTATAATTATTAAAGTCAAATATTCCTTTAGAACATAAAGTATATTCGCTCTATCCATATTCGTATCTATCTTTCTTTAATTCTCAAAATCAGGAAATAAATCCTTAGCCATATAGCATCGTAGAAAAACATATATATTCCAAGAAATCATTTTACTTTAAAAAAATAAAATAGTTTTCTAAAGTAAGAGTATAAGAAATCTTGCTCTCTTATATACACATATATATATGTTGTTCCATCTGCTTTTAAAAATAGTAGATAATAATCAAATAATACTTATTAAATCACAATATTTAAAAAGAATATCTTTAGCAAAATATTATAAATCATATAACCCTAGATAACAACTGATACCATTCCTTTATTTACTTTAGATAACAACTGATACCATTCTCTCATATTTTCTTAATCATAAGGCATGTTCTCTTCATGCATAATCATCTCTATACATATCCATCTCATACTCATATCCATATTCATATACATCTTCGTATACCTTTCTTTTCAATATCAATACTCAAGGAGGGCAATTTCTTCACAATATAGTAATAATAGCATCACATATATATTCCATGAAAACGAGTTTCTTTGAAGATACATAGTTTTCCAAGTAGGGATAGAAAAGATCTTGCCTGGATCTCTAAAGCGAGTAGGTAGGATCCGGTGTTCGTCTCCCGTCTCTATAGGAACGAAAGGATCACCGTTAGTACTTATATCCCACTTAATCACCTAAGCTCTATACAATAACACCCTTGACTCATATTATATGTTTAACATAGTTTTCATGCACTAAGGTTTACATGAACTTAGCCATTTTTAAGCTTGATCAACGTTTTAGTGTATTCCACCTTTTCTCTTAATAACCACACTCGACTATAAAAATTCTCAGAAAATGTAGATTTCGAATTTTACTACAAGGTCAACTGGTAAGGGTCCTTTGACCACCCTACTATACTATCCCAAAATTTTGTGACTTTTAAAAATGTCTAAGTATCGTAACTTTAGCCTCAAAGTTGATACATTTACGTTTTCTCGGTTTTCGAACGTCTTTCACTAAAACTGACTTTTCTCCTAAACCGTACATCAGATTTTAACGTACTTTATATCAAAACGATCTATGAACTAAGCTCTATCATTTCATGGTCACTTGGTACTCTAGACAGGGTGCTACCGTACGGTATTGGTGTCCAAAAACAGGGCAGTTTTTGTTCTAACGAAAATCGGACATTATAACGGCTATATATCGGACATTTCCAAATTTATCACAACAACCCAAGCCACACCGGGCATACCATACATCCATAACATCAACCAACATTCATTTTACACTTCTAAGGGTAGTGGTAACATTCAACTCCAAATCCAACCCTTTTACACATTTAACAATCATAAAATTCCTTAACATGTACTTATCTCTACATATCATCAAAACTATACTAAAAACTCATATGAACTAAAAGGGTGGGTTCGGTTTTTACCTTCCTTGATGTGTGTAATAGCTTTATAAACCTTGTATAGCCCTTGTATAGCCTTGGGTAAGCTTGGATGATCAAAAGAATTGAAGAAAACAAAGTTAGAAATTCGGAGTTCCTAAAATCGAACTGAAAGATCGTGAAAAACGAGGCCCTTACCTAGGTTTTCTGGACGAGACTTCTAAAGGAAAGTTGTAGAGCATCTAACCAGCTTTCCAACAATATAAAGAACACAAAATTCCATTGAGTAATGAAGGAGATATGGCCGATTGAAAATCATCACAGAAACTGTCAACAATCCTGGACAGTTTGGTTCTTCAACTTGGGGAGATGATTTGCCTAGGCTACACTACTTGGATTGCTATGAAATTTGGAGCGAATAATGCCCATGGAGTGGAGAGGTTGTGGTTCAAATTTGGTGATTTTATCATGGATAGAAATGGAGATACAAATTTTTCTTTCCTCCTTGCTCTTGCTGGGCAGGTTGTAGAAAATGGAGAGAATGGAGTGCTTTTTGGTGAGGATGAAGATGATATTTTGTGTTGGTTGATCTTATCTAGCTTAGTCTCTTGATGATTCTAGAGTTTTGTAGATAATTGCTATGGTTAATGACTAATTTGTCCTTAATCAAGTGTTAGTGGAAGATGATGTAATCAATGATGTCACAGAAGAGTATCTTGCAAGCTTGGTTCTTTAACCTTAAGTAAATACTAATAACCTTTGTAAATACTAATGTGGTAAATATCCATATTATTACTAGTCTTGGTTGTTTGGTTTCCACACTCGTCTAATTGAAATTCGTTCCGAATATACCTCATTATCTCAGTGGTTCTGAAATCATTTAACAATCCAAATTCCTTTGGCATTTCCTTAACTTAATAATTCTTTAGTTTATACTAATCCACCAATTCCTCAATATATATTTCTTTTAATATCTCCATGCTCCTTAATATCCAATAGAAGCTCATTCGAAACCAAAATCCTCAAAAATCCATATTCAAGAATTTCTGAAATCTATCGTCATTTCGATTCTCTTATTTTCATTGTACAACACTAATATGGTTTCTGTTTACTCATTTTCTCTTTCAAGTATAGAGTACCTACATACCATTTCTTTAAATCCTCAAAATTTACTATTCATGGGGTCACTGTAGCTTTACTAAAATTAGGGTTATTACAGTCGTCATGGGGGAACTTCACTCCTTCCAAGTCTGAGTCATCAAAGCTAATCGCTACCTCAATTTTAGCACGCTTCGGGGCCTCTCCCACGACGTGCAACACTTCTCGGGCATAAGCCTTTCGAGAGTTCCTAGTTGTCCCGGCCGCAGTCGGGCCTCCTGAGATCATGTTGATTACTGGCCCTCGGGGCTGTGGGTTGCGATCTTGATCGTCATCCCTTCTATTATAGTCTCTTCTCTGATTACCACGGTCTTCACCCTTAGTGAAGTGCCTCAGCTTCCCTCTACGGATCAAAAACTCGATCTCATCTTTGAGTTGCTTGCAATCGTCAGTGTCATGCCCCACGTCTCTATGGAATCTGCAATACTGATTCTGGTTTCTCTTTGCGGGATCACCCCTGAGTGGCTTCGGCCATCTGAAATCCTTATCATTCTCAATGTCCAACAAGATTCGACTCCTAGGAGTATTCAACCTTGCATACTCAGTGAACCTTGACCCTTGGTTCTTCTTAGGGGCAGAGTCAGAATCCTCGCTAGTTCGGGGATACTTGTCCCTAGCATCATACTCTTGATCATCATAGTCCTGGTCTTGCTTTCGCTTCTTGGAGTCATTGTTACCTCCTCCTCCACCTACGGTGGTTTCTTTCTTCAAGCTATCCTCAGCTTTAATATACTTATCAGCCCTTCGTTGGAGCTCAGCCATGTTCTCAGGGGGATGCTTCGCCAATGATCTCTTGAAGAAGAGGTCAGTGGTTCCGTGTTCCAGGGCTACCATTGCCACCTTATTTTCCAAATCAGTGATATTCAGGGTCTCCTTAGTGAATCGCTTGAGGTAATCCCTCAGATTTTCATTCTTTCCTTGCACTACATACATAAGAGATGCGGAGCTCTTCTCATGCACCCTTCCGTTAATGAATTGGCTAACGAAAGTGGCACTCAACTCCTTAAAAGAGCCAATAGAGTTCGCAGGCAATCGGCTATACCATCTCTGAGCCATGCCCGACAGGGTTTGGGGGAACGCTCTGCACTTTTAGGGCATCACTTGCAGGCTGCAATAGCAGTGCGTTTGAGAACGTCCTGACGTGATTTGCGGGATCACCCGTTCCATCATAAGCCTTAATTGTCGGCATCTTAAACTTCCTAGAAATATGAGCATTCATCACCTCCTCAGTAAACGGGGGTGTGGGATCATCAGGATCTCCAAGTGGCATGAGATCCTTGGGGTTACTCCTGGGGGTTTCCACGCTCATAGCTTCTCTTGTTGGGACATCAGCCCTCTTCTGTCTTCTTGAGGACCTCTCCAAATCTATAACGGGAATCCTTCCTGAGATTGGAGGGGGTCGAATTAGACTCTGTCTTGCCTGTTCCCTTGCCATATCTTCCTTCAATTTTAAGATCTCGGCCTCATAAGCCTTGATCCTTTCAGCAGTTGTCAAAGACTGTCCATCACGGATGTCTTGAGTCCTCCTTCGATGTTCTCTACAAGCACGTCACCTCCTCGGGGCTTCATCACGATCATCATCCTCATCGTCGGAGGAGGTTTCATCAGTATAAGGACCCGAATAATCGTGATACTCTCGATCTCGGATCTGCAAAGCGTGACCACTTGGGCCTGTCCCTTGGATAGGAGGATAATTAGGCAGCCCGTATGTCGGGTTAGTACTCACGGGGAGATCTGTAGTGTGGATCTGGACCCCATGCGATGGGTTGTTCGGATCAATCAGAGGAGAGACCAACATCTGAAGAGGATTGGTTTCTCGTCTTGTACGGGTAATCGGAGGTAATGTACTCTCAACGTGGGGGATCGCCCCTGATTGTTGAGAAACTTGAGATTGGGTGATCGCCCCTGATGCTGGCGGAGCTTGTTGGGCAATCGTCCTTGATGCTGGGGGAGTCTGCTCGGTGAGAGGTGGGGCAGAGCTAATTGGCACGGCCTCAGTTACAACTGGTGTTGTTCTTCGTGTTTGAACCATGGTTGATGTTGTCTTCCCACAGACGGCGCCAAATGTTGTGGAATAAAAACGAGGGTTTGTATGTATTAAATACAAGGGATGGTGAGCTTCGAGCTTTAATGGTTGTTCTTGCGTTCGAGACTGATCGGTCCTCACAAGATGCCTACGTATCTCTGTATTGCTAGAGAATCAAGCCAACGTAGTTCTGAGAATGAGGGGTCAGGCCCTTTATATAGGCTGTTGGAGCCTCTAGAAGTATGGTAGGAGTCGGAGACTTAATAGATAAGTCACCTCCTTGAGGAAAGTTCCAGACTCCTTCCTTGTAGGAGTCTGTTGCCATATCGAATTGGATGCCTTGGAGGCTAAGTCTTGTAGAGATAATGTCCTTATCTGACACTTATTGCTGAGCTGTTTATTACCCCTAATATTAATTACGAAATTAATATTAAAAATAGGACTTTGGACCCTGTTGGTGGGCCCCACGTTCGGACCATACCGGGTCTAATTAATGCAATACTAAATGGGTCTTTAGGGCTTATTTTTAGCCCATATCACTTTTGAATGATAACTCCAGTTTCTTTTTCTTGATTTTACTTTGTTTTCAATAAATATATCTCTTTATTGAGAGTCTAGTACTCTATCAGTGGATTTTATATACCCATATTGGGTTCTGTTCTTTCTCTTTATTAAAGTAGGTACTTTTATTCTAGCATCCGGGATCTTAGATCTACAGGATTTTATTATATTCGTTCTTTGATTTGGATAGTATAATATCGCAGTTATGGTTGGTTGTTCGAATACGTTCTGTCAAATCGGATATATATTTTCCTCACGATTACAATGAATTATTGGATTATCATGCCAAAAAGGCTATATATTTTAGTGATACTAGCTTATAACCCGTGCGATGCACGGTTTTTTTAAAATTTTCTTTATTTAATAAATTAATTTTGGTGTGTTTTATTTTTAAAATTGCTATTTTTACGTATAACGTCATCGAAATTATTTATTACACTTGAGAGTAAATTTTTAAATAGTTTACAACACGATTTTAAATTTTATGAATAAAATTTTACAAGGATAAATCCTTAAATAATTATATTTTTTTATCAATGTTAAGTTAAAGATTTCAAATTTTGAAAAAAACATTGTAACATTAAACCAATATAAGAATCAATTTTCTTTAAAATTTCTTTTCATTATTTACATTAATATATTCTATCTTAAAAATGGTATTTAAATATTTGTATCATAATATTGAAATCTATGTATGAAATTTTAAAAATATTATTTGTGTTTTATATTATTTGAAATTTTTAGATTTAAGTTTTCCACTTTTTTTAAAGGAACTTAATTTTTTTTAAATTTGAATAATATAAACAAATTAGTAGTTTTATTTTTTTAGACAAATCCATAACTAAGTTTTTAGGTTTTATCTTTATGTTGAAAAAGTTTGTCTAATGATATTTTAATATCTCAATATTTTGACAGATGGGATGAAGTTAAAGTCAATGAAGAAGAATAATTTTGAAGTAATTAATGGTCTTGTATGTATAGATTTCTTCTTGATAGAATAATGTAATTATAATTCTATCTGTTATTGTAGTAGTATTTCTTTTCCAATTCATTCTAGAGATCTTTTTAATTTGTTTATTTGTAATTGATTTTAGTTTTTTATACATATTTCACGGTAGTAGCTATACTTGGTTAGAATTGAATATCAATATTAATATATTAATAATTCGATATGAATTTAATTTGGATCTAATCTACGTACATCGTTGTACTTTAATTTTTTGTGTTCTGTTTTATTATCTGAATCTGTATCTGTATAATGATACAACCTTTTTAGATTATAATTTTCTTTTTAATACAACCTTTTAATGATATCCTTTTTAGATTATAATTTCCTTTTTAATATGATATAATCTTGATCGTTTATTTTTAAAAATATTAGATTAGATGGTTAAGATTATTTTGGTAGTACAGTGACCAAACCAAAATTATGGATAAGATCCCTCTTACGCCTCTTATATATAAGGATATAATAAGCGACTGGTGTACAACAATTTAAGATCTGATCAATGATCATAGTTTGGTTGAAGGAAACCTTGATACGATCTATTTATTATGTGTTTGTCCGATCTTGATTATATTTTTAGATGTTGTATGACCTTTTATTGATGATGTTAGGTCCCGAAGTATCGTAGAAGGGGTGGTTGAATACGATACTACCAAAAATAAAAAATAATTCCGAGAATATATATTTATTGATAATAAACTCGAAGGGGTGTTACAACTTCTAATCCAATGGATTAGCTTCAAAACAGAACACTCCTAAGGATAGTTTAGGCACGAGGACCTTCTACCCGACACTTCCTGAAAGCGGGCTAAGCCGGCTTTCCTACTAGATGGACTGTCTAGCAGCTTACACAGAGAGGATATAAGAAAGAGAAGAGAGAGTTGTGTGCTGAGGTGTGTTTTGAAATGAAATACAATAGACCTATTTATAGATTATAGAAAGTCACTATTTGACACTATTCCAACAACCCCCAAATAGTAACCGAGTGTTGGGCTTGCTAAGTAGACATTAACTCCACATTAGTATGATATTCTCCGCTTTGCACGGATTTGTTTTTTGGGCACACTCCCAAAAGGCCTCATACTAATCGAGTTAACTGGCTGCTTATAAACTAGCTATCTGCCCCTCCCACAATCGATGTGGGACAACTCCTAACAATCTCCCCTTCACACATCGGGCTCAACACCAGTCGAATCTGCCTCCTTGTGTGTGATCTGGCTCCCCATCGAACCATACTGGAAGTTCCTAGCTATCTGACTCCCCCTAGGCCCATGTATACTGGAAGCCCATCTACTTCATCTTGAAGCCCATCCTGGGGTAGCTCAACTGCCTCTTCCTTGATCACTCTGGGAGCCCATTCTGATATTGTTATGGACCGCTATAACCATAGCTCTGATACCACTTGTTAGGCTTGCTAAGCGAGCCATAACTCCACAGTAGTATGATATTGTCCACTTTGGGCCGGTCCCGCACGGATTTGTTTTTTGGGCACACTCCCAAAAGGCCTCATACTAATGGAGTTAACTGGCTGCTTATAAACTAGCTATCTGCCCCTCCCACAATCGATGTGGGACAACTCCTAACACCGAGCACTATTCCAACAACCCCCAAATAGTAACCGGACACTATTTCACCAACCCAAAATAGTAACCGGACACTATTACACTAACCCCAAATAATAACCATGCATAGTAACTTTGCATAGTAACTGTGCATAGTAATACTATTTTTGTATCTCTTGGGCTTCTTTCTTCTGTTTTATTCTGCTGTTTTAATTCATCTCTTGAAATATTATGTCTGTCCTTGATCGTCAATAGGCTTTGGCAATTCTTTCTGTAAATTAATGTGTTATCCTTCTCGTATGTGCTGACACTTAGTGCGCTGGTCTGGTTCACAAGTGACTAGCACTGATCTTGATCTTCACACCTTCGTTACACTCCAATTGATTAGCCTGTAGCAGTATCTTCAAATTATGTAAATACATGAAATCCTTTTGGCTCTTCAACTGAATCATCTGTACATCTTATTCTGTCATTGAGGCTTGAACATGTTAATGAACTTCTTTCAGCGACTTGATCCTTGTTGGTGCCTGTTCTTCAAATTTCACGATCCCGGTATATATTTAATATTATTTATCTTTTATCCTAGTTAAGTTATATATGTTCTCTATTACATATTACATTACATTATGCTTTACAAATGAATTAATTACCTATAAAAAATTATGATTTATAAGAAAATTTGATTTTTGATTATTTTTGTAGATGTCATATATCCTTTTATTGATAAATTAATTATTTATCAAAAAATTGGTGTATTTAGAATAGTGTGATAAATACTTTTTAATGTTAAAAAAATTAATTCAATGATAGTAGATTTATTCAAATTTGATTGGATCTTATGATTGTAGATCGAGAGTTTGTGCTATTAAAATATTATATTATATAATATTGATAAATTAGACTATGTATTAAATTAAAATATTTATATTTAAATCAATTGATAAATATGCAATTTTAGGAAATAGCTCTATACATAAAGATATGTGCAAAGAATAGATATGTCAATAAATAATAATATAATTATGATTGATTTTAAATTAAAAATTATGATTAATTATTTAATAAGTATTTATGAAAATTAATCTGTTATATATAACTATATATTATAGTGTGATTGTAGTTGATATTTCTAAAAATTACCTCATAATATATAATAGTATAATTTTGATTGACTTTAAATTAAAAGATTGATAAGTTAGTAAACACTTTATCACTTTAAAAATATGTGTCTAATGTATACAATAAATAAAGTAAATTTTGTATTTCAAAAAAAAATTGTTAAATAATCACGATAAGTAAATTAGGATGAGAATGATATTGATTAATTTAATTTTATTGGTAAATTCTTGTTGGCTCTTATATATATTTATGAAAAATAATCTGTAATATATGATAATGTAATTATGATTAATTGTAATTCAAAAGAGTGAAAAATTAATATTGCGGAAATCACTTAATATTATATATTTGTATAATCCTGATTGATTTTAATTTAAAATATTAATTTATTATAAACATTTTTTGATATTAAAAAATATGTAATATATGGATATGTTAAATCAAGTAACTACTATATTTAAATTAAAATTATTAATTAACCATGTTTAGTATAGTAGGATGAGAATGGTAAATAAGATTGGTCTACAATTTAGGAATAACCTCTGATTGGTCCTAAAATAATTCATAATATTCTGATTGGCAAACTGACGATAAACCCAAAATTTTATTATCCTTGGCACGTGAAAAATTGTATCAAAGTATAAATATCACATGCAATTTGTGTTATGTTTTGTATATAAAAAATAAAATTAAATCAAGTAACATTAGGGAAAAGATGAGTTTCAACTCTTTTTTATTATTATTTTGGTTAAAATAAAAATTGTCCGATTACATTTTTTGTGTTTTAAGGAACAGTTTTCAAAAAAGAAATAAAAATTCTAATGCATACTTCTTCCTTTCGTTTGATGTTGGGTCCTGCATAAATTCATAGTAGTTTTGTGTAAATATGGTAAAAATCCGTGTTAAAGCCAATTGAGTATATCAATCAGTTAATTATATTATATACTAAAAATTTGTATTGGTTAACTCATGGTTAACTTGTATGCGGTTAATACTTTGGTTAAAATTTAATAGAAGGAAAGTTGAAGGATGAATATTATTGGTCTAAAATTTAGGGATGGTCTTGATTGGTCCTAAAATAATTCTTCTTTTCTGATTAGTTAACTATATATACTGTGGCAGACTCAGGTATTATAATAAACTAGCATTTTACCCGTGCTACGCACCGAACGCACAATTCTAAAAAATAGAAGTATTAAACAATTATCGAAAATATATATAAGTATCAAAAAATAAATTATTTTATTATTTTTTTCAAATATTTTTATGACATTTTATGCTCTTTTTATGAAAAATTCAATTCAATGAGCCTTGTATTGAGGACCGGGCATTGAAAATAAAAAACATAATTATTAATATAAATATGAGAATGTACACATTTTTTCTTCTATTAACGCAAATAGAATAGGAAGTGCCAACTCTTTGGAAGTTGTTGAATAAACATGTTATAGTGCTAATTGGACCTCTAATTCGACCTTTGCAGGCTGCCAAATGGTCATGTTATATTGCACATAGGGTTTCACAAATGTCCAAAATTGGACAAGATCGGATCGACACGGATCGACCGAAGACTGGATTCTTCCAATTTCTTGGACCAAAGACTAGACATATTATATTCGATTTTGGGACTAAATCGGTTAGTTAATTTCTACATAAAAAAATAATTTTTATAATATAATATTTGTTTATTAAAAGTTTAAATAGATAAATTATTTTGCAAGTTAATATATGTTTAAAATTGAAGTCCATATCTTTTTTTTAAATAATCGAAATTTCTAAACATGTGAATGCCAATTATTTATCGAATGACATTAAATTATTTAGATTATAACGTTGATATCTACCATTTCATCAATTTATTATCTACTAATTTAGTTTATCAATTCATCATGTATTTAAATATTTAATATCTATCTATACTATTATATAATAGACGAAACATTAAAAGTTTGGTTGGTCGGTTGGTCGGTTGGTCGGTACGGTATCTGTTGATTTTATCTATTTACCCTTGCTTAATTATATATAAAATTCATCCTACTAACTAATTAATTTCCTTTTTTAGGTAAAACACAATATCTTTTATATTTTATGTAACAAAAATTTTTCCTTTTTAAAAAATACTATCCTACTAACTAATCAATTTCCTCTTTTAGGTTAAACATATTATCTATCTAAATAAAATTTTCTTTTTAAAAAACACTATCCTAATAACTAATCAATTTCCTTTTTCAGGTTAAACGTATTATCTTTTTTATTTTTCAATAACTAATTTATTTTCTTTTTCAAGTAAAACACAATATCTTTTATATCCATCTAACTAAAATTTCTCCTCTTTTTGCAAAAAAAAAAAATCTCCTTTTTTAAAAGCAATACGAGCAATTTTGTTTAATAAAATAACATAATTATATTATAATTACTATAAAATAATCAGTTACCTTTTGCAGCCAAAACACATTACCTTTTCCCTTTTCTCTAACTAAAATCTCTCTTTCTTCAGTTATATAACGAGCGTTCTATTTAGTAAAATAAAATAATAATATTATAATACTAATAATTAATTGATGACCCTTTTCAGCTAAAATGTATCATCTTCTCAATATTTTTTAATTAAAATCCCCATTTTTAGAGATATTATAGGCAACATTAATTTCTTATTCTCTAAAAATACTATGAGCAATTTTATTTAGTAAAATAACATAATTATATTATAATTACTATAAACTAATCAATTACCTTTTTCACCTAAAACATATCACCTTTTTAATTTTCTGGTTATCTTTTCTCTTTTCTTTAACTAAAATCTCTATTTTTCCAATTATATCACGGACAGTTCTATTTAATAAAAAAAAATATTATAATACTAATAATTAACTGATCACCCTTTTTAGCCAAAACTATCATCTTTTCTATATTTTCTAACTAAAATCCCTTTTTTTACTAGAAATATCACGGGGAACATTAATTTCTCTTTTTCTAATAATATTGCGAGCAATTTTATTTAGTAAAATAACATAATTAAATTATAATTACTATAAACTAATCAATCACTTTTTTCACCTAAAGATTGTTTCCATACCTTTTCTCACTGATTCGGGTTGTGAATTTAAGATGCCTTCTGAATGGTTATGACCATTTATTTTGTATTTTTAAATATTAAGTTGGTGAAATAGGAATATATGCAATCTTAAATTCATTAGAAATTAAGTTGACGAAGGAAAGAGATTTTTTATTGATGTGTTGAAGAAAAAAACTATAGAATGCATTTTTATTGAATGTGACTTGTGTGTTTTTCTCAAGGATCAACTTATAGGGGTCTAATTCTGCTTTAGAGGAATTAAGAGCCTGATCTTATATGGGCATTGACCCCTTTCATAAATGTCATTTGAGGAAAACTACATCGTACTTTTAAATGTATGGACAATGATACAATATAATGTATATTTTAGTGATCAAGTAGGTAAGTTATGAATGATAACACTGACAACCCAATTTTGTAAATAAAAAGCCATTTATCTATAGACACATATAATAATGTAAACAATTCGGTGTAATGTGGTAATGATTGATTTCTACAATTTAGTAAGTCACAAATTATTGAAGCTGGCCACTGAATATTCTAATGGGAAGTAACCTTGGGAGGATTTGGAATGGGGATGATAAAAACATAAATCATTTCCAATTATTTTTTGTCAAAATTATTTTCCTGTTGATTTTATTGGATAATTAAAATACAAAACATACGATACATGTATATAATCAAAATAAAAAAAATCTATCCAAGTATCGTCTGTCATTTAATAAATAGATACAAAGTATTACCTTAACCAAAACTGATATGGTTTAAGCGGAAGAAGGATTGATGCAAACACTTAGTTCATCAAACTATTATGTGGATTTATAGAAAATATTATTTACGGTTATGTGATATACGAATTTATTAAGTCAAGATATTACTATATTTAAATTAATTTAAGCGCAATTAGTAAATTAGAATAAGCATGATAAATAATAAAAGTTTTGTATATGATTGATTGATTGTAGCGTTGGCTTATATGCATTTACTAATTAATTTTATTAACAAATTGTGAATAAATATATTTTTGAGCTTTTAAAAAAATTGAATATTTGAAGGTATGAATTTCATCCAAGTTATTTAAAATTTGATTTCAAATCCGATTTTTTCAGATTTCTAGTTGAGTTAGATTAAAATTGTTTAAAATCGGTTATAATTGTATAATATAAATCAATTTGTAATGTATGATAATATGATTATGATTGACATTATATTAAAAGAGTGGTTGATTAATGTACGAATT
This sequence comes from Saposhnikovia divaricata, assembly GCA_036435485.1. Classification (NCBI taxonomy): domain Eukaryota; kingdom Viridiplantae; phylum Streptophyta; class Magnoliopsida; order Apiales; family Apiaceae; genus Saposhnikovia; species Saposhnikovia divaricata. Next base: position 8,304,795 of record CM071594.1, read on the forward strand.
TATTAAATCAAGATATTACTATATTTAAATTTAATTTAACCGCAATTAGTAAATTAGAATAAGCATGATAAATAATAAAAGTTTTGTATATGGTTTCAAAATAAAAGTTTTGTATATGATTGATTGATTGTGGCATTAAATTGGCTTATATGCATTTACTAATTAATTTTATTAACAAATTATGAATAAATATATTTTTGAGCTTTTAAAAAAAATCGAATATTTGAAGGTATGAATTTTATCCAAGTTATTTAAAATTTGATTTCAAATTCGATTTTTTCAGATTTCTAGTTGAGTTAGATTAAAATTGTTTAAAATCGGTTATAATTGTATAATATATATTATGTAAATCAATTTGTAATGTATGATAATATGATTGTGATTGACTTTATATTAAAAGAGTAGTTGATTAATGAATGAGTATTTATGAAATTTAAGTTAAAATATATAATAGTAGATATCGTGATTGATTTCAAATTAAAATAGTGATTTTTTAGTAATTTTTTTGATTTTAAAAATATGTATTTATGGATATGTTAAATAAAATCACTAGTGTATTTAAATTAGAAGTGTTAACTAACCATGATTAATGAGGTATGGTGAGAATGTAAATAAGGAAAAATCTTAATATAACATGATTCGTCTAAATTTTAGTAGTCAGCTCTAATTGGTCCTAAAATAATTCATAGTTTTCTGATTGGTTAACTGCGCATGGGTAGACTCGGGTATTATAATAAAGGATGATATATTGTATTTTCAACTTAAAAACTAAGGCTTTGAAGTTCAAATTTTATTAGTAATTCTTAACAATTAGTAATGTTTTTGTTTTGTATAGTTAAGTTCTATGGAGACCAATTTTTTAGTGGAGAACGGAGACCATATATCAATCAAAATATTGCAAAAATTTATTCATTGAAAATCATGTTATATGAATTTGACTACTTCATTTATTTCATTGAAAATCTTGAAAATCATATATGTTTTTTATGCAAATTTCATCAAAAATGTTGAAAATCATGTATGTTCTGCAAAAACAATATTGCAAAATTTATTGTTCTTCAGAACATGTTCTGCTTGCAAATCATATATGATTTTTAAGATTTTGAATGAAATAATAATGTTCATTGAACATTCTGTGCAAATATATATGTTTTACAATGTTTTGAATGTATAATGTATTATGGTCTCTACGATCTCAACTCAAATGTTGGTCTCCATATAACTTAACTCTTATTTTGTAAAGCTAAATTTTTTGTTTAAAATTAATGTTTCGTGATTTTTAATTGGGCTTTTTTCATAAATATATATGAAAAAGTAAATTTTTGCAATTTTACTTTTGTTAAGAAAAACTATTTGCAATTTTACTAACCTAAGTTTTAAAATTGCAAAAATACGACCTTTTAGGGCAACCCTGTCCAGCTGCCCAGCCGTGCAACCACATTCAACTATTTTTTTTAAGGTGGGTGCTATTTGGGTTCCAAGGCCCCACAGGGGCATATTCAACTAAATGCAACCACATTCAACTGAATTCAACCACATGCAACTAAATTTTTGATTTTAAGTTCCATTTTTCAGTTGTCATTTTCGACCTCGTTTTTGGACTATATATATATATATATATATATATATATATATAGGGGCACGTTCCACAGCCCCCGTTGGATATCCCCTGATCCCGTACGCCCTCCATGTTTCATGGAGGGCGTTCGCTATGAAACATGGCGGACGCCCTCCATCATGGAGGGCGTATACCTGTAAAAATTAAATTAAAAATAGAAAAATAATCATATTGAGTTGACATTCATCCCAAAATTAGTGACCGCCACTATTTGAGTGTGTATGAATTTTAAATTCGAATTTAAAATTTTCTTCGTTTTTAATTAATTTCATAATATATTTCACAAACTAAATAAAAATTATTTAAAAATAAAGAAAATAGAAAAATAGTGATATTGAGTTGACATTCATCCTAAAATTAGTGACTACTACTAATTGAGTGTGTATGAATTTTTAATTCAAATTTAATGTTTTCTTCCTTTTTAATTAATTTTATATTATATATCACAAACTAGTTAAAAATTATTGAAAAATCAAGAAAATAAGAAAATAGTGATATTGAGTTGACATTCATCCTAAAATTAGTGAGTACCACTAGTTGAGCGTGTATGAATTTTCAATTCGAATTTAAACTTTTCTTCATTTTTAATTAATTTCATAATATATTTCACAAACTAAATAAAAATTATTAAAAATATAGAAAATACAAAAATAGTGATATTGAGTTGATATTTATTAATTTTTTAATTTATTTGAAATAATAATTATCATAAGAAAAGTAAAATCTCTATTTAAAAAAAATAAATAATGAAAATATTTTGGGATGTAGTGCTAACGCCCTCCATGTTTCATGGTGGACGCCCTCCATGAAACATGGAGGGCGTAGCCTTTTGTTCCAACTTTCCAGCATTTTGTCTTTTTGAAACTGCACAGTTTTTTCAGCTTCTTTGTTCATCTTTGGAGAGCAAAAAATAAGGTTAGAATTTTCATGGCTTCTTATTTATTTAATTATGATTCTAACTCTTCTAGTGATCATAACGACTTTAATTATGTAACGCCCGTTCGAAGTAAAAGAGTTTATCGTAAACTTTTTGATGAAAATGGTGTTGAAATTCATGAAACAATAGATGTTGATGATATTGATTATGTTGGTAAAAAAATTGGTGATACTTCCAATTTGAAGGGGAAAGAAAAAATAATTATTGATAGTGATGAAGATGTTAATTATTAATATTTAAAACATAATTTTGTAATCATAATCTTCCGATCATTAATATTTTTTTCTTATTAAAACATAATCGTGTAATTATTAATATATACCCAAAAATATTAAACCATATCTTTCAGTCACTAATAAAAATACATAATAGAAATCCGTATAAAATGAATAATTATCGTTAAATTTTTAGCAAAAAAATCAAAACCGTTAGATCTTGATTAAATATTTTATATGATTAATTTACTTTAATAAGCATTCAAGATTGGATTGTTGTTTCTATTTTTTTAAAAAAAACTTATCGACGATCCAACCGCACATATGTCAATATATGTCTAATTTATTGATATTCCCAAGTTTTTAAAAAATAATAAGTTTATTTGGATGGTAAAAGTGGTAGTCAACTATCGATTTGACCAGTAGTGCTAACTAGTGCTTTTTCAAGGATTGTTGTTTCTAATTTTAAAAAATAATCATCGACGATCCAATCGTACGGATGTCAAAATATATCTAAGTTAGTGATATTCCCAAATTTTCAAAAAATAAAAAACTAATTTGGTTGGGGATCTTAGTAGATCACTACTATTCTAACTAGTACTTGTAACTAGTGTTTTGTCTCGTTCGAAGCCTCTGTGAATGCTGTAATTTTAACTGGCTCTTGGTCCATTCCTCGTCCTTCTTCTAGGCAGCGAAATCCTCACCCTGGCTTGCTTCATTGGAACGACCGTTTTGATTTTCCTAGCTTCAACCTTAGCTCCAGAGACGTTATCTTATGGGAAGGAGTCCCTCTTCATAAGGTTAAAACTCGTACTATATGGAATTCGATTCGCTCATCTTCTCCAGTAATTACTTGGTACAAACATGTCTGGCACCGTTTCAAAATTATAAGATACGCTCACCTGGAATGGATTCTTTGCCATGGCCGTCTCCCTACTGCGAACAGACTGGCCCTTTTCGGGTTAAATGTTGAGCAGAATTGCAGCCTCTGTGTGGGTGGTATTGAAACGGACTCCCACCTGTTCATCACTTGCAACTACAGCAGTTTCATTCTTCACAAATTGGCAGGTGTCGTGGGGTTCCCCATGGCTGGCTCCACTTGGACTGAGTTTCTCCTCTCTTTGGACAACATCCCAAATTACATCCATAGGAACATTGCTCTCCTCACTGCGCAGATTTTCTCATACTTCTTGTGGAGAGAGAGGAACGCCAGGGTTCATGACAGGGGGGTGTCGCCTCCAAACTTTCTCATTAAGGGTATCATGGTTGACCTAAAGGCAAAGCTCTTGAATATGGATTGGTTTAACCTACATGCTGATTTAAACTGTTATAGGTGGCTTTTTGTTTAATCTTCTTAGGGAGATTTAGGTCGTTTGTTCTCTTTGCTGTTGTTTGTATCTTGTTTCTCTCTTAGCGTTTGCTAAGATCTAGGGTTTATCCCTGCTTTTCCTTTTATAAATATTTATTTAGCAAAAAAAAAAAAAAACTAGTGCTTTGTCACGGATTGTTGTTTTAGTTTTTAAAAAACACTTCTCGAAGATCCAACCGTACGGATGTCAAGATATATCTAAGTTAGAGATATTCCCAAATTTTCAAAAAAAATAAAAAATTAATTTGGTTGGGGATCTTACTAGATCACTACTATTCTAACTAGTACTTGTAACAAGTGCTTTGACACGGATTGTTGTTATTATTTTTTAAAAAAAATACTTCTCGAAGATCCAACCGTACGGATGTAAAGATATATCTAAGTTAGTGATATTCCCAAATTTTCAAAAAATAAAAAATTAATTTGGTTGGGGATCTTCTTAGATCACTACTATTCTAACTAGTACTTGTAACTAGTGCTTTGTCACGGATTGTTGTTATTAGTTTTTAAAAAAGTACTTCTCGAAGATCCAACCGTACGGATGTCAAGATATATCTAAGTTAGTGATATTCCCAAATTTTCAAAAAATAAAAAATTAATTTGGTTGGGGATCTTAGTAGATCACTACTATTCTAACTAGTACTTGTAACTAGTGCTTTGTCACGGATTGTTGTTATTATTTTTTAAAAAATACTTCTCGAAGATCCAACCGTACGGATGTCAAGATATATCTAAGTTAGTGATATTCCCAAATTTTCAAAAAATAAAAAATTAATTTGGTTGGGGATCTTAGTAGATCACTACTATTCTAACTAGTACTTGTAACTACTGCTTTGTCACGGATTGTTGTTATTATTTTTTAAAAAATACTTCTCGAAGATCCAACCGTACGGATGTCAATATATATCTAAGTTAGTGATATTCCCAAATTTTCAAAAAATAAAAATTAATTTGGATGGTAAAAGTGGTAGTCAACTATCGACTTGACTAGTACTGCTAACTTGTGCTTTGTCCCGGATTGTTGTTTCTATTTTTTTAAAAATACTTATCGACGATCCAACCACACATATGTCAATATATGTCTAATTTAGTGATATTCCCAAGTTTTTAAAAAATAAAAAATTAATTTGGTTGGGGATCTTCTTAGATCACTACTATTCTAACTAGTACTTGTAACTAGTGCTTTGTCACGGATTGTTGTTATTAGTTTTTAAAAAAATACTTCTCGAAGATCCAACCGTACGGATGTCAAGATATATCTAAGTTAGTGATATTCCCAAATTTTCAAAAAATAAAAAATTAATTTGGTTGGGGATCTTAGTAGATCACTACTATTCTAACTAGTACTGGTAACTAGTGCTTTGTCACGGATTGTTGTTATTATTTTTTAAAAAATACTTCTCGAAGATCCAACCGTACGGATGTCAAGATATATCTAAGTTAGTGATATTCCCAAATTTTCAAAAAATAAAAAATTAATTTGGTTGGGGATCTTAGTAGATCACTACTATTCTAACTAGTACTTGTAACTACTGCTTTGTCACGGATTGTTGTTATTATTTTTTAAAAAATACTTCTCGAAGATCCAACCGTACGGATGTCAATATATATCTAAGTTAGTGATATTCCCAAATTTTCAAAAAATAAAAAACTAACTTGGTTGGGGATCTTAGTAGATCACTACTATTCTAACTAGTACTTGTAACTAGTGCTTTGTCACGGATTGTTGTTTTAGTTTTTAAAAAACACTTCTCGAAGATCCAACCGTACGGATGTCAAGATATATCTAAGTTAGAGATATTCCCAAATTTTCAAAAAAAATAAAAAATTAATTTGGTTGGGGATCTTACTAGATCACTACTATTCTAACTAGTACTTGTAACAAGTGCTTTGACACGGATTGTTGTTATTATTTTTTAAAAAAAATACTTCTCGAAGATCCAACCGTACGGATGTTAAGTTAGTGATATTCCCAAATTTTCAAAAAATAAAAAATTAATTTGGTTGGGGATCTTCTTAGATCACTACTATTCTAACTAGTACTTGTAACTAGTGCTTTGTCACGGATTGTTGTTATTAGTTTTTAAAAAAGTACTTCTCGAAGATCCAACCGTACGGATGTCAAGATATATCTAAGTTAGTGATATTCCCAAATTTTCAAAAAATAAAAAATTAATTTGGTTGGGGATCTTAGTAGATCACTACTATTCTAACTAGTACTTGTAACTAGTGCTTTGTCACGGATTGTTGTTATTATTTTTTAAAAAATACTTCTCGAAGATCCAACCGTACGGATGTCAAGATATATCTAAGTTAGTGATATTCCCAAATTTTCAAAAAATAAAAAATTAATTTGGTTGGGGATCTTAGTAGATCACTACTATTCTAACTAGTACTTGTAACTACTGCTTTATCACGGATTGTTGTTATTATTTTTTAAAAAATACTTCTCGAAGATCCAACCGTACGGATGTCAATATATATCTAAGTTAGTGATATTCCCAAATTTTCAAAAAATAAAAATTAATTTGGATGGTAAAAGTGGTAGTCAACTATCGACTTGACTAGTACTGCTAACTTGTGCTTTGTCCCGGATTGTTGTTTCTATTTTTTAAAAAATACTTATCGACGATCCAACCGCACATATGTCAATATATGTCTAATTTAGTGATATTCCCAAGTTTTTAAAAAATAATAAGTTTATTTGGATGGTAAAAGTGGTAGTCAACTATCGATTTGACCAGTACTGCTAACTAGTGCTTTGTCCCGGATTGTTGTTTCTATTTTTAAAAAAATACTTATCGAAGATACAACCGCACATATGTCAATATATGTCTAATTTAGTGATATTCCCAAGTTTTAAAAAATAATAAGTTTATTTGGATGGTAAAAGTGGTAGTCAACTATCGATTTGACCAGTAGTGCTAACTAGTGCTTTGTCCCGGATTATTGTTTCTATTTTTTAAAAAATACTTATCGACGATAAAACTGCAAATATGTCAATATATGTCTAATTTATTGATATTCCCAAGTTTTTAAAAAATAATAAGTTTATTTGGATGGTAAAAGTGGTAGTCAACTATCGATTTGACCAGTACTCCTAAATTAATGAATCTAATGTAAAAATCTCAAAAATAGAAAATTAGTGAATCTAATGTAAAATTAATCACAGAATAAATGAGTATTAATATTTGAATTTTTATGAATTTTAATTCGAATTTTATCTTATTTTTCTATTTTAAATTTAATTTTCACAAGAATAAGGCCTCCATGTTTCATGGAGGACGCCCTCCATGAAACATGGCGGACGCCCTCCGTGAAACATGGAGGGCGGGGGATATCCCCCGGGGGCTCCTGATTGATCCCTATATATATATATATATATATATATATATATATATATATATAAAGTCCAAAAAAGAGGTCGAAAATGACAACTGAAAAATGGAACTTAAAATCAGTAATTGAATGCAACCACATTCAACTGAATGCAACCACATGCAACTTTTTTTTTAAGGTGGGTTGATTTTGGGTTCCATAGCCCCGTAGGGGCATATTCAACTGAATGCAACCACATTCAACTGAATGCAACCACATGCAACTAAATTTCTGATTTCAAGTTCCATTTTTCAGTTGTCATTTTCAACACTTTTTTTGGACTATATATATATATATATATATTTCAACCACATGAAATCAGTTGAATGTGGTTGCATTCAGTTGAATGTTGCCCCTGGCGGGGCCTTGCAACCCAAATCCACAAAAATCTCCCACCTTAAAAAAAAAAAGTTGCCCCTGACGGGGCCTTGCAACCCAAATCCACCAAAATCTCCCCATTTTTTTTAAAAAAAGAGTTAAATGTGGTTGCATGTGGTTGAATGTGGTTGCATTCAGTTGCAACCATAATATCACCCCACCTTTAAAAAAAAAAGAGTTGAATGTGGTTGCATTCGGTTGCAACTAAAATATCACCCCATCTTAAAAAAAAATGTTGAAGTCGGTTGGGTCAAAGGGGGAGGGGTTGACCTAATTGGTAGTATTTTGTAATTTTGACAATTAATTAAAGAAGATGGTATTTTTGAAAATAGAAACTTCAAATGTAGTATTTTTGATAAATTCCCTTTTTAATTTCAAAGTAAAAAATAGTACAAAACTTCTTTTTATTAATTTTTTAAGAATTTCAAAATCGGATTTATCCAAATCCATCCGAAATTCGATGGATCGAATTTGAATTTGAATTTTAAAACCCGAATAAATTTGAATTTAACAAAAAATTTAAATTTGGATACCTTAGAGCATCTCCAATGGTATTTGTTAAAACAGTTGGCTAAAACAATGTAAAATAACGATTATGTAAAATTTGCTGAATCTGTAAGAAATTGTACTCCAATGGAGTTGGCTATATTGATCGGTTATATTTTCAAAATAGTATGTTATTGTTATTTTAAGTTGTTAAAAATGGAATACATTATTTCGATATGGTAATAGATGATGTGGAGTTTTCTAACAGGTCTCTAGCGGTTCGACAAATATAGGCAATATGAAGAGGTTGACTATAATTTTACATAACAGTAATGTCCCGTTGGAGATAAACTTATTTTACACATCTATACTATTATATAAATTCCGAAACATTGAAAGTTTTGGTACCTGTTTTTTGGTACTAAGTGAATTTACTTATTTACCCTTCATTATAAAGAAATATATATATATATATATATATATATATATATATATGATATCTATACTATTAAAATTTCTAAAATAAATAATAACATAATATAATTAATGGTAAGTAGTCGATTGCTTTTTTTCACAATTACTTTTAATCGAAGATATTATCTTTTATAAACACCCATTAATCTTAAAATCACAAATATCTATACTATTATATAAAACCCGGAACAATAAAAGAGTTTTGGTACCTGTTTTTTGTTACTAAGTGAATTTATTTATTTACCCTTTATCTATACTATTAAAAAACTCCTAAAATAAATAATAACATAATATAATTAATGGTAAGTAATCGATTGCCTTTTTTCACATTTACTTTTAATTGAAGATATTACCTTTTATAAACACCTACTAATCTTGCAATCATTAATATATACCCGAAAATATCACATCATATTTTTCAATTATTAATAAAATATATTAAAAATCTGTATACGATGTTTATAAAAACATCAATCGTATCATATCTTACAATCATTAATATTTCCTTTCAAATTAAAACATGTTACCTTTTTAATTTAGAACTAATCTTACAATCATTAATATATACCCGAAAATATTACATCATATTTTTCAATTATTAATAAAAATATATTAAAAATTTGTATACGTTGTTTATAATAAGGAAACATTAGTATAATCCGTAAACATGAGTATATTAAATTATATTAAATTAAAATTAATTAATTAAAATAATGGTAAGTAGTCGATTGCCTTAATTAAATTATAATTACTATAAACTAATCAATTACCTTTTTCACATAAATCGTATAATCTTTTTAATTTTCACGTTTCCTTTCTATTTCTATAGCTAAAATATCTTTTTTTCCAATTATATCGCAGGCGGTTCTATTTAATACAATAAACTAATAATATTCTAATCTATCTATACTACTATATAAAAGCCGAAACATTGAAAGTTTTGGTACATGTTTTTTGGTACTCAGTGAATTTACTTATTTACCCTTCATTATAAAGAAAAAGAAATACACCTAAAATAAATAATAACATAATATAATTAATGGTAATTAGTCGAGATATTAGCTTTTATAAACACCTAAAAACATCAATCGTATCATATCTTTCCATCATTAGTATTTCCTTTCGAATTAAAACACGTTATAATTAATGGTAATTAGTCGATTAACATAATAAAATTAATGGTAATTAGTCGATTGCCTTTTTCACATTAGTATAATAAAATTAATGGTAATTAGTCGATTGCCTTTTCACATTTACTTTTAGTTAAACATATTACCTTTTATAAACAACTAGAAACATCAATCGTATCATATTATAACATATTTACTTTTAGTTTTAATAAATAATAACATATTATAATTAATGGTAATTAGACGATTGCCTTTTTCATATTTACTTTTAGTTGATATTACCTTTCATGAACACCTAAAAATATCAATCATACGTATCTTCCAATCATATCATATCTAGCAATAATTAGTATATACCCAAAAATATCACATTATATCTTCTAATCACTAACAAAATATAATATAAATCCGTGTACTATGAATAATGATCATTAAATTTTTAGTAAAAAATCAGAATCATTAGATCTAATGATTAAATATATTATATAATTAAATTAATTTACTAAAATTTCAAGGTTCTAATTCTATCAACGACATATTTATTTTAAAATTTTATAATATAAGTTTTGAACCATGCATATCATTAATTAAATTTATGTTAAATTATTAATATTAAAATTAAAATAAAATATTTTAAATAATGATTTAACAAAATATAATTGTAACATAAAATAAAATTTGTTATATATCAAAAAAAAATCCATGCATCGCACGGGTTATAAGCTAGTTCTTTATAATCCTTATTTATGATAATTGATTTTAAATTTTACCTAATAGGTCTCTCCATTGAAGATGGTATTACAAATCGAAACCGATCCGGTCCTTTGCGATCGAAACCGATCCGGTCCATTGCGAGGCGAGCGAAGTTCCTGCTATTCTGGGGCGGCGACATCTAAACACACACACTGTGTGTAATTTCAGAGGTTCATCTCCATTCATCACTCTCTTTATCTTATCACTGTTCATATCTTATACTTACAAGATGCCTGTATGTATGTATAATTGAAAATTTAAAATATGCAAGTATATTATCAAGAATCAAGTTCTATCATAATCAAGTTCCACACAGTTTCATTTCAAGAATCATAAATTATGCATTTCCGTAGATTATCCACTCTAATTAATCAAACCCCATTTACATCTTCAACACAAAGATTCATAAAAAATAAGAATTTTAATCCAACCCCATTACCTCATAGAACCATTCCTGAACCTAAAGCTCAGGATCTTGATTTTGTAAATGTAGCTTATAGTCATCTTATTCACTCTGATTGGCCTAAACTAGATAAATTAGCATCTGGGTTGTCTCTTTTTCGAGTAAAACACATTCTTTTAAAGCTCCGTAATGATCATCTTCTTTCATTTAAGTTTTTTAAGTGGTTTGGGTTAAAAAACCCGTCTTTTCGGAATCTTGAAACCCATTCAATGATTTTGCATATTTTGACTAAGCATCGTAAGTTTAAGTCTGCGGAAAGTGTTTTGAGGGAGATTCTTGGTTCGGGGTCGGTTAATTTTGGTTGGGAGTTGTTTGAGGCATTGGTTTATTCGTATAGAGTTTGTGATTCTTCGCCGAGGGTTTTTGATTTGGTGTTTAAGACGTATGCTCATTTGAGGAAAATTAGGAATGCTACGGATGTTTTTTGTTGGATGAAGAGTTATGGGTTTTTACCGACTGTGGAGTCGTGTAACGCTTTGTTGAGCTCGTTGCTTAAATTGAATAGGGGAGATGTTGCGGTGAAGTTTTATAAGGAAATGCAGAGGTCGAGGATTTCGTCGAATGTTTTTACTTTTAATATGGTTGTGGCTGCTTACTGCAAATTAGGGAAATTGGAGAAGGCGGTTGCAGTATTTAAGGAGATGGAGAGCTTGGGGTTTAATCCAACTGTTGCTTCGTATAATACGTTGATTGGCGGATATTGTAAACAGGGCCTTTTGAGCTCTGCCTTGAAGCTCAAAGATTCGATGATTAGGAATGGTCTGAACCCAAGTGATGTTACGTACAACACGCTTATTCATGGACTCTGCGAGGAAGGAAAATTGCTAGAAGCAAATAAGATTTTCAATGAGATGAAAGGAGCAAATGTGACTCCTAATACTGTTACCTACAATACATTGATAAATGTGTATTGCCAAGTAGGTAAGAACGATATGGCCGGGCGATTTTTTGAGGAGATGTCCAGGAATGAAATCAAAGCTGATATCTTGACTTACAATGCATTGATTTTGGGGCTATGCAAGGAGGGAATGACTAAGAAAGCTGCATACCTAGTGAAGGAACTTGATAGGAAAAAATTGGTTCCAAACTCATCAACCTTTTCAGCGCTAATTATTGGACAATGTGCACGAAAGGACTCCGAGCGTGCCTATCAATTGTATAAAAGCATGATAAGAAGTGGTTGTCATCCAAATGAATATACGTTGAACGTGTTGATGTCGGCATTATGCAGGAATGAGGATTATAATGGAGGAGTCCAAGTTCTGAGGGAGATGCTAGATCGAGGTATTGCTCCTCATTCTAATACCTTAACTGATCTTTATAAAGGGCTTAGGCTTTGTGGAAAAGATGAGTTGGTGTCAAAGTTGTCAAAAGAGATAGATGATAAACATATTATAATAAAAGATTCAGAAAGTGATGAAAATAGAATTTCCCAGCCTAATGTTTAAAGCATGGAAATTTGATCATTGTAGGTTTTTCAAATGTGTAGACTTGTCTGGAAATATTATATATCTTGTCATGGAATTCACTTATTTACATCCTATTGAATACAAAAATGTTTTTATTTATTTGTTCAAGTTATGAGAATCGATCGTGAGACCGAACTACTTATCTAGCATAAGGAGCAGTTTTACCTCCCCTGCACCACACCTGACTCATTTGATGATGTGTTTATTACTTACTATGTATATGTTAGTTTCCCCACATTTCCGTATTCACATATTAAATAATGGTAATTATATTAGCAAAGCATATGTAGTATGTTTTACTCAAAATCAGTGTTTGGGATTGATATTGAAGATATTTCTAATAATTGTAAATATTTTGTGCTCGTGAATTGTGTAAAGCATGAGTCGGTGTTGAAATTGTCAAAAGGAAATAGATGACAAACATATTATTCCGAAAGTTTAGAAAGGATGAAATAGTCCTTTTGGTTTATAAATGTTTCTGTATCCACAAGAACCATGTACTCTTGTTTCAGTTTTACCATTTGTAAAACTGAAACAGGAGAGATTCTTGTATAGATCTCTAATTCTCTATAGACTTTCATTCAAGGCCTTGGATGCTTTAAGTCACTCTTGCATAACTTTGAATTCTTTACCTCTGGCTTTTGGCTCACTGTTTTGCTCACATAAAAAGAGGGAATGCCACAAGTTTTTCTTGTTGTTTGAAGAACTAATGCTTTACGAATTTTGCCTTTAGGCAGGAACTGATGAAAAGAATGAAAGATTTGCTAGATGTCGAATTGTTTAAGTAGGACTGTAGGCGACACCGAAGAAAATAAGAAATGAGTGAACAAAATGGAAAGTATGATTCCCCCTGGACATTAATAAAGATTAATGCGCATAACCAAACCGATAGAACTATAGTGCAAAATCACAGCTTTCGACTTTAGGTACCAACATTAGCAACATTCAACCTAATTAAGGATATCACCTTCAAGTTGCATTCTTTTGGGTATATTTGAGGAATTGTACCAGAAAAGTAGTTGTCTTGGATAACAAGGGCTTCCAGTGAACTGGCAAGGCACTGTGGTATTGTTCCACTCATGCTGTTATTTGACAGATCTAGTACTTTAAGAGATATGAAACCACATATCATGGGTGAAAAATGTTCCGTGGATGTCATAGCCTCTCTAATTAGGTCCTAAGCTCAAAATCAGCCACACTCTCAGCTTTCAGTCACAGTCCTAAGCTCTCTCAAAAGTATACATTGTGATACCCCCTCAGTGGCTCTGTCCCATTATCATAATCTCTTTTCGAGATTTATTTTCTTTCATATTAGTAATCCAACTCTTTATTCAGTATGCACTTACAAGATTAATTTAGAAAGTGTTCTGTGGACGTTATGGCCTCTCTAACTAGGTCCTTTACTCTGTACTGTTCATATGGGTAAATAAACCATTCAGCTAACTGCTTTTGTTTCCCTGGTTTACGAGGATCTTACCTAGGAGAGTTTGGTTGTGCCAGGATATTACCTAGGAGAGTTGGTTGTGCCAGAAGGTCTATACAATAATAGATCAGATTATGTTTCATGTTATTTGGGTGACGAGGAACAAAAGAAAGTTGGAACGTAGAGCCTGTCAGAAAAAAAAAACTAGCCAGGGGATTGTATGACATGGATCATGTTCTCACAGTTTTTAAAAGAAAAATTTACAACTGCGATGATTTTATGTTCACCTTTAAATTTTTCAGAAGTTGCAGTTTAGGCCTCGGGAGGCCCTTGTAGATGAAGCTTAAAAGCTCCAAGGCGATTATCGATGAATATTTCAGGGTTTTAATTCTCCAAAATGCAGCTTCATTTTGCAATGACTGTTAAAGCTTTGAACATGTTTTTTGTAAGCAGCTCTGGATCCTTTATTATTATTGTAGAAGCTCCTTTAGAACAGAATAAAAATTCTTTGGTTTGCACTTACTCAGTACACTTCTGTATGTAGATGCTGAATTACATCTTTAGGTAACAGTACATTCTAATACAATTTGGTCTAAAGGAAAATGTCCCAATAAAAATTTGAAAATTTGAGTGTCTTTCCAAAATATAATGAGTGCTTCTAAAATAAATTTTCTGGATCTGTATGGTCTATTTACGAAAAAATTTCATATTTTTAAACGTAATAGATAATGTGCGGGTTATTGAGTACTTAAATTCAATAAATAGAAATAATGCAATTTACAATGCAATGAGGCTAATTTTAGAAATCTATGCTCTTTAAAATGAAAACACCTTTTTGTGGAATATAATAGTATACCAAAATACCAAATTTCGGTGATCAGTATATAATTTAATTAATTAATTTTATTCCAAACTCGAATTCGATGCAACTGTATAATTAAACAAAATTTATTTAACTAACCTCTTTGATTTTACCGGGTTCTATTCCCTATAAATATATAATTGAATAATATTTATTTATTTAATAGACTTTCATCCTACTCAATACCAAGCCGAATTGAAATAAGCCGTTTATGCTATCGAATACGATTAGTACTTTCACATTAAGTTAGTTACAACTACATGTTTAAGTAATACGAGAATTATATATATTATCAATAATTTGATATTTTTATTTTTAATCAATTATTTAATCTCAGCTCTTGGGGTTATCAGCTAGTAAATATGTGATTTTGGACACAGACAATCCTGACCAAAATTTTTTAAAGAAAAATAAAAAGTACCATACAATTAAACATACGAAAGACAATAATTGCAACACAAGTACCACACAAGCAAACATAGCTAGAACAGTAATTGCACACGCATGCCAAGTAAAAGAGACTGCAAAACACATTTCTTATCAAACCTGTTTCCCTAAGCCCGAATGATCTGACTCCTCCGCATCCTCGGTTTCTTTTGTGTCCTTTTAAATTTCTGGAAAATCGCAAAAATCAGCCACAAGTACTTATCTGTAAAAATGTTTCCCACAACAAACCCAACTACCAGCCCACTTCCAAGTCCTGCTAATATGAATAGCCAATCAAATCCACTCGGAAACTTATCATCATCAGAATCGTCCTCGTCGTCATCAGGTGGTGACAGCACAGTTCCACACTCCTTAGATAACGGGAATCCACAAAGACCTGAGTTTTCCATGTAAGAATTGTTGTCAAATGTTCTGAACTGCGGGCCTTGTGGTATGTGACCACTTAGGTGGTTGTGAGACACATTGAAGAAAGCCAGAAAATTAAGTTGTGCTGCTAACTGTTGAGGGATGACTCCTGATAGCTTGTTCTGTGAAAGGTCTAAAGATTCAAGCTGTGTTAGATTCCCGAGTGACAGAGGAATTGGACCTGTAAGATCATTGTTTGAAAGGTCCAGCAACTGGAGAGCCTCTAGACTTCCAAGAGATTCAGGAATCTTCCCTGTAAATTTGTTACTTGAGAGGTCGATAACAGTGAAAATATTTGGAATTACTTCGTAGTCTGTCTCTCCACCTTTGTTGGCAAGACTTATCCTGCTGTGATAAGGGATATCATACCTTATCGGAAAAAGACCAAAAATCCATAAAGAGTTCATATTTGTCTTTATATATAGATCCATGTCTGTACGGAAAACTTTCATTGCATTCCAAATCTGTATATAATTCATAGGCAAAGCACCAGTTAAAGAGTTATGAGAGAGATCAATAATGCGCAGCATTGGAAACTCTGAAAGATTCCTTGGACTTCCAATTTCACCATTAAACTTGTTGGAATGCAATTGTAGAACTTGTAGACGTGGAAGAGTCCCCAACCAAGTGGGGAAACTTTGTTTCATCTGATTATTTGATAGATCCAAAATCTGTAGCATTTTACAATTTGACAATGATTTTGGAACTTCCCGTGTTAACTGGTTTTGACTCAAGTCCATCACCTTTAAGTAGCATTCTTTTGGGTACATTTGAGGAATTGTACCAGAAAAGTTGTTGCCTTGGAGAATAAGAAATTCCAAAGAATAGGCAAGGCACTCTGGAATCACTCCACTCATGCTGTTATTTGACAAATCTAGTGCTTTAAGAGATTTCACACCACATATCATGGGTGAAATATCTCCGGTCAATCTGTTGTCATGCACCGAGTACCCAATTGTATTTGGTGGTGGAACTGGGAGATTCCCTTGGAGCATGTTAACACTTACGTCTATGATTCTTAAACTCTTACTTTGAAGAGCAACAGGATTCCGTTCAAAGGCTGTTAGATAATTAGCGCCTAGGCCAATTATCTCCAAATTATTACTTGCATTCCAAATCCAGTGCGGTATAATACCGCGAATTTTATTTTCTCCGAGATTAAGTACCCTCAAGTTACTCTGGAATTGCAGAAAGTATGGGAACTCTGTTAAGTTACAATCACTTAACTCCAAAACTTCAAGCAGTGGAAGAGTGAAGTTAATTTTATGGGGAACAACCAACGTTATATTGCACGCAGATAGAATGAGCCCAGTAAGGTTTCTAGATCCAAGAAAAATGTCAGCCTCTACTGTACCAGTAAAGTCATTTTTTGTAAGAGAAATATATTCTAGGTTTTTGAGTTGGGAAAATGTACTGGGGATTTGGCCTTTTAGTCCATTGTAGCCCAAATCTAAAAAACTTAATTGGGTCATGTTCATCAGCCACAACGGGATTTCACCAACAAAGTGATTATATTTAAGGTCAAGATGAGTAAGTTGGGTCAGGTTTGCAAGAGAAGGTGGGACTGTACCAACAAAGTTATTAAATCCAAGGGAAAGAGAAGTAAGTTGGGTCAGGTTTGCAAGAGAAGGTGGGATATCACCATATATATTTGTACTCGCAAGGTCCAACAAAGTAAGCTTAGTTAGCTTGTCAAGCCAAGAAAGGTTCCTTGATTTATTGAACGGATTAAATGAAAGTGATAACTCAGTAAGTTGGGTTAGGTTTGCAAGAGATGGTGGAATAGCCCCGTGTAGATTTGTATTGGCAAGTTTTAATACAGCAAGTTTAGGTAGCTTCTTAAGCCAAGAAAGATCGCCCGAATAACTGAACATGTTGAATGCAACTGATAAATAAGTGAGTTGGCTCAGGTTACCAATTGAGGCCGGAATTGATCCCAAAAAATGGCAACCTCCAAGTTGCAACTTATTTAGTAACTGCAGATCTCCGATTGAGGCCGGTATGTTACCAGAGAAATGTGTGAACGAAATATCCAGTTCCCTTAAGGGGCTTGTGCTGTTAAACTCGGGAAGGTAACCACTGAGATTATAGTTTTCGTTCACATTAAGAACAAGCAGGTCCGGTAGATTGAAAATGGCAATCGGAAAGTCTCCATACAAATAGTTATAAGACAGATCAAGGGAAGTCAGTTTGGACATTCCTGACAACTCGAGTGGAATTTGGCCAGCAAATGCAGAGTGGGAGAGGTTTATAAATGATAGACTTGAAAGATGGGAGATCTCGGGTGGGATTGGAGAGTAAATGAAGTAATTTTCTGCAAGGTTTAGTTTTTGAAGGTGAACAAGGCTAAACAGGGTGCTATTGGAGTGAAGAGTACCATAGATTAGATTGCTACTGAGATCAAGACCAATAACATAACCAGTAGCCTCATCACACTCAACCCCGTCCCATGAACAACAATCGTTGCTGCTGCTATTACCTCTATTCTTCCAAGATGCCGTCTTCAAGTAAGCAGATGAATTAGAATAAACATAAAGGCTTTGCTTGAAATGTAAAAGAGCAGATCTCTCGTGATCGTGGCATAACATAGTAGTAGTAGTGGTAGTAGTATATGACATAGTAATAGCATGAAGAGAGTGTAAAAGAATGAAGAAAAGTAAGAGGTTAAAGCAATGTGGCGCTGCCATAGCAGATAATCAAGTAGCTCTACGTGAACTCTTGTTATGTGGGCAGTTGTATGATTTATAATACTCAATGTACTAGTATATATACACAAAAGGTGAAGCTTTTAGTGTCCTTTCACGCACAAAAAATATCTAAAAGCTAAACTTCTGCCTACGAATAAACGAAGTTCAGTCCTAACAAAATAATTAAATTTAATTATTTAATTATTAGATAAATGTGAGTTTACTTTTGGATATAACATACGAAAGTAAAGTTAATAAATAAATTATTATGATTAAGTTTATTTTTTAATTGAATTGTAAATATATTTAATCATACAATGATACAATGTTAAATTCTATGAAGATCATTGTTTTGGTCCAATATTTTGAACACAATTTATGTTTTACAAGTTGTAAAACTAATTATTTCACAATGCATATGCAGCAATTTCATTAAAAATCTTGAAAATTAGAAAAGTTTTGCTAGCAAAATATTGCATAACGAATTGTTATGCAAACCACGTTTGCTGATCATACATATTTTACTTGGATAATATAAATGATTATCAAAATTTTCAATAAAATATTGATCTTCATGTAACACTTTGCTAAATAACATTGGGGCGTATGGAATAGATTGGTATATTGTATGTACTATACAATGCTTATGAGATCCACTTGACCTATGAGTTACAAGGTTTACAAGACCTGGTCCGGTTGATCATTTGCTTCCCCTGGCTGATACGTCACAGTGTCTGCGTCTAGCATGGAATGTTTTAAGACTGAGTTTTCCACAGAAAAGGTTAGAGAAATGTATATATGCCACCGGTCTACACTCTGCATACCTTGGAAGTCGGGGAAACCTTTCAAGCCGTAATCACCGGACAACATTTGTTTGTACTCTCTGATTAAAATTAAACTAGCTTTACGTAGTTTTTGTGTTTCTGATCATTTATGCTACATATATTTTTAAGTTCAACTAAAAGTTTTAATAATTAATGGAAATTTAAAAATTATTTTAAACTATCTTTGCTCAAAATTAATTAAAAGAGCAGACCTCTCGAATGTGGCAAATCATAGTAGAACTAATAGTAATAACATGAAGAGTGAAAAAGAAAGAAGAACAATGAGGTTAAAGCAATGTGGCGCTGCCATGGCAGATACTCTGTATGAACTCTTGTTATACGGGCAGTTCTATATAGTGTCTTACTCATGTGACGATTTATACTTTATAGTGTGGACTGGTATAATCTTTAGTACGAATAATTTTATGCAAGAAATATCAAAAGAGGAAACTGCTGAGTACGAATAATTGAGTTCTTGTAATAGTTATAAGTTAAGCAATGTTCTTAAATGACATAATATTTCACAATTTTACAATTTTTGGTTTTAATGTTTACAAAACCGTTCTTGCTCGTTTTCACCAGAATAATGAGAATTCTATATGCATGAGGCCTCAATCAAGCGTCCTTCCTACATGAAGTGTCACGGCGAACTAGTAAAAGTCCACAATAGATAAATACGTACGAATTACTTGGCTTGACTGTTAAAGCTTAAAACGTATTTTCTATATGCAGCTCTGGATCCTTGATTAATATTTGCACGTGCTCCTTGTTTAGAACAGAGAACAAAACTTCTTTGGTTTGCAAATATTCAGTACACTTCTGTATGCGAGATAAAGTATCAAGATGCTGAATTACAATAAAAATTTGAAAATATGAGAACGTCTTTCCAAAATATAATGAGTGCTTCTAAAATAAATTTTCTAGATTCACACTTGTTTATGAAAAAATTCATATTTTTAAGCGGAATATATAAATTGTGGGTTATTGAGTTAAATTCAACAAATAGGAATAATGTGATTTGCAACGAGCTTAATTTTAGATATCTACATCCCCTTAATTGCTTCCCTTCTCGTAGCGTGTGTTTTTTTTTCAGTAGTTTTTTTTGTAGTTTTGCTCCGTCTCCGACATTCTCTTCTCCCAGCCAGCTCCTCCCACCCCCTTCAACCTCCGTTCGTCACCGTCGCCTTCAACCACCGTTCGTCACCACCCTGCTTTCTAACCCAACCATTGTACCCTTCTCCGTCTCCTTCCGGACGCCACCCCAGCCTCGAACATCTTCAATCCGTCTCTCCCTCACCCCCCCAATCCCTCCATCCCTCCGGCGACATTTATCATAACAAAACTAAACCCAATTTTTAACAAAACTAAACGTTACTCCTAAACTCATCGCCATCATCTATCTCTCTCATACTCTGTTTTTCGACTTATCTTCGCTACCGTTTTCAACACCTCATTAAACATATTTACTAAATCTTCCTCCCTCTTACTATCAATCTCTCTCTCTTTGTAACCTCTCCTACCGTCGCCCCTCACCTCCTTCCCCGTTTTTCCGTCGTTACTCCCCCCTCTATCTCCCCGTTTTCTCCTTTTGTGTGGTTTTTCTTGGTTCGTTGTCTTTCGTTTTTGGTTTCTGGTATTTTATTTTGTTTGTATTACCCACACTTCTCCCTTCACTTTCATTTGTACGTAGCCTCGAGATTCGACTCCTTGCCATTGATCTTTTCCCATCCCCTGCGTCCTTTTGTTTTTGGTGTTTTATGTTTATATAGCTTTTTATCTATCTTCCCTCTGTCTCCCCTGTTTTTCGTATGCTCCCTTTTTATTCTGTAGTCCATTTTCTTATTGTGTATCTTTTCCCTGTCTCCCTTGTTATTTATCTTCTTATTGTTTCGGTATCTGTTTCGTTGTTGTGGTATTTTTATTCGTTGTTTTTTATTTTTTATCTTCGTTGTTTTCGTTCGTTTGCTGTTTCCGGTTCTTTGTTAGCGCCGGTAAATTTGGTTTGTCGATGTTGTGTAATTTGCGTGTTGGGAGTTTGAATTTAGGTACCTTGACGGGCAAATTTCTGGAGCTAGTGGACGTGTTGAAGAAGCGTAGAGTGGATGTGGCGTGTATCCAAGAGACGAGGTGGAAGGGGGCGCGGTCAAGAGAAGCGAACGGGTACAAACTGTGGTATTCAGGCCTTGCCAGCTCGAGGAACGGAGTTGGTATTCTTTTGGCGGAAGACCTAAAAGACAACGTAGTGGAAGTGATTAGACGCAATGACAGGATCATGGCCGTCAAGGTGGTGGTGGGAGAGTTTGTGGTGAATGTAGTGTGTGCGTACGCCCCGCAAGGCGGTTTGGGTGACGCTGAGAAGGAGGCCTTTTGGGTTTGTTTAGACGGGCTGGTAGGAAGTTTTCCTGCAGACCAATTTTTAGTGTTGGGTGGCGATTTCAACGGTCACATTGGCGAGAGGTCAGATGGTTTTCCCATGGCGCATGGGGGTTTTGGCTTCGGGTCCAGGAATGTCGGTGGGTCCGCACTGCTGGAGTTTGCTACGGCCCAGGAGTTGGTAATTGTGAATTCTGTTTTTCAGAAGAGGGCTGAGCACCTCATCACCTTTTGTAGTGGGGGACGCAGCACTCAAATCGATTATTTTCTTGTGCGCAGCCGGGACGCTAGAGCCTGCGTGGACTGCAAGGTGTTCAGGAGTGAGGCGTGCGCATCACAGCACCGGCTGCTGGCCATGGATCTTTCCATGGGGGGTCGAGTTGTTCGCAGGAAGAGGAAGTTTAGACCTAGAATCCTTTGGAAAGACTTGAAGGGCGAGAAGGCGGCGGAATTCAAGGAAGCTTTGCTCAACGAAGGCTGTTTTGCGAGTGGTGGAGATGCTAACTTCAGGTGGTCCAACATGGCAAAGGCCATTCGGAGTGTGGGCGAGAAGGTGGTGGGGGTTTCCTCAGGTAGGTTCAGTGGTCAGAAAGAGTCGTGGTGGTGGAACGAGGAGGTTCAAAAGAAGGTTAAGGCTAAACTTGCGCTCTTTAAAGAGCTTTTATCGATCTGCGCAGGGCCGGAGAGGATTCGGAAGATGGAAGCTTACAAGGTGGCGAGACGAGAGGCAAAAAAGGCAGTAGCGAAAGCTAAAGAGGAGGCATATGAAGGGCTGTACAAGCGCCTAGATACCAAGGATGGAGCGAATGCAATCTTTAAGCTAGCTAAAGCTAGGGAGAGAGGGAGGCGCGACCTGGGTTCTGTTAAGTTTGTTAAAGATGATTCAGGCCAAGTGTTATTTAATGAGGATGCTATTAAGGACAGGTGGAGTTCGTATTTCCATGATCTTTTCAACGAGTATAGGAGGAGTGGTGCCGGTGTGGAACTAGAGGTCTCTCCTACGCCTGTAATTTCCTTCGATCCCTGTGAACGCATCAGCAAGGATGAAGTCAAGGGTGCTTTGCGAAAGATGGCTAGAGGGAAGGCGGTAGGTCCGGATCTTATCCCAATCGAGGTTTGGCTTTGTCTAGGTGAGGTTGGCGTCCAATGGCTAGCAGAACTGTTCAATGTTCTTCTCTTGGGCGCTAAGATGCCAGATGAATGGAGGCGTAGTGTTGTGGTCCCTTTTTTCAAGAATAAAGGTGATGCGCAAAGTTGTAGTAACTACCGGGGTATTAAATTACTCAGTCATACTATGAAACTTTGGGAGAGAGTGGTTGATAGTCGGATTAGAAGAGAAGTTGAAATCTCAGAGAATCAATTTGGATTTATGCCTGGGAGATCAACGATCGAGGCCATTCATCTCGTTAGACGCCTAATGGAGAAGTTCAGGGAACGTCGCAAAGACCTCCATATGGTGTTCATTGATCTTGAGAAGGCCTATGATAGCGTTCCCCGTGAAGCTATTTGGAAGAGCCTTGAGGAGAGGGGAGTGTCGCCGGCTTACGTTAGGGTGATTCAAGACATGTATTCCCAAGCTACTTCTTGCGTTCGGACTCCAGTGGGGGACTCCCGTTTCTTCCCTGTTGAGATGGGGCTTCATCAGGGGTCGGCCCTGAGTCCTTTTCTTTTCGCCCTTATCCTTGATGTCATGTCGCGGGGGATTCGAGATGCTGTCCCTTGGTGCATGCTTTTCGCGGATGACATCGTGCTAGTGGCGGAATCGAGGAGGGAGGTAAACGACAAATTGGAGCTTTGGAAATCTACTTTGGAGTCCCAAGGGTTACGTGTGAGCCGTTCTAAAACCGAGTATCTCTGGTGTAACTTCAGTGGTGAGGCCAACGAAGAAGGGGTGGAGGTCAGGATTGAAGACCAGATCGTCCCGCAGACGGATAAATTCAAGTATTTGGGTTCGATCATCCAGAAGGAAGGTGAGATTGAAGCCGATGTCACGCATCGTATCAAGGCCGGGTGGCTAAGGTGGAGGGCAGCGTTAGGAGTAATGTGCGATAAGAAAGTCCCATTAAAGTTGAAAGGGAAATTCTATAGAGCGGCTATCCGTCCTGCGATGTTATATGGTTCTGAGTGTTGGGCGGAGAAGAAGGCCCTCGTAAGCAAGTTGGAAGGGGCTGAAATGAGGATGTTGCGGTGGTCCTGTGGGCGCACGATGTTGGACAGAATCCCGAACTCGGTGTTTAGGAGCGAGCTTGAAGTGGCGCCTTTTTCTGCGAAAGTTAGGGAAGGAAGGTTGAGATGGTTCGTCCACGTTCGTAGGAGGCTGGCTGTAGCCCCAGTTAGGAGGGTCGAGAGCCTGAAGGTTGTTGGGGTTAAGAGGAGAGGCAGGCCGAGAAGGTCGTGGGAAGAGCAGCTCAGGATGGATTTGAAGGCCTTAGACTTAAATGAGACCTTGCTTGCAGATAGGTGTGCTTGGAGGCGGCGTATCAGAGTGGTGGATTCCCTTTTAGGTTGTGGCTCTGTTGTCGAGAGCCTTAGAGTTGCCTTGTCTCGGTTAGCGATTTTTTAGTAGTTCGGCTTTAGCATTCTCACTTTTCGTTTTTAGTGTTTTCTGTTTTCTGGTTTTGCAGCTGCAGGGAGCTTGGCTCGGTGGTATCCCTGTGCGGGACGGTCAGTGTGGTTGGAGCGTATCAAGCTAGGAGTATCTTCAATCCTCGCAGGTAGGTAATCCCCGTGTGGAGAACGCCATGGGCCCCAGGTTTGTCATTGTCCTTTTCCGTATCATTGCCGTTGTATTTTCCACACTCTGTGTATGTCGTGCGATAAGAAAGTAATGTGCGATAAGAAAGTCCCATTAAAGTTGAAAGGGAAATTCTATAGAGCGGCTATCCGTCCTGCGATGTTATATGGTTCTGAGTGTTGGGCGGAGAAGAAGGCCCTCGTAAGCAAGTTGGAAGGGGCTGAAATGAGGATGTTGCGGTGGTCCTGTGGGCGCACGATGTTGGACAGAATCCCGAACTCGGTGTTTAGGAGCGAGCTTGAAGTGGCGCCTTTTTCTGCGAAAGTTAGGGAAGGAAGGTTGAGATGGTTCGTCCACGTTCGTAGGAGGCTGGCTGTAGCCCCAGTTAGGAGGGTCGAGAGCCTGGAGGTTGTTGGGGTTAAGAGGAGAGGCAGGCCGAGAAGGTCGTGGGAAGAGCAGCTCAGGATGGATTTGAAGGCCTTAGACTTAAATGAGACCTTGCTTGCAGATAGGTGTGCTTGGAGGCGGCGTATCAGAGTGGTGGATTCCCTTTTAGGTTGTGGCTCTGTTGTCGAGAGCCTCAGAGTTGCCTTGTCTCGGTTATCGATTTTTTAGTAGTTCGGCTTTAGCATTCTCACTTTTCGTTTTTAGTGTTTTCTGTTTTCTGGTTTTGCAGCTGCAGGGAGCTTGGCTCGGTGGTATCCCTGTGCGGGACGGTCAGTGTGGTTGGAGCGTATCAAGCTAGGAGTATCTTCAATCCTCGCAGGTAGGTAACCCCCGTGTGGAGAACGCCATGGGCCCCAGGTTTGTCATTGTCCTTTTCCGTATCATTGCCGTTGTATTTTCCACACTCTGTGTATGTCGTGCGATAAGAAAGTAATGTGCGATAAGAAAGTCCCATTAAAGTTGAAAGGGAAATTCTATAGAGCGGCTATCCGTCCTGCGATGTTATATGGTTCTGAGTGTTGGGCGGAGAAGAAGGCCCTCGTAAGCAAGTTGGAAGGGGCTGAAATGAGGATGTTGCGGTGGTCCTGTGGGCGCACGATGTTGGACAGAATCCCGAACTCGGTGTTTAGGAGCGAGCTTGAAGTGGCGCCTTTTTCTGCGAAAGTTAGGGAAGGAAGGTTGAGATGGTTCGTCCACGTTCGTAGGAGGCTGGCTGTAGCCCCAGTTAGGAGGGTCGAGAGCCTGGAGGTTGTTGGGGTTAAGAGGAGAGGCAGGCCGAGAAGGTCGTGGGAAGAGCAGCTCAGGATGGATTTGAAGGCCTTAGACTTAAATGAGACCTTGCTTGCAGATAGGTGTGCTTGGAGGCGGCGTATCAGAGTGGTGGATTCCCTTTTAGGTTGTGGCTCTGTTGTCGAGAGCCTCAGAGTTGCCTTGTCTCGGTTAGCGATTTTTTAGTATTTCGGCTTTAGCATTCTCACTTTTCGTTTTTAGTGTTTTCTGTTTTCTGGTTTTGCAGCTGCAGGGAGCTTGGCTCGGTGGTATCCCTGTGCGGGACGGTCAGTGTGGTTGGAGCGTATCAAGCTAGGAGTATCTTCAATCCTCGCAGGTAGGTAATCCCCGTGTGGAGAACGCCACGGGCCCCAGGTTTGTCATTGTCCTTTTCCGTATCATTGCCGTTGTATTTTCCACACTCTGTGTATGTCGTGCACTCAGCCGAGGGTCTTCACGGAAACAGCCTCCCCGCTTCTAAAAGTGGGGGTATGGTCTGCGTACATCCTACCCTCCCCAGACCCTGCTCTGAGCGGGATATACTGGGTATGTTTGGTTTGGTTTGGTTTACCCTTTATAATAAAAACACCTTTTTGTGAAATATAGTAGTATTCAAAAATACCAAATTTTGGTTTTGACAAAAAAAAATACAAAAATACCAAATTTTTTTAACTAATTTTATTCTAAACTCGGATTCGATACAATTATAAATTAAACAAAATTTATTTATCTAACTAACCTCTTTGATTTTACTGGGTTCTGTTTCCTATAAATGTATAATTGAATAATATTTTTTTTATTAAATGACTTTCATCCTACTCAGAGTCGAGCCCACCTGATCTGAGACCAAGCCGCTTATGCTATATAATAGGATTACTACTTTCACATTATGCTACAACTACATGTTTAAGTAATATACGAAAATTATATTTATTATCAATAATTTAATATCTTTATTTTTAGTTAATATAGGGGTTAGTAGCTAGTAAAATATGTGATTTTGGCCCGCAAGGGTTGTCTCAATTGGTTAAAGAGAGGCCATCTCACCTCTTGGTCAAAGGTTCGACTCCCATGGGAGGCGGATTTGTGATTATGCCATCATGGGGCAGAGCCTGTCGCACTTGTGCGGTTTGCCTTAGATCACGTGGTTTGCAGGCTATTGCGTGAGCCCATGGATTTACCCAGAGCGCACCCGAAGGGTAGCGGCTGCGGGTTTCCATACAATTAAACATATTTAAGACAATAATTACAACACAAGTACAATACAAGCAAACATAGCTAGAACAGTAATTGCATATGCATGCCAAGTAAAAGAGACTGCAAAACACATTTCTTATCAAACCTGTTTCCCTAAGCCCGAATGATCTGACTCCTCCGCATCCTTGGTTTCTTTTGTGTCCTTCTAAATTTCTGGAAAATCGTAAAAATCAGCCACAGTTACCTATCTGTTAAAATGTTTCCCATAACAAACCCAACTACCAGCCCACTTCCAAGTCCTCCTAATATGAATACCCAATCAAATCCACTACTCAGGAACTTATCATCATCAGAATCATCCTCGTTGTCATCAGGTGGTGACAGCATACACTACAAGAAAACAAGGCTAAATATGACCAAATAAATTCGACCGCGGCTAAATTTGACCATATTCGATCGACCAATTTCGACCCGGCTAAATTCGACCGAATTCAATCGAATTTAGAGTCAATCGAATTTAATCGGTCGAATTTAGTAGCTGCTATATTCGATCGATTTTTTTCGATCGAATTTAATAGCTACTAAATTCGACAGATTTACTTTTGGTCGAATTTAGTAGCTACTAAATTTGTCCCTTTTTTTGTTCGGTTGAATTTAGCACCCGCCAAAAAAGGGGGAAAAAGTTCCGCCCATAATATTTTGGGGCGTGCTAAATTCTTCGACCAAATGTGATCGAATTTAGTAAGTGAGCGGGAAAATTGCCGCCTAAATTTTTTTCTAAATGTGGCCGAAATTTGGTCGAATTTGTAAATATGACTGAATTCGGTAAAATATTAAATCCAACTGAATTTGGTCGAATTTAATAAATGTGACCAAATTCGGTTGAATTTATTATTTTCAGAAATTGAAAAAATATTATTAATTATTTAAATGTTTGTACACATCATGAAAAAATATTTATAAATACAAGGATAACATTATTCATATGTATAAATTTAGTTTGTGCGTAAAAAATATTCATATGATAGGAGAAAGTTAAATTTGTATTTAGTAGATTGTTTAAATAAATTAAATAAGTATCTAATTAGTTTGAAAAAATATTATTAAATATTTAAATGTTTGTACACATCACTAAAAAATATTTATAAATACAAGGATAACATTATTCATATGTATAAATTTAGTTGTGTGTAGAAAATATTCATATGATAGGAGAAAGTTGAATTTTTACACATTGGATACTTTCAAATTTTTTTGAAAAATATCTAGTTAGTTGTAAAAAATACAAAAAAAATATGTGAGTATCCGAAAGACATATTACATTCTAAAACTAAAAATTAGAAAATAATAATGAGGGGAAAAAAAAATTTAACGGCCAAGTAGTACTTTGACTAGAACCCCAAAACAGGGTTTCGTCAGGGTTTAGTGTTTCGATTTTTTTAAAAATATATCTCGACGATCCAACTATACGGTGGTCAAGATCCATCATTTCTAATGTTATTGCCGACCCAACTATACGGTGGTCAAGATCCATCATTTCTAATGTTATTGCCAAAATTTCAGAAAAAAAATAAATTAATTTGGTTTGGTAATTTAACGGTCAACTAGTACTTTGACTAGAACCCCTAAATAGGGTTTCGTCAGGGTTTAGTGTTTCAATTTTTTCAAAACTATTTCTCGACGACCCAACCATACGGTGGTCAAGATCCATCATTTCTAATGTTATTGCCAAAATTTCAGAAAAAAATAAATTAATTTGGTTTGGTAATTTAACGGTCAATTAGTACTTTGACTAGAACCCCTAAACAAGGTTTCGTCAGGGTTTAATGTTTCAATCTTTTATTAAAATATTTCTCGATGAACCAACCATACGGTGGTCAAAATCCATCGTTTCTAATGTTATTTCCAAAATTTTAAAAAAAAATAATTAATTTGGTTTGGTAATTTAACGGTCAACTAGTACTTTGACTAGAACCCCTAAATAAGGTTTCGTCAGGGTTTAGTGTTTCGATTTTTTTAAAAATATTTCTCGATGATCCAACCGTACGGTAGTCAAGATCCATCCTTTCTAATGTTACTGCCAAAATTTTAGGAAAAAATAAATTAATTTGGTTTGGTAATTTAACGGTCAACTAGTACTTTGACTAAACCCCTAAACAGGGTTTCGTCAGGGTTTATTGTTTCGATTTTCTTAAAAATATTTCTCGACGACCCAACCGTACGGTGGTCAAGATCCATCTTTTCTAATTTTATTGCCAAAATTTGAGAAAAAAATAAATTCGACTATATTTGGTCGAATTTAGTGTACTAAATTCGACCAAATTTGGTCGAATTTAATGCATTTCGGGTGCCAAAATTTAAAATTTTGAAATTTTCACCAAAATTTGAAAGTTTCAAAAATTTGGTCAAATTTATAATTTGACCAATTTCGGTCGAATTTAGTACACTAAATTCGATCGAATATAGTCGAATTTATATTCTAAATTCGACCGATTAATTCGGTCGAATTTATAAATTCGACCGAATTAATCGGTCAAATTTATCCTAAATTCTACCGTGTTACTAAATTTAATCAGCTTAAATATGATCAACAGAAATTCGGTCGAATATAGCTAAATTCGACTTTAGCCGTTTTTCTTGTAGTGATAGTCCCATATTTCTTAGAT
Organism: Saposhnikovia divaricata; assembly: GCA_036435485.1. Classification (NCBI taxonomy): domain Eukaryota; kingdom Viridiplantae; phylum Streptophyta; class Magnoliopsida; order Apiales; family Apiaceae; genus Saposhnikovia; species Saposhnikovia divaricata. The sequence goes on from CM071594.1 coordinate 8,334,298, forward strand.
AAAGGAAATCCACAAAGTCCCGAGTTTCCCATGTAAGAATTGTTGTCAAATGTACTGACCTGCGGGCCTTGTGGTATATGACCACCTAGGAGGTTGTGAGACACATTGAAGAAAGCCAAAAAACTGAGTTGCGCTGCTAACTGTTCTGGGATGACTCCTGAAAGCTTGTTCTGTGAAAGATCCAACGACTCAAGATGTGGTAGGTTCCCGAGCGATGGAGGAATTGGACCCGTAAGATCATTTTTTGAAAGGTTGAGCAACTGGAGAGCCACAAGACTTCCAAGAGATTCTGGAATCTGCCTTGTGAATTTGTTACTTGAAAGGTTGATAACAGTGAAAATATTTGAAATCTTTTTGTAATCTGTCTCTACACCTTTGTTGGTAAGAATTATTGAGGTCTGACATGAGAAAAAGTAGTCAATATTGTAACCGCCAATAGAGAATGTAAAGCTCATATTTATCTTCATATAAACTTCCATGTCTGTACGGAAAAGTTTCATCGCATTCCAAATCTGGATATAATATACAGGCAACGCACCAGTCAATGAGTTATGAGAGAGATCAATAATGCACAACATTGGGAACTCTGAAGGATTCCTTGGACTTCCAATTTCACCATGAAACATGTTGGAATGGAGAAGTAGAACTTGTAGTTGTGGACGATTCCCCAACCAAGTGGGGAAAGTTTGTTTCATCTGATTATTCGATAAGTCCAAAATTTGTAGCATTTTACAATTTGACAACGATTTTGGAACTTTCCCTATTAACTGGTTTTGACTCAAGTCCATCACCTTCAAGTTGCATTCTTTAGGATATATCTGAGGAATTGTACCAGAAAAGTTGTTCTCTTGGAGAACAAGAGCTTCCAAAGAATTTGCAAGACACTGTGGAATTGGTCCACTCATGGTGTTATTCGACATGACACCACATATCATGGGTGAAATATCTCCGGTTAATCTGTTGTTAAACATCGAGTACAAATTTGTATTTGGTGGTGGAACTGGGAGATTCCCAAGTAGCATATTATCGCCTATGTCTATAACTTTTAAACTCTTACTTCGAATAGCAACTGGATTCTGTTCAATTCCTGTTAGGTAATTATAACTAAGTGTAATTACCTCCAAATTAGTACTTGCATTCCAAATCCAGTGTGGTATATTACCACGAATATTGTTTCCACCTAGAACAAGCTTAATTTACTCTGGAACTGTAGAAAGTGTGGGAACTCTGTTAAGTTACAGTTGCCAAAATTTAAATTTTCATGCTTTGGAAGGGTGAAGTTAAAGTGATGGGGAACAAGTAAATTAATATTGCACCAAGATATACCGAGATTGGTTAGGTTTCTTGAACTCAGTAAAAGGTCAGCCTCTACCGTGCCAGTTAAGTTATTTCCTCCAAGTGAAAGACCTGTTAGCTCGTTATAGCTCAGATCTAATCCAGTTAATTGGGTCATGTTCATCAACCACAACGGGATTCTGCCAAAAAGGTAATTATTGTTAAGGTAAAGATGAGAAAGCTGGGTTAGGTTCGCAAGAGATGGTGGAATATCACCATGTAGATTCGTATCTTGAAGGTTTAACGAAGTAGGTTTACTTAGCTTCTGAAGCCAAGAAAGATCCCTTGAATTATTGAACATGTTATATGAAACTGATAAAAATGTGAGTTGGGTCAGGTTACCGATTGAGGGCGGAATTGATCCCGAAAAATAGCAACGCTTGAGTCGCAACCTAGTGATTGACTGCAGATTTTCGATTGAGTCTGGTACGTTACCCGAGAAATTTGTCCAAGCAATATCAAGTTCCGTGAAGGAGCTTGTTTTTTTTAACTGTGGAAAGTAGCCACTGACATTTTGACTGTCGCTCACATATATTAAAAACAAGCAGGCCCGGTAAATTGAAAATGGCAACCGGAAAGCCTCCATGTAAATAGTTGTGAGACAGATCAAGAGAACTCAATTTGGACATTCCTGACAACTCGAGTGGAATTTGGCCGGAAAATGAAGAGTATGAGAGGTTTATAGAGGATAAACTTGAAAGATGGGCGATCTCGGGTGGGATTGAAGAGTTCATGAAGTCATTATCTGCAAGGTTTAAGTTCTGGAGGTGAACAAGGCTGAACAGGGTGCTGTTGGAGTGAAGAGTGGCAGTTATTAGACTGCTACTGAGGTCAAGACCAATAACATAACCAGCGGCCTCATCACACTCAACCCCGTCCCATGAGCAGCAGTCACTGCTGCTATTACCTCCAGCCTTCCAAATGTCAGTGGGTTTAAAATTTTGTAGGTTTAAAATTTCTAAACTATATGATTTGATTATAATAATTATATATATAGTGCCCCTGGTATTTTCAGAAAAAAAGAATTTTAATTAGAAAATATAGAAAAATAATACATTAATCGATAAGTAATTAGTGATTACAATATTTTATTAAATAGAAAATGTACTGTTTTAGCCGAAAAAGAAATTAGTTTGGTATTGTAAATTATAACATTATTATTGTATATTATTAAATAAAATTGTTCGTACTATTTTTAATAAGAATAGAAATTTTAGTTAAATAAAATATAGAAGAAAATGTGTTTTACTGATTAGTTATTGAAAAAATATAGAAGAAAACATGCTTTACATAAAAATAAATTGATTAGTAGTTTATAATTATATTTTTTTATATTGTTCAATATTTGATTTTAATATAGTAATTAATATAGATAGATATAAGTAAGGGTATTTAGGTAAAAGCATGTTAATATATAAGTAAGATAATTAATTTAAAACACAATTTACCATAAAACAGGTATCAAAGCTATTATATAATACTAGCTTATAACCCGTACAATGCACGACTCCTTTTTTAATATCTATAATTATATTAATTTTTCAAATTTTATATGTTACTAATTTACATATCAAATTGTTGTTAAAAAATTGATATATATATATATATATATATATATATATATATATATATATATATATATATATTAGATTGAGAAAAAGGACCCTGGGAATGATCTCATGGAACTTTTCCTGAGATACTTAAAAAATACACTTTAAATTTGATTGGGCCCATAAGGCTAATTAAAAATTTTTGATTTTACAAAATTACCCACCCTATATTTACATATAAATCCAATGTATCTCAGGAAACTTACCTAAGATACATCTCAGGCTCCCTAATCTCTATAAGATTTTACACGTCGATTTAATATTTGTATTCTATCTTGAATTCTTAAAATTTGATCTGGACGATTTTACATACCATGTGAAATTAACAAAATAATTTTTAATTAATTGATGGTTTAAAGATTATTTTCCAATCAAATCAACGCAGAAACAAAATAGAGAAAAAATTGACGATTTTTACGTTGAAAATTCTATTCGATTTATAAATTCTACTTATAATTCGTTTTGATTATCAAAATACTCTTGTTATTATTTTAAGATTACTAACAACCAAATACAATTTTAATAATAAATGTAAGAGGGATTTTGTCCAAAATTTTGATAATCGGTAATCTGGTCCTCCGTACGACAAAAAAAATAAGAACCATCAGATCTTAAAATAGATAAATGAAAACCGTTGGATCTAGCATAATTTTTTTTTATATTTTACTGTGTTATAAACTAAAAGGCCTGTTTATATTGAAATACGAAAATTTGAATGTCAATGATTTAAATCATATAGAATTAGGTTTTCTACATTGAATATCATTATCAATGTAGTATTCTACATTAAATAGGATTAATGTAAAATTTCATAATTGTATTTTCTCTTAGGATTCTGAGTGTCTTCATTTGAATTATAATTATTAATTCATCATTAAATTAAAGATAATTTTATGACCTTCGCGTCATCGCGTGGAGTGTAAAATCATCCAAATCTGATTTATAGATCTCAAGATATAACCCAAATAGTAAATATGAATTGTTTTTGATAGTAATGAAAAAATAATAAAATTCAATTCTAATATAACCTTTTTTAATTATATCCTTTTTAGATTATAATTTTCTTTTTTAAAATTCAATTCTAATATAACCTTTTTAGTTATATCCTTTTTAGATTATAATTTCTTTTTTAAAATTCACTTCTAATGCAACCTTTTTTAATTATATCCTTTTTAGATTATAATTTTTTATTAATATGATGTAATCTTGATCGTCTATTTTTAAAAATATTAGATTTAATAGTTGAGATTATTTTGACGATATTGTGATCAAAATTATGGACAAGATCCCTTTTACCCTTATTATATATAAATTATAAATTATTTTGTAAAAAATTTATATATGTAACAAATAATAAGCTGTTTTTTGACTTTTTGTTACATCTTATTATTGCCTAATTTTTTTTTTTTCAAATTTAACGTAAATTATATGCACATATGAAATAAAGAAGACAAACATGAGCCTTTGTATTGAACCAAAAATATTTAGTAGTTAAAGTTTGGTTTGATTTGGATTATTTTCTGAGTTTAGTTTTTTTTTTTTTTTTATAGAAGAGATGAGGGTTGCTTCGTGCTTATGTACTCGCAATTTTTAAATACTATCTTGTAAACTAAATTTTTGGTGTGTACTAATATCAAATTTAATAGATGATTAATGAGTTTCTAATATTAAATTTAATTGATAATTAATGAGTTTTGAAAAGTGAATTTATCATTTATTTTAATATTATAAATTTAAAGTTATAAAATATTAAATTTAATTATGTTGTTAGTGAGAGTCGAACCCTTGACCTATGGTACTTATTATCCCTTTTACTCTTATTATATAATAGGATATAATAGGATATAATACTAGCTTATAGCCCGTGCAGAGCACAGGTTACTTTTAAAATTATATGATTAAACAAAATAGAGTATAATAATTTATTATGGGTATAATTTAACTTTGTAATAGTAATTAATAAAATTATTAGTAATAATATAAAATTTTAATGTAAATTTGTTATTGACGGGATTCGAAACTTGGATCTTTAGAGGAGGGATTTAGATATAGAATATTACTTATTATTAGATCTAATTAATAGTTATCATCTATTTACTAAATATCTAACGGTCACTATTCTTTTAAATTGTAAACCAAACAACCAAATTATACATTTGCTTATTATATATTAGTATAGATTAGATCTAATGGTTATCATATATTTACTAAATATCTAACTGTCACTATTCTTTCTTGAACCAAACAAACAAATTATACCCTAATTTGCTTATTATATTGTATAGAAGTATAATTGGTTTTTTTGTAATTAATATATTTGAATTGTAAATATATACATTGTAAAAATATACATAAAATAGAAAAAATTATATAACTTTGATTTATAATTAAACACATATTTTTATTCACTGTTATAAATATATAGGAAAATAAAACATTGCCGGGTATGGAATTGATTCAATATATACTATACAATAAGCATGCATGCGATCCACTTGAACTTGATATATACTATACAATAAGCATGCATGCGATCCACTTGAACGTGACAGGCTATGAATTACAAGGTTTACTTGACCGGGTGCTGTAGAACATGACCTTGACACGCTATAAATTACAAGGTTACTTGACCTGGTCCTGTAGATTATTTGCTTCCCCTTGCTTGCAGTGTCTACGTCTAGTGTGGAAAGTTTTATGAATTAAATGTTAGAGAAATTTATGCCACCGGTCTACACACTCTAAATACCTTGGAAGCTGGGGAAACTCTTTCAAGCTGTAATCACCGGACAACATATGTTTGTAGTCTCCGGATTACATAATATTTTCGTTAAAGGTAGTACTCCTGCTGGGTCCTATTTTATGCGAGCTGGTCAACATTATGCACATTTTGAAAAATTTAAATACTGTCGAATTTTATGCGAGCTGGTCACAAAAGGTTAGAGAAATGTATGTATGTCAGTGGTCTAAGTACCGTGGGAGTTGAGAATTTCTATTAAGCTACATATCTACAATCACTGGACAATAATCTTTAGATATCACTGGACAATAATCTTTGTTAAATTTCTGCACAAAAAGTGTCACGGTCGTACTAGCAAAAGTCCGCAATAGATAAATTGTAATATATATAGAACGACTTATCAGATTAACTTGAACCTGATCTTGACACGATTTGGATTACACGGTTTATTTTACCGTCTGGCTTGACTGAATAACAAGGCGGATTATGTTATCACATTAATTAAAATGAACACGGACTTGAAACTCAAAAATATCATCTCTGATAAGCGCTGGACTTGGTGGAAACAGCGAATGATGCATCAGCCAAAAGCGGCATTGGGTTTAACGGACTATTCCATTACTTGTGATTGACATGTGTGATCAGTGAACAATTAGGCAACAACATGCATGCAACCGCGCATGTATAGGCAGCGCTGGTAGCGTGGCCTTCGCCTTACCTACGTTGTGTTTGTTTAGGGAGAATGAAATGGATTAAACAAAAGGAACAATGGAGGAAGGATGAAAAGTTTGAAAGAAAATGAAAATGGGAAATTTGAATTATAGTGTAGGTTATTAGGAAGGAATCGGGGGAAGAAATAAAAAAAATTGAATTTGTATCTATATATCTATATAAAGTAAAACACTCGGGCGTGTGACGTGGCGCTATCCCAGTACCCTAATCCCTAATTCTCTTTTACCTACATTTTTCCCTAATTCTCTTTTACCTACATTTTTTAGCTTTTTCCCAATTCCGTGCACTACATAAATTTTCTGTGCAATAAATTCGTTCATTTATGATACAACTCTGCATCTTCCTACCTCCCTTGTAATTATTTTGATTATGGATCTGAAAAGCTTTGCCGGTTATGCACTTTGATAACGGAAAACCTCTTGGCTGCTCCTCAATTAACATATAAATATAAGGCCAATGATAATGGTGAATGGTCACGGAAACATCCCACGGAGCAGTTTATTAAAAAAGGTACGCCCCAACTTCATTGTTTGTTCTGAATTTAGATATGTTCATCTTGAATTGATTGTGAATTGATTGAGTTATTTATGTCAATTTCGCCATTCATGTTCATTGGTTATTCCGGAAATAGATATGTTAATTTCAAAATTTTGGTGGATTGGATTAATTATTCATGCCAATTTTGTTGTTCATGCTTTTACATGATGGTTAGTGTTTTCCTCATACTATATGCTGCTTTGTTGTGTCCAGTAGGGGATTTTAGTTAAGTAGTTTTTGGTTTATGTCAGTTGTTTTCCTGGGATCAGTGTTTATTGTTGCAAGTAGATTTTTCTAAAATCTGCATACAGTAAGCCAAATATTTCATTATTCCCTCTAAGTTACTATATGTATATTTGTACATACTTTTGTACAAATATCTTTTTGTCACAACATTTATGTAATAAGTAGTTTACTTGACCTATTCGGGATACGAAAATTACCATTTTAGAAGTGCTGGATAGTATCTGATGACCTCTACTATCAAGAATTCAATAACAATGTATCCTGTCTTTAGAAGAATCAACAATGAATTCATCTTGGTACTATCAACATTTAACGCTTTTACGTAGAACAATTGTGAAATTTAAACATTTAATCTGGTGCAAGTTCAGTGACTTCTAATTTACAAGGAGGTCAGTACTCAAACAATATAGTATCCACAAAAATTATTCAAAATATTTTACATGGCTTGAATCTCAAATTTCACAAACAGTTATTATATTAATTTCAAAACTTTAGTGGATTGGTTTAATTATTCATGTTAATTTTGTTGTTCATGCTTCTACATCATGGTTAGTGTTTTCCTCGTACTATATGTTGCTTTGTTGTGTCCAATAGGGGATTTTATATGTGGCTGTTATTCGGGAGCATATTCGGGAGCAATCACATCTTATGAAGAATGAAAGTGTGGGGGCTTTGTATCAGAATTGGAATTAGTGTATGCTCTTTTTGTCACAACTATTTATGCTGTTCTGAATTTTGTTTAGATTGTTCAGTGCTCATGCTTCAGTTTCACAAATTTATTATAATCATGTAACTAGGAAGGCCTCCCTAGAAATCTGTGTATTGTGGACATGTATGCAAATGTCAGGTGCAGTTTTTGTTGAAATTGCGTGTTAGTTTGTGACAAAAAAACATGTCTCTTTCTAACTCTACCAAATTACTTTACCTTTTTACATGTTATACTAATTAAAAGGTGTATTATGTAGTCTTCCACCCTCGGTTCAGAAGAAGAGGTCTGAAGTTGTTCTCATATTGACTTATCATCTTTTACAGTCTAATGTGTATTACGTTTCTTTGTGAATTGTTGTTTAGATGGGCAAGCGGAGCTCTTGATCCAGAAAACAGTTCAGCAGGTGATATTGTTGCTTCAGTCAAAAGGTCTGTTCTTGTCACACGATAAAGTGGTATATGTGTCTGTGTATTCCATATAATTTGTATTACATACTAAAGTTATGGTACTTGACTTTGTAGGGGCGTATGTGCAATGATTGCAGTTTTTCTTGCATGTTGCTTACTGCAAGCTCCCTCTACGTAAGTGACTTCAGACTCAGTTAGTTTTGCATTTGGCATCTTTAGAATTAAAGGCAGCCTTACCTTCATTTACTTTAGTGCTTCTTGCTTTTGTTTTTTTAAATATCAATATTTATGGCATGAGATTTTGCACCAAGTATTGTGTGAATGCTCTAAATTGTGTTAGTTGTTTTTCTCTTATAGTGTTCTGATTATACCACATCCTGCCATATGGCGCTTAGTTCATGGAATGGCTGTTGTCTACCTTGTTTCTCTAACATTTTTGCTGTTCCAGGTCAGTAAAAACTTAGAATTAGTATGCCTGTATTATATACCACATGTCTGTTCTTTGGTCTGTAATATATGTCAATTGCTAATACAATGCTTAGATTTACATTCCAGAACCTGGTTGCATAAAATCTGCTAAAATTTCTTTGCAGCAGTTAATGTGTAACCTGTTTCCCTACTCTTTTTCCTTCTCTTCTTGCTTCCCCTTTTGCTAGCTTTCCTGAATGTATATTATATCAAGTTTATATTCAATAAATATTATTATTAACTTGAATGACTGAAGCACGTGGGAATTCCAGGAAGGAATTGCAGATTGTGATACTGTATCTAAAAGGACAGTTGGAAGGCAAAATGCTATTATATGGAAAAGTCGCATTCTGCAGATGTAATGTGTGCAATTGTGCTGTTTTGATAGAAACGTTAAAAGTAAACTCAGGATCGTAAAATGGATTGACAGATCAAAGATGTATCACATCTTGCATAAGCGCTATGATACATACTAGCTTATATGAAGTGAAAGACCACACTCTTATCAAGAATATTGTTTACAAAGAGGTCTTCAGCAATATTCAAAGATCTAACTCTGGCACCAGTATGACACCATTAGAATAAACTAAAATATTAATACACAGGTTGCCACTACGGCTTATAACTACACTGTTCATTTTGATATACAATTGCAGATCTTTAATTACCCAGTTGTAATTTTTTCACCCATTATTATTTATTGATTGACATTACCAACTTAAAAAATTAAGCTCAAAGATTGCACCTTATGTGGGCGATGAGACAAAAAGAAACTGTATGTTTCAACATAGATTAACGTTACATTGTACTTTTAAACAATGGACCCGCCATTTAATTATAAGCAACTAACGAGCTGCTGTTACATATTTTAGGTGGTGCTTTATTGATTTGATTCGGTGCAGAATAAGTTCCATTATCTGTCATCTATGTAGCATTACAATTTCTTCTTCTGCTCTATCAACCCTAAACTCCTAGAACCTTTCATGTTTAAGTTGTACGAATATTGTTGCTTTTCTATTTTGAAATTCTACCAATTTTGGATATTGCCACAATTTCAGGCTTAAGTTTTAGTTTCATTTAAATTTTGTCAGTTGCACCTCAGTTTCTTTACTACTAAAGATTTATATGAACCACTTGGAGAGAACATCATGTGAGAAAGCAACAAGGAACAAGTATCCGTCATTGATTGTAGAATGCGGTAAAATTGGAACTACATAAATCTAAGCAGCAAAAACATAATACACAAAAATTATTTTCTCAAAACCAATTGTGGATATTGCCAGAGTTTCGGGCTTAAGTTTTAGCTTCATTTAAGTTTTGTCAGTTGTACCTCAGTTTCTTTACTACTAAAGATTTATATGAACCACTTGGAGAGAACATCATGTGAGAAAGTAACAAGGAACAAGTATCCGTCATTGATTGTAGAATGCGGTAAAATTGGAACTACATAAATCTAAGTAGCGAAAACATACTACACAAAAATAATTTTCACAAAATTTTTTATGTACATAGGATACTTTTTATTTTTCACAAAAATTATTTTCGCCCGCGCGAAGCGCGGGTTTTCAACTAGTTTATAATATAGTTCTGAATGCAATTGTTTCAGTCACAGTCCTAAGCTCTCTCAAAATTATACATTGTGATTTGTGATACTCCCTTGGTCTCGTTCTCGTAATCTTTTCTCGAGGATTGTTTTCATTCATATTACTAAACCAACTCTGTTTTCAATATGCACTTGTAAACAATATTTCAAGATTGTTTAGCATGACTAATACGAAATGAGAACTTATATGAAACTGCGAACTTGTCTAGCATGACATCCAACCACCTGAACTTGTCTGTACTTGCCCCTGCGATTTGCTAATATGGAAAACTATGCAATCGGATTGATTAGATAAACATTACAGAAGGAAGAATAAATAGACTAACAAACTATAAACCAGGCAATCATATCCTAGTTTATCTCCACCCTACTTGCCTAAACACACTCAACAACCAAGACTGTGTCAACGCTTACAAATTGATACGTTGATTATTCATAAACTAAATAAAGTAACTAAAGATATGTTTAGATTAGGAAATAATCCCAACATACTCCCCCTTAATCTAAACATCACTGAGCTTCTTTACTCCCAACAAATCCCTCATCTTCTCAAACTTTGCTGCTGCCATTGCTTTTGTTAAGATGTCAGCACGCTGATCATTAGTGCTAACATGTTTTATAATGATTAATCCCTTTTCAACACAATCACGGATGAAGTGATATCTCAAATCGATGTGCTTACTTCTCCCATGGAATAGTGGATTCCGAGTAAGGTCAACAGCAGACCTATTATCGATATACAGTGTAACTGGACCAGGTTTTATGTCTGCAATACAGCTTAGAACTCGTTGAAGCCAAATGGCTTGGTATGCACCCGTAGTGGCGGCCATGAACTCTGCTTCGCACGAAGACAGTGCAACACAACGTTGTTTTTGTGATGCCCATGTGACCAGATTCTCATCGAGGTAGAATGCCATCCCACCTGTACTCTTTCTATCGTCCAAACTTCCAGCTAGATCGCTATCAGAAAACCCAGATAGGATATAGTTTCCCTGCCCTTTGGTATACAGCAAACCATAGTGCATTTTCCCCTTAACATAACGACAAATTCTCTTTACTACACTTAGGTGTAACTCAGTTGGTCTCTCCATGTAACGGCTAACTATGCCAGCCGCAAAAGCGATGTCCGGGCGTGTGTGTACCAGGTATCTCAGCCCACCAACTAAACTCTTGTATTGAGTTGAATTCACTGCCTTACCAGCTTCATCCGCATGAATCTGTATGTTGTGATCCATGGGAAACTTAACAGCAATGCACTCTGCTAGGCCTGCCTTCTCGAGGACTTTCTTAGCATAACTCGATTACTTGATTTCAATAAATTCATTGCTTTGAGTTACCTCTAGTCCTAAGTAGTAAGATAGCTTACCCATGTCAGACATATCGAATTCCTTGCTCATTTCCCCCTTGAATTTGATAATGTGTGACATACCCGTACCTATGATAAGTAAGTCGTCAACATAAACACCAATGACCAAGGAATGTGCACCAAACCTCTTCGTGTAGACAGCATGTTCGAAGGGCACTTGATAAAACCAAGTTGTAAAAGATACTGATTGTGACGTGAGTACCAAGCCCTAGGGGCTTGACGTAACCCATACAAAGCTTTTAGAAGTCTGTATACTTTGTCTTCGTCCCCTTTCTTGACAAAACCTTTTGGCTGGCGTACATAAACCTCTTCAAGTAAAACACCGTTTAAGAACGCAGATTTGACGTCGAGGTGATGTACCTCCCAGTCATTTTTGGCTGCTAGTGCGAGGAGTAACCGAACTATTTCTAGCCTTGTCACAGGAGCAAAAACTTCGTCATAATCCACCCCATAGCGTTGTACATATCCCTTTGCTACAAGTCTCGCCTTATGTTTAGTTACCTCACCATTCTGATCCTTTTTCACCTTGAACACCCATTTTAAATCAATAGCTTTATGTCCTTTTGGCAATGTAGTGAGCTCCCTTGTCTTATTCATCTCAATGGAATTTATCTCCTTTTCCATTGCTTCTTTCCAAACGTCGTCTGAAATTGCTTGTTCAAAGCAAACAGGTTCATCAATTCCCATCAGAAACAGTTCCTCTTCGAGTTCTACTACAGTTGAAGTAGCATAAATATCAGCAAGAGTTCGGTATTTCTTGGGATGCTCGCTGCTATCACTGGTGGTACTAGACTCCAAATCACTACCTTCTGTTGTCTGAGTGGACACAGGTGTTCGTGGAGTTTGTGGAGTTTGTGTGTCTTCTTCAATAATACTCTGGTCTTGGTTACTTGTAAAATCAATCTCCCACTGATTTGAAGAACTTGCAGCATTTGTATCAGTCTCCCAATTCCAACCTTTGCTTTCATCGAAGGTAACATCTCTGCTTATGTGCACGCTGCCAGAAACGGGGTTAAATAACCTGTAGGCTTTTGTACCTGGTTCTCAACCAATATGAACAAGTTTCAAGCTCCTGTTATCAAGCTTCTTTGTGAGTGGAGCAGGCACTTTCATGTATGCCATGCAGCCAAAGATTTTTAGGTAGTCAACACTCGGTTTTCTCTCGAGCCAAACTTCATAGGGTGTGACCACAGACATTGATCGAGTTGGCAATTTGTTGAGTACAAAAACTGCATAGCATACAGCCTCACCCCAGTATTTTTCTGGCATTTTTCGTTCACTTAGCATACTTCTGGCCATGGCAGTAACTGTGCGGTTACGGCTCTCTACGACACCATTTTGTTGTGGTGTGTAGGGTGCTGTAAAATGTCGCATTATACCGTGGTCATCACAAAATGTCTGGAATTTCTTGGAGCAGAACTCTCCACCACGATCCATTCTCAACACCTGAATGCCCTGTTCTTTACCATTTTCAACAAGCAACTTAAATTTATTAAAACATGTCAGTGCCTCATCTTTTGTTTTGAGTACATATACCCACATCATACGTGTATAATATAATCATCAACTAATAGCATGAAATAACGGTTGCCCATTGGAGTAGGAGGAGACAAAGGTCCACACAAATCTAGATGTATCAATTCCAATTTAGTTTTCGAGATTAAATTTTATTGAGTTGGAAATGGCTTACGTGTTTGCTTAGACATGAGGCATCCACTACACAGTTCACTCTGTTGATCAATCGAGGGAAGTCCATATGCCATTTGATGCTTTGACATAAGATGCAATGCCTTGAAATTTACATGACCAAGACGTTGATGCCATAGCCAAGCTTTTTCTCCACTCTTTGTTAGAAGACAAGTTTGTGGTGCCTCTTGGATATAGATTTTATACAATCTATTTCTGGATCTCCTGACCTGCATTAACAGTCGACCACAACTTTTATATACCCAAAGGTGTTCGCCATCTAGCACAACCCTGTTTCCTACCTCAGAGAGCTGACCAAGGCTAATGATATTGCTTCACAAAGTTGGAATAAAGTAAACACCATCTAGTGTCCTGGTCTCTCCATTTTTACACGCAATCCGGATAGATCCCTTTCCCTCAATCCTTACCAATGAGCCATCTCCAAATTTCACTTCACCCCTCACTATCCTGTCTAGTTTCTCGAACTTGTCTCGTCGACCTGTCATATGGTTACTGGCACTGTTGTCAAGGTACCAGGTGTGTTCCTCAATGTCTTTCTCATTATTCATTCCTCCATCTTCGGTCATAGCAATTACCTCTTTCACACCATTATCACAAAGTGCCATCAATAAAGCAGGTTCATTATCTGACAATTGTGTCAAATTTACTTCTCCCTTTGATTGCTTGTTTCTTCCTTACTTGCGACATTCAACAGCGAAGTGTCCAAAACCTCCACAACTATAGCATCTAGTTTGGGTCCTATCTCGACCAGGTCAATAGTCTCTCGTTCGATAGTCTCTTCCACCCTTGATGCATTCTTTCCTGACCTTCTCAGCCATTCTTATTTAGTAAGCAATAGCTTACCTTCAGAGTTCTCCTTCTTTTTCTATTCTTCCTCCGTCATTAACAGTTGCTGTTCCTCGCCTTTTTTTGCAGATCCCTGCAGACGTTCTTCGTAAGCACGAAGAGATCCAACCACTTCCTCCGCGGACATTGAATCCAGGTTCCTAAATTGTTCGATGGTCGAAGCAATTTGCAAGAACTTGGTTGGAACGGCCCTCAAAAACTTTTTAACGACGTACTCCTCTTCGATTGTTTCTCCTAATGCTATGATGTTTGTGACCAAACCATTCAGTCTCATACAGAAATCGTCAAGTGGCTCTGTGTCTTTCATCTGTAACGACTCAAACTCTCTTTTCAGGGTCTGAGCCTTTGCCTTTTTCACTTTATCCGCACCCTGGCACATTGTTTTGATCGAGTCCCAAGCCTCTTTGGATGTTTTCTTCTCCGCAACTGCCAACAGCATGTCATCGGGTATTCCTTGATAAATCATGGCCAGTGCACGCTTATCTGTCTTCTCCTCGCATGCTACATTAAGATCTTTAGGCTCTATTGCCTCCCATACTGTGTGTACTTGCATAAAGACTTTCATCTTTATAGCCCAAGTGGTATAGTTTGATTTTGTCAGTGTAGGGATGCTCAGACCAATGGACCATTCCTTAGACTTGTTTGATACGTTGCTTCCCGCCTCCATTTCCTATGAGCTCTGATACCAGATGATGGATATAAACTGCAGTATTATAAGATACAGAGAATGCGATTTGCTAATATGGAAAACTATGCAATCGGATTGATTAGATAAACATTACAGAAGGAAGAATAAATAGACTAACAAACTATAAACCAGGCAATCATATCCTAGTTTATCTCCACCCTACTTGCCTAAACACACTCAACAACCAAGACTGTGTCAACGCTTACAAATTGATATGTTGATTATTCATAAACTAAATAAAGTAACTAAAGATATGTTTAGATTAGGAAATAATCCCAACAGTACTATCCTTTCAGCTAACTACTTTTGTTTCTCTGCTTGACGGGTATCTTACCTACTAGAGTTTGGTAGTTCCAGGACGTGTTATGAATGTCATCTGGGTGACAACAAACGAAGGAAAGTTTGAACGTAGAGCTTGTTGGTTGAATAAACCTACCAAGAGCATCATATGACATAGTTCATGTTCTCACAGTTTTTCAAGAATGATTTTAAGTTCAGTTTAAATTTTCCAAAACAAGTTCCAGTTAGGGCCTTAGGAGAGGCCCTTGTAGATGAAGCTTACAGTAGATTAATCTGAAAAGTTATAATTTATGAGATAATTATAAAGTTGAGATAACCGAGTTGCTTAAAGGAGATTGAATAAGCTCGCTGTCTGAATGACTGGTTTCTGTCCCAGTTTCTATTGGCCTCTAGACTTAAGAGCTCCATGGCGATGATTTTCAGCATTCTAATTCTCCAAAATGCAGCTTCATTTTGCAGTGATTGTTCAAACTTAAAACATGTTTTCTGCAAGCAGCTATGGATCCTAGATTAATATTGCAGGAGCTCCTTGTTTTCTAAACCCAGATGATCTGCCTCTTCCGCATCTTCGGTTTCTTTTGTGCCCTTCCGAATTTCTGAGCAATCCTACGAATCAGCCAGGGGTGTCTATTATCTGTTATAATGTCTCCAATAACAAACCGGACAACAAGCCCACTTCCAAGTCCTACTAATATGAATAACCAATCAAGTCTACTTGGAAACTTATCAGCATCAATGCATCATCCTCGTTCTCATCAGGTGGTGAAAGCTCAGTTCCACAATTCTTAGATAACGGAAATCTGCAAAGTACCGAGTTTTCCATATAAGCTAGGAAGCATGAGTGCGGGTGCGGGTACGGGGGTGCGTAGTGCGGGGATACGGAAATTCGGCAAATCTAAAAATATGGGGATTCGGGTGCGGGGGGATTCGGCAAATATTAACACATTAAAAATATGTTTTATGTATGTATTTCAAGAGTTTCATTTAAATTGAACTAAATGGTTAACTAATTAAGTTCTTTGTCCTTAATATTACATATCATAATTAGTCAATAACACAACTAATGCATTTTAATGTAGTTAATCGATTAAGTATTTAATTATTTACATTATCTTCTCTCACTTGTGAGTGAGGGAAGAATTCCCAAGAATCCCCGTGCACCCAAGAATTCCCAAGAATCGGGTCCGCGGTGCGGCGGGTAAGTGAAGAATCCCTGCTTTCTAGCATATAAATAAAGAATTGTTGTCAAATGTTTTGAACGGTGGGCCTTGTGGTATGTGGCCCCTTATGACGTTGTGAGACACATTGAAGAAAACGAGAAAATTGATTTGTGCTACTAACTATTGAGGGATGACTCCTGAGAGCTTGTTCTGTGAAAGGTCCAACAAATCAAGTTTTGTTAGTTTCCCGAGTGATGGAGGAATTGGACCTGTATGATCATTGTTTGAAAGGTTGAGCAACTGGAGAGCATCTAGACTTCCAGGAGTTTATGGAATCTGCCCTGTGAATTTGTTACTTGAAAGGTTAATAGCAGTGAAAACATTTGAAATCTTATTGTACTCTGTCTCTACGCCTTTGTTGGTTAGAATTATCGAGTTGTAATATGAGGCAGTGTATGTAAGAGTGTAATTGCCAACAACCCATACAGTTTGTGGAAGAGTCCCTAACCAAGTGGGGAAACTTTGTTTCATCTGATTATTTGATAGATCCAAAATCTGTAGCATTTTACAATTTTACAATGACTTCCCCTGTTAACTGGTTTTGACTCAACCTTCAAGTAGCATTCTTTTGGGTATATTTGAGGAATTGTACCAGAAAAGTAGTTGTCTTGGAGAACAAGGAATTCCAAAGAATTGGCTAGGCTGCTAGGCACTGTGGAATTGGTCCACTAATGCTGTTTTTGACAAATCTAGTACCTTAAGAGACATGACACCACATATCATGGGGGAAATATCTCTGGTAAATCTGTTGTTCACAAAGAACAAATATGTATATGGCGGTGAAACTGGGAGATTACCATGTAGCATGTCTCTCAAAATACTGGGTGAAATCCAGTATTTTGAGAGACATTGCATCACAATCATTGGTGAGATATCTCCAGTCAATGTGTTGTCGGAGACAGAGTATTGAACATTATTTTGTGGTGGAATTGGAAGATTTCCTTGCAGCAAATTATACAGCTATTAAATTTTTACATGCAAGAGCAAACAGATTCGTTTCCATGGATGTCAGGGAGTTACCAGAAAGTCTGATTCCCTGCAGATGATCACTTGCATTCCATATCTAGTGTGGTATTTCACCGTGAATGTTGTTGTCAGTCAGGTATACTATCTTCAACTTGTCCAAAATTTTTATAAAATATGGGAAATCTCGTAAGTTTTTTTTTTTTTTTTTGCCGAGGAAATAAAGACTTCATTAGATCAAATCATGTCTCAATACATGAAGGAGTTCTGGGTAAACATTTTCCCCACACCACATACTTTCAGCCACTGAACTATTGTGTCTCGCTAAGAAGTGAGCCACTTTGTTCGCTGAACGTTTAACAAAATTCAATGCCACTAGGCGATTTTTAAGCTCCCTAACTAAAACCTTACAATCATCTATTACTCTTCCTAAGCATGAGAATTGGACAGACTAGCAGCGTATAGATTGAACTACTGATAAGCAATCTGTCTCGACTATGGCCGGATCCATGCCATGGTTTTTAATCCAGCTCAGCGCCTCCTTTATACCCAAAGCTTCAGCTAGTTCTGAAGCTACTCGACCTTGTCTGGTACTCGTGTGAGCTGATATCAAGTCACCCCTATGATCCCGAGCTACCATAGACAAGCAGTATGAGTTTGAATTCTCAAAAATGGCTGCGTCAACATTAAGCTTAACCGTTCCTTCCTATGGTTTTTCCCAACACTCTTTGCCGTCTTCCTGATTTAAGAAACCAAGAAAATTATCAAACGACTTATCCTGAGCGTTCTTCCATTGGTTAAGTAGAGTCTTTGCCGACCTGCAAACTTGAGAACAATCTCCCTCACGCTGATTCCACACTACCTCGTTCCTGTTTTTCCATAGCGACCAACATAACATCACTACTTCCTGAATCTCTTTGCTGCTACATTTCCTAATAGCTGCGGAGGATATCTCGTAAGTTACATCCACTCAGTCCTAAATATCCAAGTCTTGGTAGGGTATATTTAATCTGATGGTGGGTAAGTAACATTATCTTGTTAAAAGATAACAAGGTTATTACCAGAAAGAGTAATACGTTCAAGGTTCTTGAGTTGAGAAAATGAGCTTGGAATTTGGCCTGTTAGTTCATTAGAGGCTAATAGTAATTCGGTTAAGCGGGTCATGTTCATCAACCAAATAGGGATTTCACCAGCAAAATTATTAGATTCAAGGTTAAGAGAGGTAAGTTGCGTCAGGTTGCCAAGAGATGATGGGATAGAACCATAAAGACTGGTTTTCTCAAGTTCCAACAACGTAAGTTTAGTTAGCTTGTCAGGCCATGAAAGCTTTTTTGATTCATTGAACATGTTAAGTGAAAGTGATAAATAAGTGAGTTTGGTCAAGTTACCAATCGAGACCGGAATTGATCCTAAAAAAAAGCATCTTTCGAGTTGCAATTTAGTCAGGGACTGCAGGTTTTCGATTTATGCTGGTCGGTTACCTGAGAAACTGGTGAAATTAAGTTTCAGTTCCCTTAAGGAGCTTATTTGGTTGAACACTGGCAAAAAGCCAGTAAGATTATCCTTGTCACCCACATCAAGAACACGCAGGGCTGGTAAATAGAAAATGTCAACCGGAAATTCACCGTATAAATTGTTGAAGGATAAATCAAGGGAGGTCAACTTGGACAATCCTGCAGCTAAAGTGGAATAAAAAAAAGAAGGAACGAATTGTTAGAACTTGAAATATAAACTTGAAAATCATTTACATATTATTTTTATATGAATCTAAACTTTTGCGGTATACAGGTAGGGGTGACCTTAATAACCCACATACGATGTGTGTGTTCTTGCCTTGATAATTGTTGTGTAATTCCTGATTTCAGTATATTATGTGTGTGAGTGTTATTTATCTGCATGCTTTTATATGAGCCTTAGTTAAATTTCTTGTAGTGTTCAATTTGTAGATTCATCAATTTAGGGTTGGGAAAAAGAGAATTAGGGTAAGATCAATATGCATAACTGAAGTGTAAAAGTCAAACAAAGTGTTGAATGAGCATAACTGAAGTGTAAAAGTCAAACAAAGTGTTGAACACAAAGTGTTGAATGAGCAATCTACCCTAAAGTTTATAAATTTTGCATTTGGCAGAATTGATGATATTAAATTTTGTCAAATGTTAAATTATGAATGCAGAAGACACTAAACCAGTTGTAGAAAGGACTGAACCACAAATAATTTATGAGTGTCACACACTGACACATGTGTTAATCATTACAAGTACAAGAAAGGGGAGGAAGTGTGCAGATCACATGTTTAAGGGAAATGATAAATAAAAGAGTTGGGTCAATTTACCATTTGAGGCTGGAATCGATCCTGAGAAATAGCATCCGTCGAGTTGTAATTCAGTTAGTGACTGCAAGTTTCCTATTGAGACTGGTAGGTAACCTGAAAAACTCGTGAAGCCAAGTTTCAGTACCCTTAATGAGCTCGTTTGGTTGAACTCTGGAAAAAAGCCAGTAACATTATCATTGCCACCCACATCAAGAACAAGCAGGTCTGGTAAATGGAAAATGTCAACAGGAAAGTCACCGTAGAACTTGTTATAGGAGAGATCAATGAAGGTTAAGTTTGACAATCCTGTAACGTAAGTGGAATCAAAACAAATATAAGAACAGATCATTAAGACTAAATGTTAAAACTTGATATTTGATATTCTAAGTGCTTGGACTTGTTCAAGATGAATAATAGTATGTGAGTCTCGTTGAAATGTTCAAGGTTCGTGCAGTGTTTAGAGTAAGTAGAGGGTCACATTCATGAAGAACTGGGCAGAATGAAATACGAAAAGTGGTTGTACATTAAGATGATGGCTTCGTAAAGCAAATCTTTTCTCGCATTACGTTTTTCCAAAACAGCTAGAACCTTTCATTTCAAATACACGGACAACCAACCTTATAGAAAAAGATAGTCATGATTTGTAAATATTACATTTCAAAATACCCAAATAAGATAGCCATTAATACTCCTATTCTTGGTTGGAAAGTGACATGCATAAACGGGCAGAGATGGTCGTCTGCTGGCCAGAACCGAGGGTGTGGATGAAGTTCAAGTCCAGCTGTTTGAATCACTCTGTTGTACTCGGTCTTACATTTAGTACAAGTACAACTGTTTAACCATCAGATTCAGTAAACTTTTTGTGGCCTTGTAATTTGTGATCAATCAATCTATAAAACATATCTAATGACTGAAGAGTCTTGTAGTTTCAGTTAATAAGCAAAGAAGAAGAAGCATATACATAATCTTATTGAAACAAGAGGTCAGATAAATAAATTTTTGCAGAAAAAATCCCTTCATTAATGGATGAAAGTTTTTTGACTTCCGGTCCAAATATTGTCAGCACGTGTGGTTGTAAAAAAATCCATTCTTCTAGTGGATCAGTCTTCACTATCTCCTTTATTGTCTGAAAGTGTTTGTTCAAGTTCCATCACCAGTTCATCTTCACTATCTCCTTCGTTGTGTGCGAGTGCCTGCTCAAGTTCCATTGCTAAGTCATCATCAATACCATCTTCCTCCAGTTGATAGTTATCGTCGTCCCTTTGATTGGGGGAGAGATCCAATTCACTACATATAGTGTTTTGCTTTTGTCGAAGGTTGCAAGACTCTCGATATTTACAATGTATGTCAACAGGACATTGGCCATATCTAGTGTGTTGATAAAACAGTTCTTTCACATTGCTTTACTCTTCAGTAGCATCTCCCACCACATCTCCAATCAATCTATGATTTTCCATTAGGTGTTTTATGTCATGAATATCCCACCTATTTTACAGCTAACTTCTTGGCTCTTTCATAATCTGTTGACATTTTCTTAAGGTGATAAACGTCGAGTTCCATATATACCTAAGTCCATGTGAATAAAATGATCGATTTGACTGTTTTCAAATAACTTCCTCTGTGCAATTCGAATGATTGCATCCTCTTTAGCTCGGAGTTCGTTCACCTTCTCAGTTACAGAACCTTCCTTTAAATCTACAGAACCGAAAAGAAACATGTTGCTTTCCAACATTCGGTTGACTAAAGCTGAGGCAACATTCACATTCTCCTTTTTCGAGTCAACAAGAAGTTTTCTGAGTCTCCCAAGTTCTCCGTGAGAAACATAAATCCGAAAAGAAGGCTTGTATGGTTGAGTCTCGTGAAGACAATAAAGCCCTCCAAGTCTGGTAGACAGAGACGCATTAGACACTGCATAACCAATGCAATGAGAATAGAGAGATTGCATGAAGCAGGCAATGTTAGTTGTAGGTGTGGCCTCATAAATGAATGAGAATTTCCTTCAAGTCCATACTTTCTTCATATCAACTAACGTCGTTAATTCATCTTTGACAAACTCCTGAATAAGCTCAACGATTCCTAATTTGCAGGTTTCGATGTCGAATGACAGTCAGACCGTTCTTTCTCTTGTTAAGAGTGAATTTATTTGGCCCAGTATCCATCTAGAACACAAGTAGAACAATTGAATTTGCAAAGTTCTCGCAATATTTGAAAGAAACACTCGTGCAACTTATAATATTTGAATTTATATGCCCCACAAGACCACAGGCATTGTATAGGTTTTTAAGTGAAATTTAATTTGCAGATTATTTACAAGAATAGCTATATCAGCGTATTGTTTATGTACCACATTATCTCAATTTTCTATTAAGAAACCACTTTCATATAAGAGCAAGTCCAATGCTAGATGCTAAATTACTATTGCTATTGCTATTGCTATAATATAGAACCAAAAAGTGAATTTTGGTACTAAAATAAAATTCACCCTCCAAAACTAGTTCTATAACTAGTTTCAAATTTAACCAACTCTTTTAACTTTTACATAACTCTTTTAACTTCTATTGAATATTCTCAACAAACTCATCTCATTCTAGTTAAATGATGATGTGGCATGGATGCATAAATGCATCCTTGGTTTCAAATTTAGCACCAAGGATGCATAATATAGCAATAGCACCAAGGATGCATCCAACTATAGCACCCCTTTGGAAATGAGTTTTTTAGCACTTGGTGCTATAATATAGCAATAGCACCAATGATAGCATTGCATTGGACTTGCTTTAACATTCCAATTCCATCGCCTAAGCCTATACTAGCTAGCTAAATACCTAGAAAATTCAATTTTGTGTAATTGTTGTAATCCATGGACCAAAAATATTTTAGTTGGACAAATTACCTAAGCCTTCACTTAAGTTGAAAATCGAAACTAAAGTGTGTGAGCTTAACTACACATTGCATAAATGTAAAAAAGTGAAAAAGGGGGAGGAAATTGCCAAGAAATCGACTGAGGCGGTTGTGTGGAAAAATCGGGTTGTGTGTAGGGCTGCACATGGGTTCCAAAAACCGACCAAACCGACCCTCTTTTTAACCGATCAAACCGAACCGTCCAAAACCGTGGGTTAAATGAGTTAATTTTTAAAAAACCCGAACTAATTAGGTTGGGTAAGGATTTAACAAATTTTAACTCTTACCCAACCCAACCCGTTTACATAAAATGCAGAATTTTTTTGCATATTGTCTATATATTCTGTATATTTTCTGCATATTTTTTATAAATTTCTACACTATAAATTTTCTGCACAATATAAATTTTCTGCAACACTTTCTGCAACACTTTCTACAAAATTCTGCAACACTTTCGGGCTTCAACATTTTCTACGAAGTGCAGAATTTTCTGCAATGTGCAGGATTTTTTGTAAAGTTCTTCCGATTAGCAAATTTAACCCGACCCAACCCGAACCAAACCGAACTAATTGGGTTGGGTCGGGGTTGGGTTATAGAAATTTTTTTCATTTAATGGGTTGAATTCTTATAAAACCGAACTAATTGGGTTGGGTTGGGGTTTGATGAAAACCCGACCCAACCCTACCCATGTGCAGCCCTAGTTGTGTGGGTATGAATCGGGGTGTGTGCGTGTGAATAGCAGCATCAACAATCAATCAGGTACAAGTAACCCGTAATGTTTCAATTACGGGCGGGGTAAGGGTAAAAGGTTAATTTTAGTAGTGCCCGGAATGAAACCTGTGCAATTAAACATTGCGGCTGTATAAACACTTTTTTTTTAATTTTTCTTTATAAACACTTTTTTTTAGATTTTTCTCAAATTTATTATTTCACTATTTCAAATTTAAATAAAAATTTAATAATTTAAAATACTCACATACTCATATTATAAATTTAAACTAGCATGAATTTAAATTTAGAATTTTTTTTATTTATAATTGTTATTTCAAATAATTTTACAAACTAAAAAAAAATCAAAATTATTAATAATTAGCAATAAACAAAAATTATATAGTTTTTTTTAATAAAACGTACTTGCATATTTTAAATTGCTTCCAAAGCAAGGTTACATGGGATACAATCTGAAGCAGTATGATGCCACTACAAATGGGTTATTATATTTGCATATCGACTCACAAAAACAACTGACACATTCTCAAAGTGTCTAATTATATCACTATATTCTTCCACAAGAGTATCAAAAATAGATCTACCCCTAGCATTTTTAAACGCATCCACCAACAACTTAGCATCCGATTCAAAGATACATTTTGTTCCCCTCCATTGACACATCCATTCCAGCGCTTCTCTTAAATTCGAAACTTCTGCTTCACGTACCTGTCTCGTGCCTCTGAGTATATTTGTTCGAGCTCGAAGAAACTAACCACGATCTTCCCATACTACACAACCTATTCCAATATGATCGTCTTCTTGTCAGTAAGCTGCATCAATATTAATTTTGACCCATCCTTCCAAGAGTTTACTCCATATCTTTACATGTCCCTGACCATCGTTACGAGTATCATTGTCTGTTTGCCTAGCTCATTTTCAGTTCGCGCAACTAGGTTGAGAGCCATGGCCTTAGTTCCAAATACAGAAGTATTTACCTTTTTCCATACCCATTTCTCGACCACAAACTCCAACAAAGAATTCCCACTGTGCCACATTTTTCTTTATCTCCTAAATTGAACACCCGTTTAATTACTGTCATGACAGTATCATGTGTCGTGGTATGTACCAGCTCCTGCAATCTATAGAGCTCCCTACTTCCCTCGTTATACAACAGTTAAACATTGTATGGACTGCATCCTCTACATGGGAATATTAAAACTATGTAATTACTATTTTTCGTAAATTGGAATGAAAATATTTTAAATTATTCTAGTTTGACGAGTCAATTTGTTAAATGTTGATCGGTATCTAGGAATGAGTGTTAAAATGATTGAAAATATCCCCGTATGTGTTTATGATGTGTTATGTGTATTGGATAAGATCAAAAGTCTTTTTTGTAATTCGTGACATTAGGTTGTCTATATCCTTTAAAGACTTTTTTAAAACCTGTAGGGCTTCGATATAAAATCCTTTTCATATCAAAATTGACCAAACAAATTTCAAAATATTCAAAACTCGTATTCTATCCGTCTTATAAATTTTACAAATTTTCCTTATCGAATTCGTTATTTTTCGCAAAAATATTTTTATTCGTATTGGACCCGTAATTTAACTAATTGGTACTTTCGAGACCAATTAATAGTTATTAGGGTTCCGATCGTTCTGAGGGGTATTATTACTTTTCAAAAATATAAATAGCCAATATTATTTTTATTTATTCATTACAATCATAAAAATCTTTTTAATTAAAAGAAAATTTTATTTTTCTCTCTCCTGTTCTTGAAGATCAAAGCCGAATTTGAATGTGTTATCGATATTGGATTTTGGAGTTCAAGTAGCTGAACCGAAGCTCTCAACATCCTCTTCACTAATCTAGCATCAGTTTTTAATTCAGATAAATTTCGAATTTATATAATTTATTTTATTTTCTGCAGAAATTAGGGTTTATATATATAATTTGGGGCTTTTTGATTTAAGCTTCGTTCATGTGTTTTGATGACTTGAAAAGCTTTGTATGATCCTATATGATTGATTTGAGTGCTCAATTGCAGTGTTTGTTTACGTATTGGTCAAAGTCGATTGTTGGGATTTTATTCGAATATTCAAATCATTCATTCGTCATTTCTGATGATTATTCATTCAATCTATGTTGGGGGTTAGTTTTGTTGTAATCCAAGAGTTGTTTTGACACCAATAATGTTGATTTTGATTCCCGATTCATCGAAAACGATAGTTCGCCAGCCATGGCAGTCGAACTCGCCGGGAATACTCGGTGTATGGTCATTTTTGGACCGATTTTGTGGTATGGTGATGTTATGCTCATGTGGGTTTGGTAACAGAAGGATTAAGTGTAAGAAAATCAAGCGATGTGCTGTGTGCGTGTCGTGCAGCGCGTTTTCCGGCCCCCGGAATCTCGGCCAGAATCGTGTTCTTGGCAACCTAGTTTCCCGACCCGTTGACCCATTTTTTCGACCCGGTTTTGTTTTGTTTTTTTTTTTTTTCTAGCGACCCGGTTTTGATTTGTCTTTCAGCTAAGTGGGTAAAAGTAATCTTTTACCATTTTACTTTCACCAATTGTTTTTACTTTAAATAAATTTATTTAAAATTCTGAATTTTATAAATAAAATTCAGAAAATTGATTTCTAAAATCTTATTTTCAAATTCAGAATTATTTCAGAATTATTTATTTAGTTTTTTAATTTTGAAAATCCTTTATTTATTTATTTTTGGTTCAAAAATGATTAATAGTTAATTACTTTAATTATTTTAATTAATTTCAAATAATAATTTAATAATTTTAATTATTTGATAAGTTTAATCATTTATCGAATAATTTTATTAATTATTTATTAGTTAATTTTAATTAATTTAATTAGAGTTATTTTATTTTTAATTTATTTATTTTCTGTTTAAAATGTTCTAAAAATAGTGTTTAATTGTTTAAAAATGCAGTAAGTGTTTTAAAAATACTTTCAAATGTTTTGAGTTGAGTTTTATTCAAAAACAAAGATGGAGTGTGGTTTTAGAATATATTTCTTGGGTTCCTTTTATTGTTATGTGATTGATGTTGTAATAACCCTAACTTTAGCAATGCTACAGTGATCACATAAATAGTAAATTTTGAGGATTTAGGGAAATGATATGTAGGTACCCTATACTTGAGACAGGAAATGAATAAACAGAAACCATATTAGTGTTGTACTACGGAAATAAGTGACTCGAAACGACGATGGATTTCAGAAATTCCTGAATTTAGATTTTGAGGATTTTGAGCTCGAACGAACTTCTATTAATTGGATATTAAGGAGTATAGAAATATTAAAAGTATTATATATGGAGGAATTAGTGAATTTAAGTTAAACCAAGGGATTTTTAAGTTAAGTGAATGCTAAGAGAATTTGGATTTTATAAACGATTTCAAAACCACTGGATAGTGAGATATATTCGAAACGAACCACAATTAGACGAGTATGGAGACTAAGTAACCAAGGTTAGTAAGTGATAAAGATATTTACCACATTAATATTTATAAGGTTATTAGTAAATACTTAAGGTTAAAAGAACAAGCTTACAAAACACTCATCCATGACATCACACTTTACATCATCTTCCACTAACTCAAAATTTAGGACAAATTAGTCATTTAACCATGGATTTTCTACTAAACTCTAGAACTCTTGATGGATTAGGATGAGATGAGATAAGGTTAGCAAGCAAACACAAAAAAAAAAAAAATCTCTCCACTTCTCCACCTTTTCTTCCATTCGGGTTTTTGTAGAAAAAAAGAAAAAAAAATTCAAAACCCTAGCTCTCTTCAATAACAATTCAAGGAAAAAATCATGGAGCTTCTTGGAGGTTAGGAAGGATCATCTACAAAGTTTCATAGCAAACCAACATCATTTGCCAAGGTAATAAAATCATGGAAGTTACTAGAAAAGATGATGAATAGTGTTTTCAAGTGTTAACTTTGTTTTAATGGTTTCTTTAGTTGATTCAAGTTAATCTAAGGTTGTTAAGGAGTGCCCAAGGTTTATTAAGGATCTGTAAAGCTTCAAGAAGGTATAACTACTCTTGCCCTTTAGTATTTATGGTGGAAATTGAGTTGGCTAGTAGTTAAGTAGTGTTAATGTCTAGTTTATGATGATCATGTGTTATAAATGGTTTGTTTTGATATGGAAATTATGTGTTGTGGACTTGTAACCATGGTTGGGATGTAGACCACATGGTGTAGGTGATGGTGTATAAGGTGGATGATTGATTTGGAGGAGTTTGATTTTGGAAAGTATGAAATTATAGCCGTTATAATGTCCGTTTTTCGTTAGAACTACAAACTGCCCTGTTTGGTGACCCCTGTATTCGTACGGTACCTCACTGCCTAGGTGACCAATTGAACATGAAATGATAGAGCTTAGTTCATAGATCGTTTTGATATAAGGTACGTTAAAATCTGACGTACGGTTTAGGAGAAAAGTCAGTTTTAGTGAAAGACGTTCGGAAACTGAGAAAATGTAATTGTGTTAACTTTGAGGCTATAACTACCATACTTAGACAATTTTAAAAATTATGAAACTTTGGGATAGTGTAGTAAGGTAGTCAAAGAGTTGTTACCAGTTGACCTTGTGGTAAAATTCGAAATCCATATTTTCTGAGAATTTTTACAGTTAAGTGTGATCGTTAGGGGAAATGGTGAAAACCCCTGAAACTTCGATTAAGGTTTTAAATGGTTAAGTTCTTGAACCTTTTGGGTAATAGTAATATGTTAAACATATATTAAAGTTTCAAAGGTAATGTTATCCAAGAGTGTAGTGAGTAAGAGATGTGGTTCTAACGACAGTCCTTTTGTGTTTATAGAAACTCCGGAAGAGGGACGAGCCATACAGTCAGGATACCGAAACCGAGGCAAGATTTCTTCTATCCTTACCTTGGAAAACTATTTTATTTTCAAAGTAAATGATTTCATGGAATATATATGTTATTCTATGTTTGCTATATTGCTAAGAATTATTTCCCTGATATTGGAATTAAAGAGAAATGGATATGATTATGAATGGAGCGAATATGCTTTATGGTAAAGAGAGGTGAAAGAGAATGGTATCAGTTGTTATTTAAAGTAAATAAAAGAATGGTATCAGTTGTTATCTAGGGTTATATAGTTTATAATACTATATTAAAAATATTCTTTTTGAGTATCAGTGGTAGAGCCGGCAATTTTGGACACGACACGAAAATGACACGAAAACGACACGAAACTTACGGGTTTGGGTTGACCTTTTCGGTACACGAACAAGAAAATACACGAACACGAAAGTACACGAGAGAATTTAGTGTCGGTTTTGGATTTACCATTAGGTACACGACACGAAACGAAAATACACGAAATAAATAAATATTTAAATAAATATTTTAAATTATATAAATATATATTATAAACAAATATTACATATTTAAGTTTTTTACAAAATAAATAGAAAATACACGGAAAGTACACGAAAAGTACACGAAAAGTACACGGTTTTCGTTTCATTTTCGTGTAAACGGAAATATTTCGTGTACTTTTCGTTTCGTTTCGTGTTTACACGAAATGTTTCGTTTCGTGTTCGTTTCAGAATTTGAGTACACGAATTTATTTCGTTTCGTTTTCGTTTTGGCCACTTGGTACACGAAACACGAAAGTACACGACACGACACGAATTTCCAGCTCTAATCAGTGGTTCAATAAATATTATTTGATTATCATTCATTACTCTTAAAATAGACGGAATATTTTATGAATATAAAAGTATGTTTGATTCCTGAATACGAAAGAGATATCTGTATCATAATCAAAGCATTGTGTTACATATATATATATATATATATATATATATATATATTTTATAGAAGTAATGTGCGAGAATGGAAATGATATGAGTGAATGACATGTGGAAATGAAAGCGAGAAAATGGAAGTGTGGAATGATATTTTTAAAGAGGGAATAAGGATGTGATAAAAAGGGGGATTGCAACAGACTTGCGTAAGCGGTTGTGTCAGGGCTGTGTGCGACACAGTCCAGCATTTATTATTTTTATTACAGCATGAAGATGCCAAGGGAGGATGTTAGCAGGTGGCCTTCCTCCAGGGATGATCTTCATTCCTTCTACCGGTAGTAAAAAGAGAGCAGGTACGATTAGGCGACTGATCATCGTCCTAACGTATCAGGCGACAGCAGATATCCCCAATGTTTTTGGAAAGAAAGTGTAGACAATGGTTTCAGATTTCTATACTGAAAACAGAATAATGATATGAAATGATGAAATTATGGTTACAGATGAAGAAAAACTGATATTATAATATTTTAGATTTCTTTCTTATAATAGTAAGTGGATGATGTATTATTAAATAAGAGCTTTATTCTTCCTTAAGGCTTTTAATTGTTTTCTGCTATTATATATGCATATACATATATGTATACCTGTTCACATTCTAAATTCTAGGTTACAATATTATCTTGCTGAGCTATTATAGCTCACTCTTGCTACTTATGTATATAGCAGCTAGGTCCCATGCCGATACTACGCACTACACCCCGCAAGAGGGTAAGGGAAAGGCGACCTTTTGAGCGAGTGCTGGCGACCATCCCCGAGGTAGTGACAAGCGAAAGGGGCTTAGTAGACTTATGTAAATTAAGGGTGTAAATTTGTAATAAACTTTTGGTTGTTGAAATGCTTCCTGTAGAAGTATTATTCAACAATGTACTTAATAGAATTCTGGGTTTGTAATAACTGTTAACTTTAAACTTTTAATATTGTGAATGTTGTTCTATGAGCATATGACTGGTGTGTGTGTGTGTATTAGTGTGGGGTCAATTGCTTAATTAGTAAATATAAAAAAAAAACTCAAGAGATATTGATATTGAATGGAAATTGGACCGTGATGACCTGGATCCTTGACCCCGGATCTAGGGGCGTCACAGATGGTATCAGAGCTAAGAGTCATAATGCTCAAGAACAAAAGTGATAATAATAAATGTATCAGCTATAATATAAATTGTGAACTTCCATCAAGTTCAGGGGTGGTATATCGCAGGTAGTATTTATTTTAAGCATATATTATAATTTTATAGACTGTTACTAATAGAATTTTATGTTTTATTATAGGGAGCGGAGATGGGTGAGCCGAGTCAGGACCCCCAGTGGCTAGGGATGTTAGAGCAGGAGCTCCTAGATCTTCAGCTGGCCGGGGTAGAGGTCCCTGAGTATGCAGTCGAGGACCTCAGGGAGAGACGCCGTGCGGCGGCTAGAGAGAGATTTGAGAGAGAGGAGGCAGAGGAGCAGAGACGGAGAGATGTTGTGGCCATAGTGCCATATATGGGTAGACCTTCTACAGGATCTGATGAGGCAGGTCCTTCCGGAGTGAGATGGGAGATTCCGGAGGAGGAGAGGCCGTTACGTAAGAGGCCTAGATTGTCAGTTATAGCTGAGGAGGAGGAGGAGGAGATTGAGTGGACCGATATCCATATGATACCTACCCCTGCCTTGCCTATTCCAGTACCATCACCAGTCCCATCTCCCTCACCGAGTCCTGGCCCTCTAGAGGATCCAGTTGAGCCATTCACTCCGCCCGGACATTTTATCTTCTCAGAGGATGAGATAGAGGGAGATCCGTCTGAGGATGCAGATACCGAGTCTATTCCTCCATCCCCACCATTTGCACCTCCACCTGTACAGGCACCTGCCCCAGCTGCTGTGCCCCCTCAGGAGGCACCCTTACCGATAGGTGACTCACTACCAGCCATTCTGTTGACGGAGTACTTTGCCCTACAGGGTCAGTTAGAGGATTCCCGCCGAGTGATAGACACACTGATGCAGAGGTTAGAGAGAGGGAGATGAGGTATCATTCCTGATGGTATATCTTTGGGATTAATGAGTGTTGAGCTGCGGGCCCTGGGTGACATTAGGAGGTTGTTAGCTGATAGAGGAGACCCAGAGTGGAGGGCTGCGATAGTGGATACAGTCACGTCTATGGTAGTCCAGATCCGGGACATTATTAGGGCAGGACTGTGAGTCGGGATAGTAGTCTACGTCACTAATCAGACTAGTCATCTTACTGATGTCTTTTTGGGGGATTAGTTTAGTTGGTTGCTGTTTTAATCCCAGTCTGATTGGAAGACAGTTAGTAGCACTTTTGTTGTAGCAGATTAGTATGTACAGTTATGTTTGTAGGTTTCGAACCATGTACCCAAGTTGTAAAATATTTATGTAAATTAATGAAGTTTGTGCATTTCTATCTAAATTTTTGCTGCATTTTTATAATAAATGTTGAGACTCAAAAAAAAATATATTGATGTATAAAAGGTGATTGACTTAATGAAAAGGCTATCGTGTTAAGGGCGATACACTTACCTACTAAAATTATAATATAACTAGATGCAAATCGCGTGATAAGAATATTGTGATGTGCAAATGAGTTAATTAATGCTATAATTGTGTATATAGAAATGATGTATATTGTAACCCAAATTCGGGTAATTAATAAGAACTATTGTTATGTACAGAACTATGCCGCCTAGACGTGATAGTAGAGCGAATGCAAGGGAAAATGAGAGAGACGAAAGAAGTCGAAATATAGAAGGTACTAGACTGAACGAAAATGCTCATAATGAAGAAAATCATGAAGAAGAAGAAGAGGAATCAACTGGCCAACAAAGGAATCCGGGAGGTGATCCCTTTGCCCAATTCATGGACTTATTAAGGCAGAATTTAACGAATCCACAGAATCCTCAACCACCACCTGTTCTCCCCAATCCGGCAGCTAATTCCTTTCGTGCCTTTAAGTCCTTAAAGCCCCCAGAATTTGAGGGAACCACTAACCCAGTAGTAGCCAGGGCATGGCTAAAAGAAATGGAGAAAGCTTTCGAAATACTGAGGATAGAGGAAGATCAGAAAACAGTCTTTGCAGCCTATCTCTTAAAGGGAGAGGCAAATTACTGGTGGGAAGCTAAGAAGAACCTAGAAGAAGCGGGAGTGATAACCTGGGAGCGTTTCACTAGGGTGTTCCTAGAAAAGTATTCTTTTAGATATTTAGAAAACCAAATGGAAATAAAGTTTCTGGAGTTAAAACATGATAACCTAACAGTGGCAGAGTATGAAACTAAATTTACAGAACTGTCGAGGTTTGTTCCCGAGTTTGTGCGTACTGAAGAACAACGAGCGAAAAGGTTTCAACAAGGATTGAAACCCTGGTTACGAACGAGAGTTGCCCCATTTGAGTTGACTGATTCTGCTGCAGTGGTTCAAAAGGCATCTATTATAGAGGCCGAGAGTGAACAGACTCAAATAGGTCGAGAGAATAAGAAAAGAGATTTGAGGGTCCGAAAAGGCATCTATTATAGAGGCCGAGAGTGAACAGGCTCAAATAGGTCGAGAGAATAAGAAAAGAGATTTGAGGGTCCGAAAGGAGGATCAAGTGAGGGAAGCTACTTTAACAAAGGAGGTAGAGGACAAAAGTCTCAATTTGTGGGAAAGTCGGGGGGTAACAAGACTACTAGTGACACGGTAAACCAAGGTGGTAAATCTTCAGAAACATTTCAGTCCAATCAATCACGACCACCATTACCAGATTGTGACACGTGTGGTAAGAAGCATATAGGAGTCTGTAGGGTGCTGGGAGTAACTTGTTTTAAGTGTGGACAAAAAGGACACTACCTTAACCAGTGCCCATCAACTGATACAAACCCTAAAAGAGATGTTAAGTGTTACCAGTGTGGGAAATTAGGACACATTGATAGAGATTGCCGTTCCGGTGGGTCATACGCGCCAGGACAGAGTGTGACTGCTTCAAATAGGCCTACTGCTAGAGTGTACAACATGACCTTAGGGGAAGCGTTGACGAAACCAGATGCAGATACAGGTACTTGTTTTTCAATTTAAATTTTGTGTGTAAGTCTTTGGTTAAGGATCGACTTAATCAATTAATGGAATAAATAAGTTAATAATATAGATAAGGAAAATCAGTATCTGTTAAGGGCTAGGAAACGTTATGAAAAGAAAAGTAGGAGTGTTTTGGGAAAACACAAGCTCGTTGAGACGAACAGGAAATATATATTATAGGTAGTATGTTCTTACAATTGTTTTAAAGAATATTATTAGAGCTTATTTTCTGGAAAATTTTACAGAGATGAGCTATAGGAATATTGAAGTGTTAATATTTATGTCATGATAGAGATCAGAAGATGGTCAAACCATAAGTGAGATACACTACCATTCAGAAAAGGCCAATGTGGTGGCGGATATCTTCGTCAAAAGTGGAAGGAGAGACGAAATAACATGGAATGACTGGAAACATGATGGAAATTATAAGGAAAAGACAGTAAAAGTACTACTATTGATAAACTAAATGGCATGTTGATGAATGACAAGGAAGTGATATTGGTGTATTTCCGCACAAACAAGATAGAGATATTATGAAAGGAAAAGGATAGAGGAAATAGTGTGGAAGTTAGAAGGTGTGAATGAAAAAGATACCTATGGACATTTCCAACATGATTCCGGGACGGAATCCTTTTAAGGGGGGAAGACTGTAATAACCCTAACTTTAGCAATGCTACAGTGATCACATAAATAGTAAATTTTGAGGATTTAGGGAAATGATATGTAGGTACCCTATACTTGAGACAGGAAATGAGTAAACAGAAACCATATTAGTGTTGTACTAGGGAAATAAGTGACTCGAAATGACGATGGATTTCAGAAATTCCTGAATTTAGATTTTGAGGATTTTGAGCTCGAACGAACTTCTATTAATTGGATATTAAGGAGTATAGAAATATTAAAAGGATTATGGAGGAATTAGTGAATTTAAGTTAAACCCAGGGATTTTTAAGTTAAGTGAATGCTAAGGGAATTTGGATTTTATAAACGATTTCAAAACCACTGGATAGTGAGATATATTCGAAACGAACCACAATTAGACGAGTATGGAGACTAAGTAACCAAGGTTAGTAAGTGATAAAGATATTTACCACATTAATATTTATAAGGTTATTAGTAAATACTTAAGGTTAGAAGAACAAGCTTACAAAACACTCATCCATGACATCACACCTTACATCATCTTCCACTAACTCAAAATTTAGGACAAATTAGTCATTTAACCATGGATTTTCTACTAAACTCTAGAACTCTTGATGGATTAGGATGAGATGAGATAAGGTTAGCAAGCAAACACAAAAAAAAAAAAAAAAAAAATCTCTCCACTTCTCCACCTTTTCTTCCATTCGGGTTTTTGTAGAAAAAAAGAAAAAAAAAATCAAAACCCTAGCTCTCTTCAATAAAAATTCAAGGGAAAAATCATGGAGCTTCTTGGAGGTTAGGAAGGATCATCTACAAAGTTTCATAGCAAACCAACATCATTTGCCAAGGTAATAAAATCATGGAAGTTACTAGAAAAGATGATGAATAGTGTTTTCAAGTGTTAACTTTGTTTTAATGGTTTCTTTAGTTGATTCAAGTTAATCTAAGGTTGTTAAGGAGTGCCCAAGGTTTATTAAGGATCTTTAAAGCTTCAAGAAGGTATAACTACTCTTGCCCTTTGGTATTTATGGTGGAAATTGAGTTGGTTAGTAGTTAAGTAGTGTTAATGTCTAGTTTATGATGATCATGTGTTATAAATGGTTTGTTTTGATATGGAAATTATGTGTTGTGGACTTGTAACCATGGTTGGGATGTAGACCACATGGTGTAGGTGATGGTGTATAAGGTGGATGATTGATTTGGAGGAGTTTGATTTTGGAAAGTATGAAATTATAGCCGTTATAATGTCCGTTTTTCGTTAGAACTACAAACTGCCCTGTTTGGTGACCCCTGTATTCGTACGGTACCTCACTGCCTAGGTGACCAATTGAACATGAAATGATAGAGCTTAGTTCATAGATCGTTTTGATATAAGGTACGTTAAAATCTGACGTATGGTTTAGGAGAAAAGTCAGTTTTAGTGAAAAACGTTCGGAAACCGAGAAAATGTAATTGTGTTAACTTTGAGGCTATAACTACCATACTTAGACATTTTTAAAAATTATGAAACTTTGGGATAGTGTAGTAAGGTAGTCAAAGAGTTGTTACCAGTTGACCTTGTGGTAAAATTCGAAATCCATATTTTCTGAGAATTTTTACAGTTAAGTGTGATCGTTAGGGGAAATGGTGAAAACCCCTGAAACTTCGATTAAGGTTTTAAATGGTTAAGTTCTTGAACCTTTGGGGTAATAGTAATACGTTAAACATATATTAAAGTTTCAAAGGTAATGTTATCCAAGAGTGTAGTGAGTAAGAGATGTGGTTCTAACGACAGTCCTTTTGTGTTTATAGAAACTCCGGAAGAGGGACGAGCCATACAGTCAGGATACCGAAACCGAGGCAAGATTTCTTCTATCCTTACCTTGGAAACCTATTTTATTTTCAAAGTAAATGATTTCATTTAATATATATGTTATTCTATGTTTGCTATATTGCTAAGAATTATTTCCCTGATATTGGAATTAAAGAGAAATGGATATGATTATAAATGGAGCGAATATGCTTTATGGTAAAGAGAGGTGAAAGAGAATGGTATCAGTTGTTATTTAAAGTAAATAAAAGAATGGTATCAGTTGTTATCTAGGGTTAGATGGTTTATAATAAAATATTAAAAATATTCTTTTTGAGTATTAGTGGTTTAATAAATATTATTTGATTATCATTCATTACTCTTAAAATAGACGGAATATTTTATGAATATAAAAGTATGTTTGATTCCTGAATACGAAAGAGATGTCTGGATCATAATCAAAGCATTGTGTTACATATATATATATTTTATAGAAGTAATGTGCGAGAATGGAAATGATATGAGTGAATGACATGTGGAAATGAAAGCGAGAAAATGGAAGTGTGGAATGATATTTTTAAAGAGGGAATAAGGATGTGATAAAAAGGGGGATTGCAACAGACTTGCGTAAGCGGCTGTGTCAGGGCTGTGTGCGACACAGTCCAGCATTTATTATTTTTATTACAGCACGAAGATGCCAAGGGAGGATGTTAGCAGGTGGCCTTCCTCCAGGGATGATCTTCATTCCTTCTACCGGTAGTAAAAAGAGAGCAGGTACGATTAGGCGACTGATCATCGTCCTAACGTATCAGGCGACAGCAGATATCCCCAATGTTTTTGGAAAGAAAGTGTAGACAATGGTTTCAGATTTCTATACTGAAAACAGAATAATGATATGAGATGATGAAATTATGGTTACAGATGAAGAAAAACTGATATTATAATATTTTAGATTTCTTTCTTATAATAGTAAGTGGATGATGTATTATTAAATAAGAGCTTTATTCTTCCTTAAGGCTTTTAATTGTTTTCTGCTATTATATATGCATATACATATATGTATACCTGTTCACATTCTAAATTCTAGGTTACAATATTATCTTACTGAGCTATTATAGCTCACTCTTGCTACTTATGTATATAGCAGCTAGGTCCCATGCCGATACTACGCACTACATCCCGCAAGAGGGTAAGGGAAAGGCGACCTTTTGAGCGAGTGCTGGCGACCATCCCCGAGGTAGTGACAAGCGAAAGGGGCTTAGTAGACTTATGTAAATTAAGGGTGTAAGTTTGTAATAAACTTTTGGTTGTTGAAATGCTTCCTGTAGAAGTATTATTCAACAATGTACTTAGTAGAATTCTGGGTTTGTAATAACTGTTAACTTTAAACTTTTAATATTGTGAATGTTGTTCTATGAGCATATGACTGGTGTGTGTGTGTATTAGTGTGGGGTCAATTGCTTAATTAGTAAATATAAAAAAAAAACTCAAGAGATATTGATATTGAATGGAAATTGGACCGTGATGACCTGGATCCTTGACCCCGGATCTAGGGGCGTCACAGATGTGAGGCACTAAAATGATTACGTGCTATGTGAAATACGTGAACTATGTGTTAGCGAGTCCTAAATGTGTAGTGGTGATTAATATGCTCTAGTTACTATAGATTCGAGTAGATGGGATGAAGGAAAATCTAGAGTCGAATCAGAGGGTTAAAGGAAAGATTAAAGTAGAGTGAGGCGATCTAAATGTTAGACGAGTCTAGCGGTTGTTCATAGGTAAGTATTTTGTCCTCACTTCTTGTTCAAGTGAAATTATGTTTAATTATTCTGATTATAATGTCACCCCAATTATGTATCTATCTCGTCGATACTTATTGAAGCTATTGTTCTTTATTGTTATCACCCCATTTATTGTCGATCTCGTCGACATTCATTGTTGTGGCTATTTCTCAAATTATTACCCCTTTTATAAATTAATCTCGTCGATATCTCGGATAGAACTGTGAATTCTCTTTTCATTCCACTAATTGAATTATTGTTCTGGAACGTGAGTTTTCCAGATTGTTTGGTTGACTGGGGTTGTCGATTGTCCCGACACCTAGTGCGTTGGTTGTAGAGTTGGATTGTTTTTTTTTTAAACAGAGTCCCTTCTGGGAGACCAGATTAATGGTCAGAAGTTAAGGCCAATGTGTGTCGTGGATCCATTATAGGACACTGTTGTGTGCGTTCCGGGGTTAGTGCGTGAATGATCAACAATCTAAATTATTGTTTTTTTTAATATAAAAATCCAATTCTAATCTAAACGTTGAGATTGATTTGCTTTGAATCCTGATTCTTTTGAAGCCTATGATGATAGATTATCTTGGTATATTCATGTCAGTTCTTATTGTTAATGCATTTTATTCTATCGGAGCACTGTTGGCTCACCTTTGCATTATGATAGTTAATTTTTTTAGTTGTTTCCTTTCACCGCATGTGATGATTATTCTTGTAGATCAGAACTTATATATGTTCTTGATATTGATGTATATTTATATACTTGCTGAGCACTTTTGGCTCACTCTTACTTCGTTGTGAATCCATTTTTTCCAATTAAGAGAGAATGTGAATAGACTTAGTGGTTGAGTGAGCGTTCCTGTCCCTGCAGCGAGAAGAGACGTTCGAGTTGTTTTCCATGGATGGTTATGGCTCTCGAGTTTTGTTAGATGCGAGATGACTAGTTCTGTAGGTGAACTTAGCTTGTTATCAGTTTGTATAACAGTTTTATTTTGGAGTTGATTCGTAATAATATATTTTAATAGTTTGTTTCATACCATAACCTGTATGCGATCTAAGATCAGGGGTATTTTATTGTTATATTTGGATTATGTCCAGGTGTGTATTGTATTAATTGTGGTTCGTAGCCCAAATCTCTACCCCGGATTATAAGATGTCACATTTACTTTGTAAAGCAATTGCTGTTGGTAACACATTTCGGCAAGCTCTCCATAAAAAATTAACAACGTTCCCCCTAGTTGAAGTTCCCATAAAAATTATATAGTTATTTGTCTTAAGTTTCAATTTTTAAAATTATATTGTTATTAACCTATTTTTCTAATTTTGAATTTATCAATTAATAATTAATTATTTAAATTTTCAATAGTTAGAAGTGCTAGTCAAAATACTGGTTGACCGTTAATTACCAAATTAAATTAATTTTTTTTTGGAAATTTTGTCAATAACATTAAAAAGAGTGGATCTTGACATCCGTACGATTGGATCGTCAAGAAATATTTTTTAAAAAAATCAAAACACGAATCAGGGATGACACACTGTTTAGGGATACTAGTCAAAGCACCAGTTGATCGTTAAATTAACAAATCAAATAAATTTATTTTTTTAATGAAATTTTGGCAATAACATTAAAAAGGATGGATTAGGGGGGTTCAAAAAATCCATCAAACTGTAGAACCGGACCACATCAATCCGAACCAACAAAAATCGAAATTTTAAAATCCGTCGGTTAACCAGATCGTTTATACATTAATGGTTTAGGTATAGTTTTCAATATTTTAAAATCGGTTAAACCAAACCGAACTGTTACATAATAATATGTTAAAAATTCTAGTAGATAGTTATAAGTTAAAATTATAATTTATAGTATGTAATGTATATACTTATATATAATAAAAAGATTAAATTACTTAATAAATATAATATTAAGTTAATTGTCAATATGTTGTAGTTCAACACTAAATTAATATTTTTACTATTTATATAAATTCAGTTAAATTATATAAACGTAACACGTAGACAGTATACTAAACATTGATAAATATATATAGTAATACATATATGTAATGTATAATATTAAGGTGTATTAAATTTTACTTTAAATTTATTTAAATCAGAATTTGATTTTAAGTTAACAAAAATAAAAAAAATAAACATTGATAAATATATATAGTAATACATATATGTAGTGTATAATATTAAGGTGTATTAAATTTTACTTTAAATTTATTTAAATCAGAATTTGATTTTAAGTTAACAAAAATAAAAAAAAATAACTTATTATAAAGTTCAAATCGTGGTTCGAAACTGAACCAATCCACTCTTCTATGATCTGGTTTGATTTGGATTTGGCATCTAATTGGTCTGGTTTGGTTTGATTTTTGAAAAGCCATTTATATTGGTTTGCTTCGAAATAACAAGAATTCGGACCAAACCAATCCGTGAACACCCTTGGGATGGATCATGACATCCATATGGTTGGATCGTTGAGAAATATTTTTAAAAAAATTGAAACACGAATTAGGGACGAAACCCTGTTTAAAGATACTAGTCAAAGCACTAGTTGATCGTTAAATTACCAAATCAAATAAATTTATTTATTTATTGAAATTTTGTCAATAATATTAAAAAATATGTTAGAAATAAATTTATCCAAAAGGTTTACTATATTGCACTTATACATTTTCATATTGTTAAAAAATATGTAAAATGGGTGCTTAGCTTCCAGCAGCATTGGTCGAAGAAGGTGGTGATGGTTGCGGAAGGGGGGAGATGAGAGGTGCTGGATCTGTTGAACGAAAAGCGGAGGCTAGCGGTCCCGATGTCGGAGTTCCGGGAAGGGGGCAGTGGGCAGGGGCGGGTAGATCGGAGTCGATGGGGTGGGGTCGGGGTTGGGGTGGTGGGTGATGATGTAAAAGTAACCATTTGGTGTTGGCAATAGTTTTTGCTAAAGGAAATGACATGTTGGAGAGGCTTATTTCTAAACTCTTGTCAATATTACCTACTATTTCACTGCCACATAAGAATTTTACACAAGGGATTTCCTGCCTTGAAGATGCTCTAAAATAGAAAAAATAAAATGTTTTAACTATGATGTCTTGTTTTGAAGAAAATAACAAACATTTAGTTAAAGTAGATTTACGAGCTTGGTATTACAGAATACCGTGATTTAAGATACGATAACGGTATATTGTGATTTTAGACATGTAACATCTCGACTTTTCGGATTACTTTTCTAAATTCAAAACTTAAATAAAAATTATTTCTTATTTAATAAATCAAAATTAATGAAAGTAAAAACAACAGTCAAATTTTGTAATTCAAAAACATTAAATTAGCGACGCTGCTCCACAAGTTCAAAATTCAGTAACAAGATTTATTCTAATAATGCGATAACTCTAATCCAACATTGCAAAAAATCACGTAGCACAAAATTCACAAGTTCACATCCTTATTCGATTCAAAGCTCAATAACTTGAAATATTATAAACGAATGAGGTACACAACTCAGCAAGTACAAATTTGACTAATAGATATTTTCAAAAATCAATGGGCCTTTTAATAAACAATTTTTCAAAAGAAAATACAAGTTTGTAAAACATTTGCGAAAACAAATCCAATCCAAAATTTATATTTTATAAATCTAGAATTTAAAATAGAAACAGAACTTTATAATAATTTAAAGAAGAACAAAAAATCTTATAAATACCACAGTCTTGATCTACGATCACACTTTGCTAGTGACCGGCATCTTATTCTTATTCTTTCGCCACACTTTTCTAGTAATCGACATCTAAATTTCAATAATCACGTGCACTTAAGAGGTATCTAAAATTATACATTTGTGCGCCTACTAAGGATATCTAAAGCTAGTTCCAGAATCTATAACCTTTATTAATATTTGAAGTATCAATCACTACTCTATGAAATAATTTAGAAAGATCTTTTTGTCCAAAAACATTCATATAATGTGTCAAGCAAATCAAGCACCTTAACAGATTATATAATGTGTCATGCAATGTTCCGAAACAGAATAGGATAAAGATTACAGACGATCCAGAATACGAAACAGATTATGACAGAATTTATGTGTCCCCTCTGACTTTCTCTTTTTTTCCATCTTTTTTTTTGTTAGTCAATCCACTTTCAATATAAAATGATACCTATGATTAAATATAAAAATATTAGAGCAAGTCCAATAATGACTTAGTTGATTTTCTATAAATATTAAAATAATAAGGATTCCTAGTATTTTAGGAACATTGATTTGTATATCAATTCCAACAATAATCCCTATATTCATTCCTCAATATTATAATAATAATAAATTTGAAATTAATTAGAGAATGAGATAGCAACAATTATTGGTGAAATGGAGGGAAATAATTATTTTATTGACGGAAATGAAGTTAGCCATTCCCAGAGTAGGGAATGGCTAGTAGTTCCCATTTCCCAAAAGTAGCAATGGCTAGTGGTTCCAATGTGTCAAATTCCCTAAATTCTAAGTTGAGAACAGGAAGCTCTTGGACGCTCTTAGATACCAAAACAATATTCAAACTTTTTCTCTAATATTGATGCCGTATGTGTATATCATTGATAATTTTCCGATAATAAGATGTACATGTATTTATATGAACTCACAAATTAAAATCAATCATGTGTCAATGCCATGCCATTTGGAAAATTTTGTGGAAATTTTTTGAAAAATATTTGAAATACCTATCACTACTCTTTGAAAATAATTTAGATAGATCTTTTTGTCCGAAAACATTTAAACTAATCGTTATCTTGTTTTTAGTTGGTTGTTAGTGATCTTTGTATCCATACAAAATGTTTATGAAATTAGACATGTTATTGGATTTATAAGTAATTATTTTGATATAATAATGTTAATATACATTTTTCAGTATATATTTTAAAATTCAAAAAATTATATACATTTTATATATTATTGTGTAAAAAATAATTTTAATTATATTAAAATTTAAAAAATATAAATTTCTTTTATGTGATAATCTTTTTAAAAGGATAAATTCTTCCCGTCCAAAGAGGTTTTACTGTATTGCACTTATACATTTTCATATTGTTAAAAAAATATGTAAAATAATTTATTAGTAATATAATTAATTTGCCAAATAAATGAAATTTTGTTTCAACCCTTTATATATTATTAAATACTACCTCTATTTCAGAATAATAATTGCTTGACTTTTTGCCCACAATATTAAATATCAGTGGCACTCGCTCACCTAGACAGTAAAGAAGTGAAGAGTATTGGGAAGGGGAAGCTATGATGGCTAAAACAGAGAAAGTGAAATATTTTAACTATGATGCCTTGTTTTGAAGAAAATAGCAAGCATTTGGTTAGATTCATCTTGTTCCCGAAGTTTTTTGTAGGAAGAAAGAAAAATTTTGTATATTAGTTTTTAATTTTTTTTCCAATTTTTGAAAAGATTTAGAAAAAAATTAATATAAGTCATTTTTTGTTATTTTCTTTTCTTTCATTGATATTACACCCAACCAAAAAGTATTTCAAAAACAAAATTAATTAAGTACATGCAACCAAACAAATACAGAACGATAATGACAAACATATATGAACTGTGAACATATAAAGAGCAGTAAAAGATACTGCAAAACACAATTATGAGTACCAGTTATAGCAAACATACATATGATAACACAGTAACTGCACACGCATGCCAAAAAGAAGAGACCGCAAAACGCATTTCTTAGCAAACCTGTTTCCTAAGCCCCAATGATCTCCTCGTCCGCATCCTCGGTTTCTTTTGTGCACTTCCAAATTTCTCAACAATCTTACGAATCAGCCATGGGTGTTTATCTGTTATAATGTCTCCCATAACATACCCAACTACAAGCCCACTTCCAAGTCCTGCTAATATGAATAACCAATCAAATCCACTTGGAAACTTATCTTCATCGGGATCATCCTCGTTGTCATCAGGTGGTGATTGCACAGTTCCGCAATCCTTAGATAACGGGAATCCACAAAGTCCCGAGTTTCCCATGTAAGAATTGTTGTCAAATGTTTTGAACTGCAGGTCTTGTGGTATACGACCACTTAGGGAGTTGTCAGACACATTGAAGAAAGCGAGAAACTTGAGTTGCGCTGCCAGCCGTTCCGGGATGACTCCTGAAAGCTTGTTCTGTGAAAGGTCCAATGATTCAAGCTGTGTTAGATTCCCAAGGGGTTAATTATCATATAGGTCACT
The DNA here is from genome assembly GCA_036435485.1 of Saposhnikovia divaricata. Lineage (NCBI taxonomy): Eukaryota > Viridiplantae > Streptophyta > Magnoliopsida > Apiales > Apiaceae > Saposhnikovia > Saposhnikovia divaricata. The sequence goes on from CM071594.1 coordinate 8,378,042, forward strand.
TATTAGTCTCATTTAAACCACTCAATACAAAATATGTTACACTCCGTTAACTTTTGAAAAATAAAAGTAATCTTTTGTTGAATCTGTACACTTTTCTTGAATTCTACCGCAACCAAATGAACAATTGTTAAATTCTAGTATTTTAGATAATATATTTAAAATTTAAAAAGTTCATTTACTATTTATTTTTAATTAAAATAAGGAAAATAACTATAAAATTAAAATAACTATAATTATTTTTAATTAATTGGTGACTTCCAAGAGATTCTGGAATCTTCCCTGTGAATTTGTTACTTGAAAGGTTGATAACAGTTAAAATATTTGAAATCTTTTGGTAATCTATCTCTACACCTTTGTTGGTAAGAATTATTGAGGTGTAGTATGGGAAAAAGTATGGAAAAGTGTAATTGCCAAGACGGAATGTAAAATCTTCCATGTCTGTACGGGAAAGTTTCCATGTCTGTACGGGAAAGTTTCATTGCATTCCAAATCTGGATATATTCCTCAGGCAAAGCACCAGTTAAAGAGTTATGAGAGAGATCAATAATGCACATCATTGGGAACTCTGAAGGATTCCTTGGACTTCCAATTTCACCATGAAACATGTTCGAATGGAGAAGTAGAACTTGCAGTTGTTGAAGAGTCCCCAAGCAAGTGGGAAAAGTTTGTTTCATCCGATTATTTGATAAGTCCAAAATCTGTAGCATTTTACAATTTGACAACGATTCCGGAACTTCCCCTATTAACTGGTTTCGACTCAAGTCCATCACCTTCAAATCACATTCTTTTGGGTATATCTGAGGAATTGTACCAGAAAAAAAGTTGTCTTGGAGAACAAGAGCTTCCAAAGAATTTGCAAGACACTGTGGAATTGGTCCACTCATGCTGTTATTCGACAAATCTAGTACTTTAAGAGACAGGACACCACATATCATGGGTGAAATATCTCCGGTTAATCTGTTGTTAGACACCAGGTACAAATTTGTATTTGGTGGTGGAACTGGGAGATTCCCATGTAGCATATTATCGCTTATGTCTATCATTTTTAAACTATTACTTTGAATAACAACCGGATTCTGTTCAATGGCTGTCAGGTAGTTATCGTTAAGGATAATTACCTCCAAATTAGTACTTGCATTCCAAATCAAGTGTGGTATTTTACCATGAATATTGTTTCCATCCAGACCAAGAAACCTTAATTTACTCTGGAACTGCAGAAAGTGTGGGAACTCCTTTAAGTTACATTGGCCAAAATTTAAAAATTCAAGCTTTGGAAGAGTGAAGTTAAAGTGATGGCGGACAAGTAAATTAATACCGCACCCAGATATATCTAGAATGGTTAAGTTTCTTGAACTCAGAAAAAGGTCAGCCTCTAGTGTGCCAGTTAAGTTATTTTCTTCAAGGAAAAGAACTTCCAGGTTATTGAGTTGAGAAATTGAGCGAGGAATTTGACCTGTTAGCTCATTAGAGCCCAGATCTAATCCAATTAATTGGGTCATGTTCATCAGCCACAAAGGGATTTCGCCAAAAAGGTAATTCTGACCAAGAGAAAGACGAGTAAGCTGGGTTAGGTTTGCAAGAGGTGGTGGGATGTCACCATATAGATTTGTTTCTTCAAGATTTAACAAAGCAAGTTTACTTAGCTTCTGAAGCCAAGAAAGATCCCCTGAATTATTGAACATGTTAGATGCAACTGATAAATAAGTGAGTTGGGTCAGGTTACCAATTGAGGGCGGAATTGATCCCGAAAAATAGCAGCTTTTGAGACGCAACCTAGTGACTGACTGCAGATTTCCTATTGAGACCGGTATGTTACCAGAGAAGTTTGTGAAAGCAATATCCAGTTCCCTCAAGGAGCTTGTATTGTTAAACTCTGGAAGGTAACCACTGAGATTTTGATTGTTGCTCACATTAAGAACAAACAGGCCTGGTAGTTTGAAAATGGCAATCGGAAAGCCTCCATGCAAATAGTTGTAAGACAGATCAAGGGAAGTCAATTTGGACATTTCTGACAACTCGAGTGGAATTTGGCCGGAAAATGAAGAGGACGAGAGGTTTATGGAGGATAAACTTGAAAGATGGGAGATCTCAGGTGGGATTGAAGAGTTCATGAAGTCATTATCTGCAAGGTTTAAGTTCCGGAGATGAACAAGACTGAACAGGGTGCTGTTGGAGTGAAGAGTGGCAGTTATTAGACTGCTACTGAGGTCAAGACCAATAACGTGACCAGTGGCCTCATCACACTCAACCCCGTCCCATGAGCAGCAGTCACTGCTGCTATTACCTCCAGCCTTCCAAGATGCCGTCTTCAAGTAAGCAGATGAATTAGAATACACAAAGAGGCTTTGCTTGAAATGTAAAAGAGCAGACCTCTCGTGATCGTGGCATAACATAGTAGTAGTAGTGGTAGTAGTATATGACATAGTAATAACATGAAGAGAGTGTAAAAGAATGAAGAATAGCAAGAGTTTAAAGCAATGTGGCGCTGCCATGGCAGATAATCAAGTAGCTCTGTGTGAACTCTTGCTATGAGGGCAGTTGTATGATTTATATTACTCAGATGTACTACTAGTACTAGCATTTTACCCGTGCTACGCATCAAAAGCACAATTTTAAAATTTTAAAATTTGAAAATAGTTACAAAAATATATAGTATATCAAAAAATAAATTATTTTGTTATATTTTGCTTTGAGAATAACGAACCCGATATGAATCTTAAGTAAATTTCCTCAAATTATGTGTAATTGTATGAACGCGTGTTAAAAGTTTTTGAAAAATTGTATAAACAAAATAAGATTAATATCAAAACACATTCATTTGATATATGATAAAATTTACCTAAGATATATTTCAATTTTCTTATTCCCTTTTGTTTTTCCCCAAGTAATTGAACGACATTTTATGCTATTTTTACAGAAAATTAGTTTCAATATAATCATGTTTTGAGGATTAGGCTTAGAGAACAATAAAAATACAATTATTATTAATAGAAAATTAAATCAAATACATATTTTTCATTCTATAAATGCAATAAAATAGGAAATGAGCAATTTTTGGGAGAAATTCTAAAGGTACCAAAAAAATTTCCAAACAAAATTTCCAAAAAGTGAGTTGTCATATTGATTGGTTAACTACGCACCTCTTTATTATTTTTTTCTTTATTTTATTTTTCATTTGCTTTCTCTCACTTTTGAGAATCTTTCAACCAAGTTCATAAGTTTTTATCCATATTTTTAGTTTTGTTATTTTGAAAATTGGGTATATTTATATGTGCAATACACTGGGTTTCTATAATTTTTATTATATTAATATTCAAATATTTACATGGGTCACGATCAATTTTTCGAATAGATATTAAAAATTCGTAAACAATAATTTCTAATGATCGTTATAAATTATTAGATTGTCTCTAAAAAAAAAGATTGCATGTTTCAGCGATTTGATAATGGATCACTACTGTGCAAGATCCATTAAACGAACGTAATTATGATAAAGGAAAATTTCATTTAATCTGGTTTCTGTATGTTTGTTCCATATCATTTTTACAAATTTTATGTTCACTCTGATTTGATTCATGTACTGTTAAACGATTTGAAAGTTGAATGAAAGCTTTATTTTGTGGCAAAAAAGAAAAAAATTAGTTTTCTTTTACCCATAAATAAGGAAGGAAAATTAATTCGATCTGACAGTACCCGATCCGTACACCAAAATTTTGGATATACCGAACCTGAATTTTTGGATTCAGGTTTGGATATAAATTTTAAACCCGAAATAGTATCGATTTGCATTTGGATTTAAGTTGTACCAAACTGATATCTTATCCAAAATCTGAAACCCGATCCACTATCGAAACCCGATACACAAATCATATAATAATATAATTTGAAATTATTTTATGTTGTATTATAGATGTAAGACATATTATTTTATTTATTTTTATTCAAATATTTTATTAGAATTAGTCAATACTAATTTAGTAATTTGAACTTCTATTCAATCTCAAATTTTATTGATATATTTAAGATGTATTTTTCTTTAATTTACATAAAATTTTCACTTTGTGTATAAAAGAATTATTTTTTAACATATTTTAAAATTTTACATAATATGTTAATTCGTATAATATGTTATATTTGACTAAAGTTAATTATTTTAATTTTTAGTTTTTGTATAAATATAATTAATATTGTTTGTGTTTAACAATTATTTTAATTTGACTACATTATTACTAATTTTGGATAGAGTAATGCTAGGTACCCCAAATTGGTACCAAAAAAATGCTCCCAAATGATGTGACATGGATGAGTTGGCTGTATGGAGGATTTTAATTGGTGAAATTGATTTGACCCTGGCGGGTCCATTATAGTTATAACCAATCAGATAATGACACGTGTAATTTGGGAAAAAATTATGGATCCAATTTGGGGTACCTAGCATTATTCTTTTTGATACCCAAAACAACCGAATCTAATCCAAAATCCGACGAATTTGGTTTTGGATATTGAATTTTGAATTTTGATTTATTTTTAAAACCCAAAAATATTTGGATGTGGATTTGGATTTTACAAAATTCGGATCAAACCCAACTCGTTGTCATCCAACCCGTTGTCATCCAAACACGTAAAATAAGACATTTGAAAATGAGTATCACCTATCTACATTTTATTTGACTAAGACTAACATGTTAAAATAGAAAACTGTACGTGAAACAAAAATCAAATGTGTCATATATGAAGACGTAATCACATTATTATATATGTGTCCTTGTAATTTAATTATTGAGTTAAAAAACATAAAATTCATTTTCATTTACAAGTGAGTATATTCTTCCAACATATATTAACGTAGATCTGAAAAATCGTTTGTGATTTCTACATTCATGCCATGTGTCTTTGGGGTCTTGCATGAAAATGACATGAAATCATTTTGTGTACCCAAAATTTGAACACCAAATGCTACTAAACGATGCAATTTTTTTTACAGGAAAAGAAAATAATACGCGAAAAGAAAAAATAATTACATGTAATGTTACTCTCTGTCCAAGTTATCTAAGTATGTTACTATATAATTGAAAATAACATTGAAATGCTACAAAATAAAGTTAAGAGTAGAGTACATAAAAATGAAGCTCTCCATTTTCTTATTTTGTTTATTGTTAATAAATATATCTGTTTGATTATAATATATCTACCAAGTTATTAAATTTTTACCTATATTTAAGATTTTGTTGATATTAAAATAAATATTATTAGGCAACCAAACAAATTCGATATGTGTGCTCTTAGATAGGATATGAGAATTGAATACTATTACTTGAATTCAAGAATACAAAATTAAAATGGGCACATTTTATTAGAAACAATATATAATTTTATATGTATTGACCTATATAGTTATCAATAATATTTAATTTTGAATGATTGCTATAGCCGTTTCTCTCTCCCCTCCTCTCCTAAAAAAAATACTAAACTAAAGTTTATGGGTTGACATCTCCATTTTGGTTGATGATAAGCTCGTTTTTATTGTTTTCCTTGATATTGCTTTGTTTTTCAATAAATATCTTTCTATTGAGAGTCTAGTACCACGTTGGTGGGTTTTATCTACTGATATATTGGATTTTGTACTTTTTCCTTATGAATGATAACTCTCGTTTCTTTTTCTTGATTTTACTTTATTTTTCAATAAATATATCTCTTTACTGAGAGTCTAGTATCCCGTTAACGGATTTTGTCTATCAATATATTGGGTTTTGTTCTTTCTATTTTGAAAAGGAGGTTCCTTTATTTTGGCATCAATGATCTTAGATCTACAGGATTTTATTATATTGGTTCATTGATTTGGATAATATAGAATCGCAGTTATGGTCAGTTGTTCAAATACGTTCTCACAAATCGCATATGTATTTATCTCACGATTATAGAATAAATAAATTGTTGGATTATTTCTCCCAAAAGACTATATATTTTAATGATATAAGCGAGTGATGTATCGCAATTTAATATCTGATCAACGATTGTAGTTTGGATTAAAAACCCTTGTTATCTTGATATGATCTATTTTAATATGTTTGTCCAGTCTTGATTATTTTTACAGATGTATGATATTTTATTGATAAATTATTTACCTATAAAAAACAGTGATTTAGAAGAAAATTTGAATGATTATTTGTGTAGATGACATATGCCCTTTTGTTGATAAATTAATTATCTATAAAAAATGATTTATTAGAATTTGTGCGTTGAGTTATCCAATTTACTATACAATATCAAAAAATAATGATTTATTAGAATTTTGCGCAGAGTTGACCAATTTGCTATGAAAACATTCACTAACAATATTTTATTGACACTGTAATGAATTTTAGTTTTTGAATTGATAATATATACACCAAATAATGTCTAATACAATTTGAGAGTCTATTCAGTATCTTGAATAATTCAAGTATATCGTCAAGTCAATTTATGTGTTCCATTAATTCTTGCATAACTAAAAAATACTGATAAGTAAAATGTTAATGATAATTGGTTTATGAAATATCAAAAAATAGTGATTTATTAGAATTTTTCCGCTGAGTTAACCAATTTTCTATGAAAACATTCACTAACAATATTTTTATTGACTCTGTAATGAATTTTATTTTTTGGATTGATAATATATACACCAAATAATGTCTAATATTATTTGAGAGTCTATTTAGTATCTTGAATAATTCAAATATATCATCAAGTTAATTTATTTATTCCATTAATTCTTGCATAACTAAAAAATACTGATAAGTAAAATGTTAATGATAATTGGTTTAAAATTGATTTTTTAATATTTTAATTGATTGAATTTAATTTTTTTTATAATTGATTAATTTAAAGTTTATATTACTTAAATTTTGAATGTGTATTTAGAATGGTGTAGTAAATATTTTTAAAATTTTAAAATATTTAATTGAACAGAGTGGATTTATTCAAATTTGTTTGTACCTTATGATTATGATTATGGATCGAGTGTTTGAGATATTAAAATATTATATTTTATAATATAAATAAAATAGACCCATGCATTAAAATAATATATTTATGTTAAAAACAATTAATAAATACAAAATTTCGGAAAATAGCTCTATACGTAGATAGTGGGGCAAAGAACAGATGTGCTATTATATAATAATATATCATTGTGATTGCTTTTTATAATTAATTTAATTTTGGTAGGAAATTCTAATTGGCTCTTATATATTTTTATGAAAATTAATTCGTAATATTGTAAGGAAAATTCATCTTGCAAAAATCGCTTAATATTATATATTTATATAATCCTAATTGGTTTTAATTTAATATATTAATTTATTATAAATATTCTTTATATTAAAAAAATATGTAATATATATATATATATATATATATATATATATATATATATATATGTTAAATAAAGTCATTACTATATTTAAAATAGAATTGTTAGCTAACCATGGTTAGTATGATAGGATAAGAATGGTAAATAAGGTAAACTTTTGATATAATATGATTGGTCTAAAATTGAGGAATGACTTCTAATTGGTCCTAAAATAATTCATAGTTTTCTGATTGGCTAACTACACCTAACTGTATACTTGGGTAGACTCAGGTATTATAATAAAGGATATATACACAAAAGGTGAAGCTTTTATTTTCCTTCTACGCACAAAAAATATCTAAAAACTAAACTTCTGCGGTCTGCCTTCTAATAATCGAAATTCAGTCCTTCTAACAAAATAATTTAATTTTGTATAAATATATTGAATATCTTAACGAAATAATATATTTTGTATAATTATACGTTTTTCCTTTCCTTTAGAAGATCAATATTTTTTTCCTTTGCTCTCATATTTAAATTTTTTATTTTTCATAAATATTTAGAAAAAAACTCCAAACAATTTTGGCTAATTGTAGCTAAAATAATGGGAATTTTATAAGGACGGGCTCGCTAGGTATTTAGATTGCCAGCTATCACAATTCACAGGTCAGTAAATAAATGTGAATTTACTGTTGGATATAATGTACGAAATTAAAGTTTATAAATAAATTATTACTAAGTTACAAGCGTGTGTTGCACGATTTCTTTTGTGATATGTTATAAATTTTAATTTTAGGTTACAATTATATTTTTATATAATTATTATTTTTCTAATAATTATTACAATTTAAATTTAATATAAATTTGATTAATAACATGCATGTTTTTTTTTTTTTTGCTAAATTATAACATGCATGTTTTAAAACTTATATCATAAAATTTTAAATTAAATATATCGTTGACGTGTTTCAAATCTTAAACCTTTAATAACTTTGAATCTTATAAATTACTTTATCATATGACGGTTCTTCTTTATTACTAAAAATCTAATTATCATTATTCATTGTATAGTAGAATTCTTGAACCAATATATGAACAATTATACTCATGTTTACTTGTTATGTATGAACATATATACACCAAATACCAAATACCAAAATTTTCAATATTTCAATTTTAATATAAAGTTTAGATGTGTACGGGTTTCAAATATATCTATAATATTATATAAAAGCCGAAACATTAAAAGTTTGGTCGTACCTATTGATTTTACTTATTTACCCTTATTTAATGGTACATGTTATTTTTACTTAATTATTATTAATTAATTACTTATAGTTACTATTACTAATAAGTTTCCCTTTTCGGGTAAACATGTTACCTTTTCTACTTTTCATGTAAAATGCAATATCTTTTATATTTTATCAAACGAAAATAAAACATGTTACATTTTCTATTTTTCATTAACTAATCAATTTTGTATTCACGTAAAATATATTATCTTTTATATTTTAACTAACTAAAATTTTTCCTTTTCCAAAAACACTATGAGTAATTTTACTTAATAAAATAAAATATTATAATTGTAATTACTAATAATTAACCAATTACCGTTTTTAGCTAAATATGTTACCTTTTCTATTTTTTTATTTTTTTCTAGTAAAACCTATTCGGGTAGCTGTATTTAAGTAAAATGTTTCCTTTTTCGAGTAAAACATGTTACATTTTCTATTTTTCAATGACTAATCAATTTCCTTTTTCACGTAAAATACAGTATCTTTTATATTTTATCTAACTAAATTTTTTCCTTTTCTAAAAATACTATGAGCAATTTTTTTTAATAAATTAAAATATATTGATTACTAATAACTAATCAATTACCTTTTTCAGCTAAAATATGTTACCTTTTCCATTTTTTATTGTTTTCCAGTAAAATCTATTCGGATAGCTTTATTTAAGTAAAATAAAATAACAATATTATAATAACTAATAACTAACCGATTACTTTTTCAGCTAAAACATTTCATTTTTTCGATATATTACGTTTTTCAGCTAAAACATTTCATCTTTTCGATATTTTCAAACTAAAATCCATCTTTTTCTAAAAATATCACGGATAACATAAATATAATTATTATCAAATCATATCATTTAAAATTATAAGTCTACAAGATTCATGACTTAAAATTTTTAAATTCCAATATATTAAAGAACATCCGTGCATCGCACGGGTTTTAAGCTAGTATTTTATTAAAGATTGGAAGATATGATGAAATACGAATTTTGTAGGTTTAAAATTTCTAAATGATATGATTTAATTATAATAATTATATATATAGTGCCATGGGTAATTTCAGAAAAAAAGGAATTTTAATTAGAAAATATAGAAAAAATAATACATTAATCGATAAGTAATCAGTGATTACAATATTTTATTAAATAGAAAATGTAGTGTTTTAGCTGAAAAAGAAATTAGCTTGGTATTACAAATTATAACATTATTATTGTATATTATTAAATAAAAGTGCTCGTACTATTTTCAATAATAATAGAAATTTTAGTTAAATAAAATATAGAAGAAGAAATGTGTTTTACTGATTAATTATTGAAAAAATATAGAAGATAACATGCTTTACATTGAAAGTAAAATGATTAGTTGTTTATAATTATATATTTTTATATTGTTCAATATTTGATTTTAATATTGTAATTAAAATAGATAGATATAAGAAAGGGTATTTAGGTAAAAGTATGCTAATATATATGTAAGGGTAATTAACTAAAAACACAAATTACCAGAAAACATGTACCAAAACTTTTAATTTCGCCTATTATATAATATAAGTATAATTATAGATTTTTTGTAATTAATATATTTGTATTGTAAATATATTTAATATACATTGTAAAAATATACATAAAATAGAAAAAATTATATAACTTTGATATATAACTAGCGTTCTACACGCAATGAATGGTAAAACTAATTAATTAATTAATATAAACATATTATTTTAATCATAATTTAAAAAAAATTAATTTCATCAAAATTTTAGTATGAAATAATCTTCAATTTGTACCAATTGCATTAATATCAATATTATCAAACAATTATCATAACATTCACATCCACGCTCAAACGTACTAAGCTCCTCTTTATTATGTTTTCTTAATTTTATTTTTCATTTGATTTCTCTCATTTTTTAGAATCTTTCAACCAAGTTCATAAGTTTTTTACCCATATTTTAAGTTTTGTTATTTGGAAAATTTGGTATATTTAAATGTGCAGTACAGTGGTGTTATGCTAAATTCACGCAAGCGCACGTAGTCACAAGTAATACAATTAAAGTTCGTTCCGTAGAGATCTGGTTGAGTTTTATTCAGAAAATATGCCTATGCAATAATGTATGGTTTTAATTCACTGCTAAGAAAATTAACAAATATGGTTTTGATTATCTAAATTAAACTAAGATGCAAATTATAAAATTAAGAATTAACTAAGTGACAAGAATTAAAATTGAATTACTAATATGAGAATAAACATGGAATCCTAGTTTCATCATCTACTTCACTTAGAGTTGCAGCCTTTAATTAAAACATGTGATGGTTTTGATATCTGATCGAATAACACGAAAAGAGTAAAAGTTACCTCTCGGTATACTAGTACCAATCTATGCATACATCCACAAAAGAGATAGAAGATGAATAGGCACCTATTATGTTTAGACCCTATATCTCTATAGAATTTGAAAACATATAGGTTGAAGCACAAGTTATCCACTTAGATCACATAGGGTAGCATAATATCTCTATTCATGCCACAAATCATGATGCTTAACATCAACCTATCCTATGCTAGCATGGCAAGTTCTAAATCTCAAGATCCACTCTCGTTTAGCAGGAGATTAACATATTAGATGTTCGCGACGCACCTAAACACCATAAGCACAACCATACAAGGATATCAAGAATTCACCACACATAAACCTCTAAGGCATGCAAACTACTAAGCTACATAGATAATTCCACTAGGATCCCACGACAACGATTAGTTCATAATTGAATTTTTCGTCACCATGGGATTTGACGAAAACATGATATTAAACAAGATATAAAGAAAGAATTAATAATATTAATAACGTAAAGAGTTGAGAAAACAAATCGATGATTCAACGTATACAAAAGATGAAGTAGATCTAGATCCGTGCTTGTCACCGAGCTTGAATCCTTCTCTCCTTTTCTCTCTTGCAAAACTAACTTACAATAATCAAATCCCCCTGAATTACAAGGCTTAGAGGTGTTTATATAAGCCTACATATCTTGCCCAACAAGAAAAACAACTTAGAATACAATTAGAAATAGGTTTGGATGCTTAAAATACAATTAAAATTCGAAAAAGGGCAAAACAGAGATTTTTCAGCAAAACAGAAATTTTCAGCAATTTTTCTCCCGCCGGAGCGCTGCCTGCGCAGCTCCAAGCGCAGCCTGCGCTGCTTCTTCTGTACCAAGCGCAGCCTGCGATGCCTTCGTTGTTCAGGCTGTTTTTCTGCAGTTTTTTTCTTCTTCGTTTCTCGTCCGTTTTCTTCCATTCCTTTTGCATTCACTTCCCGTCTTCATGCCAATGTCTTGAACACTCTTGGTAGTTGATATTAAGTCACCATTCTTCATTCCTTAGCGTAATCAACTCCAAATTCAACGGAAAATTCACCCTTAAACGCTATTTCTCCAAACCTGCACAAATAAATAAAACACATAAAAACTACGACAAACTTGAGGCCAAATACACCAGTTTAAGCCGATGCGGAATATTCCAAGTGGATATAAAATCCACTTATCACACCCCCAAACTTAAACCGATGCTTGTCCTCAAGCATAAACAATTACACTAACTAATTAGTACCACTTTCGTAGGTGATCACGGTTGCATTTGGCATATGCAACAAGCCCTTTAAACCCCTAGGCAGCCCTAGTGGACGAGTAAGGTCTCGTGAGGGCCTATAGTGAATGTACCCACAAAATCCATTTAACCTAATGCAATGCAATGCATGAATGCAACTAATATGAAAAATGCAAGATCCCCTTCAAATTCACCAAAACCAACTAACAAGCAAATATCTCAACAAATGCAACAAATCCAAGCAGAGCTCGACTAAGTCCCCGTATACTAACAGTACATGACAGAAACGTGCGTGTGTGCAATGCTCATCAGAAATACCCCCAGACATAGATCAAAAATCATACATGCCTTCCGTCAAGACAATCACAGGTTTATAACTAGAATAAACTGTAGACACTCCATAACCTAAGAACACCTCCACCCTTATCCAAGGTAGACAAAAACTCATGCTTTATTATTATGACACAAATATATACAATACGCATGCTTATTTAACCGTGCAATGAATGAGACGCCAAAAGGCTTATACAATAATACCCATGTAGCGAGTGTTGGGTCAGTGGATCCCAGACTATAAAAGCCTTAGGTCACTAGGACTAAGTCCCCTCAGACTTAATTACTCGAGTATTAAAGAGCTCACTCTGGTTAATTTTGCATTTAACATTTGAATTTTTTTTTTTGATTTTTTTTTCTTTTTTTTCCTATGCAATCTGGAATGAGAATTCTCAATTCCAACCCTAGACTACTCATATAAATATGAGCCGGCTACTAGCCATTTGACACCTAGCCAACAACTACCATGAAATCCCTATTTTCCCCCAAACTTAGATTTTAGTGTTCCTACGCTATAAAGGGAATAACGAAAATTCTAATAATAAACAAGTGATTAAATCTCAAAACATCCAACAAGCATGACCCCTAACCTAGCCAAAAAGCACCCCAATGAGACTGTGTAATTAATTTTTTTTTTTCCCGTACATGCAAGTCAATTTCCTAGGAACTATAAATCAACCCTCTACTCATCATCATCACACCCAAATCAACATCTACCTATCAATCAGAATCAGCTCATTTTAAGGGATCATGAAAAATGCATGCCATGAAAATGCAACTAATATGAACGCACATAGTAAACAACAAATAACAGAATGTCCTATATGAAACACACGTAGATAATACGAACATAACAAACATGCATGAACTATCACTATAATGCAAACATGATATCCTATATGAATACATAATACAACATCAATTACAACTACTAACCCTCATATCACCCCCAAACTTAAAATATTCAATGCCCTCATTGAATGGAAGTAATACAAAGGAAAGCAGAAAACATACCTACTCCTCAGGATCATCACCCTCCTCGGGTGAATCTGGATACGGAGTCCGTGCTCCAAAAATAGGCCACTCAACAGGAGTACCTGGCGACCAAAAAGCTGAATCTAAAGCACTAGCCATGTCCTCCAAATACTCACGATGGCGAACATTCAATGCATCCATCTTCCGTGTCATAGAATCCATACGCCTAGTCATACCACGGAAATAACCATCAAGAACTGACATATCCATCATACCCTGAGATGGAGCTACCCTGGAACTCCCAGCAACATCAGCTCTCGACACTCGTGGCGGAGCACCCGCTCTCTGACCACCACCAGCAACACCAACTCCCCTCGAAATCCGATCAAAAGTAGTCTCATCGATAGGAGGACCGGCCGGCTGCATCTCCTCCTCATCAAACCATCTCACTCGAACTGCCTCGCATAACCCAGTGATAACAGAAGCATGAGGCATACCATCCGAAGTACCTCCTCTCATAAACTTCGACATACCCTAATGAATCAACTCACTCAAATCAATGTACTTCCCCCGAATAATGCCCCATAACAAGATAGCTCTATCAACTGTGACTCCCGTCGTATGAGAAGACGGCATTAGGTTGGCACAAATAAAATGATACCACATACGAGATTCCGTATTCATCCTAGATGAAGGAAAGTGCTGATGCTCCGTAGTGCCAGCTTTATACTTCCAAACCGTGCCCGGAGTACACAACTCTAACACAATCTGCTCCAAATCAATATTCGCCCTAGACTGCTGCATCCAATCCTCCTCCCCTCTAGGCTTGGCACCCTGCCTAATAAGCCTTTGAATAGCCCGAGGTGTGTAATCTACAGTCAACCCCCTCACTACCGAATACCCATTCTTCTCCACCTTAGCATTGGCATAAAACTCACGAATCAAATTCACCGGAACCATTCGTGCCATCTCACAAAAAGTAACCCAACCACGCTCACTAATCATGTCAATCATCTCAAACTGATAAGTTGGCAACAAATTTCTCTCCTTAAGCACCGCCTTCGTCATTAACCTCTCATATTCCGATTGAGCCTCCGGCGCAATAAATCTTTCCGCTTCACCCACCGAACTCGAATCCTCGTCCGAAGACGGGCGAGTACCTCTACTACTTCCCACAATTTGTTGCCTTTTCGGAGCCATAAAAATAACAATCACAAGCAAAAATTCCCCAAAATTAGAATTTCAACCAAGAACCCTAACCAAAAATTCCCAAATTCACAAATTCGCAATAAAAGATGAATTAGAATGTTACCCAATCGAATTGAAGAGTTGAAGTTGTCCAATTAGCCTCAAACTTCGAATTAATCCTCCTTTGAGCCTTGAATGAATATAAGATGAAGATAGAGATAAGTTATGGATGGAGGTATGTATATATAGATATGGTGAGAATGTAAATTCGAATTAGAGATGTGTTTAGGCTAGGAATTAAATTTGAGATAGGTTAGGGTTTGAATAGGAGATGAAATATAAATGAAAAATGGAATTGGGAATGAAAAATATGAGATTTTGAAGTTTTTTTAGAGTAAAAATCGAAGTGGACAGGGGCACCAGCGCAGGCTGCGCTCTGACCAGCGCAGCCTGCGCTCTGTTGCGCAGGTAGCGCCTGCGTTACTGACAGATTTTTTTTTATATGATTCCTATACTACAACAAAATACAATAATGCTTGGGTTGCCTCCCAAGAAGCGCTTGTTTAACGTCAATAGCTTGACGTACTTCCGAAACTTCACGAACGAGATAAAACAGCGGCAACCTTCTCACGGTTCACCATTCCACCAAAATAAGGCTTTAGTCTATGTCCATTCACCTTGAACGAATCATCAATAGATCCTCTAAATATCTCCACTGCTCCGTGTGGAAATACTTCCTTGACTATAAATGGACCAGACCACTTCGACTTGAGTTTTCCCGGAAAAAGTTTAAGGCGAGAGTTGTATAGCAAAACCTGTTGACCCGGCACAAATGCCTTGTGCACCAATTTCCTATCATGCCACCTTTTAACCTTCTCCTTGTACATTTTTGTATTTTCGTAAGCATGCTCACGGAACTCCTCAAGTTCATTCAACTGAAGTAGATGCTTTTCACCCGCAGCTGAGATATCCAAATTCAACTTCTTCAATGCCCAATAAGCTTTGTGCTCTAACTCAGCCGGTAAATGACAAGCCATGCCAAACACCAACTGATAAGGAGACATCCCAAGAGGTGTCTTATAAGCAGTTCTGTACACCCAAACCGCCTCGTCTAACTTCAACAACCAATCCTCACGAGATGGATTTACCACTTTCTCAAGAATCCTTTTGATTTCATGATTCGAGACCTCCGCTTGACCATTAGTTTGGGGATGATAAGATGTGGCAACACGATGCGTCACATTGTACCTTGCCATCAACGCAGTAAATTGACGATTACAGAAATGTGTCCCCTCATCACTTATTATAGCTCTTGGAGTTCCAAAACGCGTGAAAATCTGTTTGTGAAGAAAATTTAGTACCACCTTAGCATCATTGGTTGGTAAGGCTTTCACCTCAACCCATTTAGACACGTAATCCACAGCTAGCAAGATGTACTGATTATTGCAAGATGAAACAAACGGTCCCATGAAATCAATTCCCCATACATCAAAGATCTCAACTTCAAGAATAGTGTTCAAAGGCATCTCGTTCCTCCTAGAGATATTACCAACCCTTTGACATCGATCATAATTCATCACAAAACGGTGAGAATCCTTAAACAGAGTCGGCCAATAGAATCCCGCTTGAAGTACTTTCTGAGCTGTTTTATCACCACCATAATGGCCTCCATATGTAGTAGAATGACAATCATGCAAAATACTCTCCGTCTCACTATAAGGAATGCACCTCCTCAAAATCTGATCCACACCAAGCTTGAACAGAAATGGCTCGTCCCAACGGTACCACTTCACATCATGTAAGAACTTCTTCTTTTGAGCATAAGAGAATTCCGGAGGGATGACATTACTAACAAGATAGTTCACATAATCTGCAAACCATGGCTCTTCACCTTGCACCCCAAAAAGTTGCTCATCTGGAAAAGATTCATTAATTAGAGATTTAGCATGTGAATCCTTACCTTGGTCCTCCAAACGTGAAAGATGATCAGCTACTTGATTTTCTGTGCCCTTCCTATCCTTGATTTCCACATCAAATTCTTGCAATAACAGCACCCAACGAATCAATCTAGGCTTTGAATCCTTCTTCGACATGAGATATCGAATAGTAGCATGATCCGTATACACAATCACCTTCGTACCAAGCAAATAAGACCTGAATTTCTCGAAACCATAGACAACTACCAACAACTCCTTTTCAGTAGTAGTGTAGTTAAGCTGTGCATCATTGATGGTTTTACTAGCATAGTAAACCACATGAAAAATTCTATCCTTCCTTTGACCAAGCACAGCTCCAACAGCATAGTCACTAGCATCACACATAAGTTCGAACGGTTCCTCCCAATTAGGTGCGGTAATGACCGGTGTAGTAGTCAACTTCTTCTTCAAGAGCTCAAAAGCTGCAAGACACTCATCATCAAACTTGAAAGGAACATCCTTTTACAAGAGATTGCACAAGGGTTTAGAAATTTTTGAGAAGTCTTTGATGAATCGCCGATAGAACCCCGCATGACCCAGAAAACTGCGAATTCCTTTAACAGACGTAGGTGGAGGAAGATTTTCAATTGTCTCCACCTTAGCCCTATCCACTTCAAGTCCCTTGCTAGATACCTTGTGCCCAAGATTAATTCCCTCTTGCACCATAAAGTGACACTTCTCCCAATTAAGTACCAAGTTAGTCTCCACACA
Source organism: Saposhnikovia divaricata (assembly GCA_036435485.1). Classification (NCBI taxonomy): domain Eukaryota; kingdom Viridiplantae; phylum Streptophyta; class Magnoliopsida; order Apiales; family Apiaceae; genus Saposhnikovia; species Saposhnikovia divaricata. The sequence continues at coordinate 8,395,452 of CM071594.1, forward strand.
ACGTTTCAATACCAAGCCAAGATTATGCAAACACTCGTCATATGAAGTACCAAAAACTGAGAAGTCATCCATAAAAACCTCCACATTCGAGCCAATCATGTCTGAGAAAATAGCCATCATGCACCTTTGAAAAGTAGCAGGAGCACCACAAAGTCCGAAAGAGACTCGACGAAAAGCAAAAGTGCCAAAAGGACATGTGAATGTGGTTTTCTCTTGATCTTCCGGAGCAATACTAATCTGATTATACCCAGAGTAACCATCAAGCAAACAATAATACTCGTATCGCGCCAACCTATCTAGCATCTTATCAATGAATGGAAGAGGAAAGTGATATTTTCTCGTGGCTTTGTTGAGCTTCCGGTAGTCCATGCACACTCTCCACCCTGTGACTGTCCGAGTAGGGATGAGCTCATTCTTCTCATTAGCAACAACTGTCATGCCTCCTTTCTTTGGCACACATTGAACAGGGCTCACCCAAGAACTGTCTGAGATAGGATAGATAATACCCGCATCAAGCCACTTTAGAATTTCCTTCTTCACCACCTCTTTCATAATTGGATTAAGTCTCCGCTGATGCTCAACAGTAGGCTTAGCTCCCTCCTCTAGCAGAATTTTGTGCATGCAATAAGAAGGGCTGATTCCCTTGATATCTGCTATGGTCCAACCAATTGCTGACTTGAACTCCCTCAAAATTCGCAAAAGCTTTTCTTCCGCACTAGCTGACAAGTTAGAGGCAATAATAACAGGTAATGTAGATGCATCACCAAGAAAAACATACCGCAAGTGTTCCGGAAGTAGTTTGAGTTCAAGTGTGGGAGCTTCTTCAATAGATGGTTTCAGGCGCCCCTCCGAATTTTTAAGTTCTCCTAACCCAAGAGATTAAAAAGGCAAATCAAATCTCCTTTTCCACGGGGCTGAATTCAGCTGCTGCAATTGCTCGGCTATTTCCTCGTCTTTAAAATCAGAGTCACCAACTAAAACTTTTTCCAAAGAATCTGACTTAAGTAACTGCTCCATTTCCATAGTAACTGCAGAATCAACCCAATCCACCTTCAAACATTCTTCTTTATCTGAGGGAAGTTTCATTGCATTAAAGACATTAAAAGTGACATTCTGGTCTTGCACCCTCATGGTGAGCTCCCCTTTCTGCACATCAATCAAAGTCTTTCCCGTAGCCAAGAATGGTCTTCCCAAGATTATGGGAATCTTCTTATCTTCCTCGAAATCCAAGATAACAAAATCAGCAGGAAATATGAGTTTGTCAACTTTCACCAACACATCCTCCACTATGCCTTTAGGATAAGTAACTGAACGATCAGCCAACTGCAAAGAGATGTTGGTAGGCTTTGGTTCCGGTAGACCAAGTTGCATATAGACTGACAAGGGCATGAGATTGATGCTGGCTCCCAAGTCACACAAGCACTTCGCAAAAGACAAATTACCAATAGTGCATGGAATAGTAAAGCTACCAGGATCCTTTAGTTTTGGAGGCAATTTCTGTTGCAGCACAGCACTGCATTCTTCCGTTAGAGCAACGGTCTCTAATTCCTCGAGCTTCAACTTACGAGAAAGAATCCCCTTCATGAACTTGGCATAGCTCGGCATCTGTTCAAGAGCTTCGGCAAAGGGAATGTTAATCTGCAACTTCTTGAACACCTCTAAGAACTTAGCAAACTTCTTGTCCAACTGCTGCTTCTGGAGTCTTCTAGGATAAGGTGGAGGAGGATAGATCTGAGTGTTCTTTGTAGACTGCTCCACAGAATTTTTAACAGGTTCCTTGCTCTTCTCTTCTTCACCACCTTGTTGATCAGCCACCAAATCAGATTGAGCAATTTCGGGCATTGCAGATTTTTCAACCTACTGATTCTGAACTTCTTCATCTTCTTCGACTGCTGATTTAGGGCCTGCTATAACTTTTCCCGATCTCAAAGTCACAGCCTTCACCTGTTCTTTGCTATCCCTCCTACCTGGATTTGCTTCCGTATCACTAGGAAGAGTTCCTTGAGGCCTACTAAGTAAGACACTTGCAATCTGTCCTATCTGAGTTTCCAAGAGTTTTTGACCAGCTTGTAGGTTCTTTAACGCTATCCACACATCATCAAATTTTTCATTAGAAGATTACCCCGCATGAGCCTGGGGCTGTTGCTGCTGAAATCCAGGAGGCTGATATGATTGCTTTGGAGCATACTGCTGCTGGTAACCTTGATTGAATGGCCTTGATTGCTGACCCTGAAACTGCTGGTAGGGCTGAGGTTGTTGAGCACCTTGGTTATTGCTCCAGCTGAAGTTAGGATGCTTCCTGTTGTTTGGATGATAGATGGCTGGTACTGGTGCAGCAGGTCTCTGAAAATTACTTACGAACTGTTCTGATTCAGAAGAGATAGCACACTGATTCGTTTCATGTGCTCCCGCACATAGCTCACAAACACTAGCAACCTGCTGAACTCCATAATTAGCAAGAGAATCCACCTTCATCGAAAGAGCCTTCAACTGAGCTGCAATAGCTGAAGCTGTGTCAACTTCAAGAACACCTGCTACCTTACCTTGAGAAAGCCTCTGTGTTGGATTCTGATATTCGTTAGCAGCCATCATCTCAATAAGATCATAAGCTTCCTCATAGCTCTTTGCCCACAGAGCTCCACCTGATGCTGCATCTAGCAAAGGCCTAGACTGTGCTCCCAACCCATTGTAGAAACCATTAATAACCATCCAATCAGGCATGCCATGATGAGGACACCTTCGTAGCATCTCCTTATAACGTTCCCAAGCCTCACACAAAGATTCGCCATATTGTTGTTGAAATTGAGTTAACTGGTTCCTTATTGCTGCAGTTTTCGCCATAGGAAAGAATTTAGTAAGAAACTTCTGAGCAAGATCATCCCATGTAGTAATGGAACCAGCTGGTAGAGAATGTAACCAGCCCTTAGCCTTATCCCTTAAGGAGAATGGGAAAAGCCTCAACTTGATAGCATCATCCGATACACCATTAAATTTGAAAGTGTCGCAGATCTCGATAAAGTCCCGGATGTGCATATTAGGATCCTCTGTCGAAGCACCCCCAAACTGAACCGAATTCTGCACCATCTGAATTGTGCTCGGCTTGATCTCAAAGTTATTCGCTGCAATAGCTGGCCTGACAATACTAGATTGTATGTCAGTAATCTTCGGTTGCGAATAGTCCTTCAAAGCCTTAACTGCTGCTGGTAGATCTGCCATCTCTACAGTAGTTTCAAGTTCCTCTTTCTGATTATCTACTACAAGACCGTCTTCTGCCAGTTTTTCCTTACGAGCTTGCAAACGTGTTCGCATACACGTTCAAGTACCTGAAAACACCACGAAACAAACAACTAAGTAAGAAATCCGAGTCAGTGAACGCTAACGACCATGATTGACAAGCACATAAACTAAAATAAAACATCGATGATCCCCGGCAGCGGCACCAAAAACTTGTTATGCTAAATTCACGCAAGCGCACGTAGTCACGAGTAATACAATTAAAGTTCGTTCCGCAGAGATCTGGTTGAGTTTTATTCAGAAAATATGCCTATGCAATAATGTATGGTTTTAATTCACTGCTAAGAAAATTAACAAATATGGTTTTGATTATCTAAATTAAACTAAGATGCAAATTATAAAATTAAGAATTAACTAAGTGATAAGAATTAAAATCGAATTACTAATATAAGAATAAACATGGAATCCTAGTTTCATCATCTACTTCACTTAGAGTTGCAGCCTTTAATTAAAACATGTGATGGTTTTGATATCTGATCGAATAACGCGAAAAGAGTAAAAGTTACCTCTCGGTATACTAGTACCAATCTATGCATACATCCACAAAAGAGATAGAAGATGAATAGGCACCTATTATGTTTAGACCCTATATCTCTATAGAATTTGAAAACATATAGGTTGAAGCACAAGTTATCCACTTCGATCACATAGGGTAGCATAATATCTCTATTCATGCCACAAATCATGATGCTTAACATCAACCTATCCTATGCTAGCATGGCAAGTTCTAAATCTCAAGATCCACTCTCGTTTAGCAGGAGATTAACATATTAGATGTTCGCGACGCACCTAAACACCATAAGCACAACCATACAAGGATATCAAGAATTCACCACACATACACCTCTAAGGCATGCAAACTACTAAGCTACATAGATAATTCCACTAGGATCCCACGACAACAATTAGTTCATAATTGAACTTTTCGTCACCATGGGATTTGACGAAAACATGATATTAAACAAGATATAAAGAAAGAATTAATAATATTAATAACGTAAAGAGTTGAGAAAACAAATCGATGATTCAACGTATACAAAAGATGAAGTAGATCTAGATCCGTGCTTGTCACCGAGCTTGAATCCTTCTCTCCTTTTCTCTCTTGCAAAACTAACTTACAATAATCAAATCCCCCTGAATTACAAGGCTTAGAGGTGTTTATATAAGCCTACATATCTTGCCCAACAAGAAAAACAACCTAGAATACAATTAGAAATAGGTTTGGATGCTTAAAATACAATTAAAATTCGAATAAGGGCAAAACAGAGATTTTTCAGCAAAACAGAAATTTTCAGCAATTTTTCTCCCGCAGGAGCGCTGCCTGCGCAGCTCCAAGCGCAGCCTGCGCTGCTTCTTCTGTACCAAGCGCAACCTGCGCAGTTCCAAGCGCAGCCTGCGCTTCCTTGGCTGTTCAGGCTGTTTTCTGCAGTTTTTTTCTTCTTCGTTTCTCGTCCGTTTTCTTCCATTCCTTTTGCATTCACTTCCCGTCTTCATGCCAATGTCTTGAACACTCTTGGTAGTTGATATTAAGTCACCATTCTTCATTCCTTAGCGTAATCAACTCCAAATTCAATGGAAAATTCACCCTTAAACGCTATTTCTCCAAACCTGCACAAATAAATAAAACACATAAAAACTACGACAAACTTGAGGCCAAATACACCAATTTAAGCCGATACGGAATATTCCAAGTGGATATAAAATCCACTTATCAAGTGGATTTCTATAATTTTTATTATATCAAAATATTCAAAATATTTGCATGGGTCCCGATCAATTTTTCGAATATATATTAAAACTTCATAAACACTTATTTCTAACGACCTTTATAAATTATTAGATTATCTCTCAGCGATAAGAATGGTAAATAAGGAAAACTTTTAATATAACATGATTGGTCTAAAATTTAGGAATGACCTCTAATTGATCCTAAAATAATTTATAATTTTCTAACTGGTCAACCGCATATAACTATATACATAGGTAGACTCATGTATTATAATAAAAGATATTGGTACTTTACTACTTTCTATGCTAATGTTTCCATGTTGGTTGAGTTATTAAAATAATTAGCGTAATTCCGTAAATATATAGTTGTTATTTAATATGAAAGTAAATTATATGAGAAATTTATTATCGAATATTTTTTGATTAAAAGTATATATATAATATATAAGCATGTTAAATTAAATAGTTATTATATTTTAATTAGAATTGTTAACTAACTATAGTTACTAAAGTGGGTATAGAAAGATAAATAAGGAAAACTTTTAATATGATATGATTGGTCTAAAATTTAGGAATGGTCTCTTTATTGAAAGTCTAGTACCCCGTTAGTGGATTTTATCTACCCATTTTGGGTTCTATTATTTCTCTTTGTAAGAGTATGTTCTTTTATTTTAGCATAGTAGCATCTAGGATCTTAGACTTACAGAATTCTATTATATTGGTTCATTGATTTGAATAGTATAGAATCGAAGTCATGGTTGGTTGTTCGAATACGTTTTGACAAATTAGATATATATTTTCCTCACGACTACAATAAATTGTTGGATTATCTCGCCAAAAAAGCTGTATATTTTAGTGATATAAGCGAGGGATGTACCACAATTTAAGATTTGATTAACGATCGTAGTTTGGATTAAGGAAACCTTGATATGATCTATTTTAATATGTGTTTGCCCGATCTTGATTATTTTTGTAGATGTTGTATGGCCTTTTATTAATGAATTAATTACCTACAAAAAATTGTGATTTATAAGAAAATTCAAAATTTTGATTATTTTTGTAGATGTACATCATCTGCCCTTTTATTGATAAATTAATTATTTATCAAAAAAATAGTGAATTATAAGAATTTTTTCGCTGAGATGACCAATTTGCTACGAAAACATTAACTAAGAATATTTTTATTGACTCTATAATGAATTTTATTTTTTGATTGGTAATTTATACACCAAATAATGTCTAATACTATTTGAAATATTTAGTATTTTGAATAATTTAAATATATTTTCAGGTCAATTTGTTTGTCCGGTTAATTATTGCATAACTAAAAAATACGTATAAGTAAAATGTTAAAGATAATTGGTTTAAAATTCATTTTAGTATTTTAATTGGTTGAATCTAGTTTTTTTATAATTGAGTAATTTAAAAGTTTATATAACTTAAATTTTGAACATGTATTTAGAATATTGTGGTAATTATTTGTTTATTTTTAAATTTTTTAATTCAATGATAGTCGATTTATTCAAATTTGATTACACCTTATGATTGTAGATCGAGAGTTTGTGATATTTAATATTATATTATATAATATAGATAAAATAGACTCAAGTCTTAAAATAATATATTCATATTTAAATCAATTGATAAATACATGATAAGTGGATTTTATATCCACTTGGAACATTCCATATCGGCTTAAATTGGTGTACTTGGACTCAAGTTTTTGGTATTTTTGATGTGTTTTGCTTAAATGTGTAGGTTTGCAAGAATGTCGATTAGGGATGAATTTTCCGTTATTTGGAGTTGATTTATGATATGGAATGAAGAACGGCATCTTAATATCAACTACCAAGAGGGTTATGATTCAAGGAATTGAAGACGGGAAGTTCGTGCAAGAAGAACGGAAGAAAACGGCTCAGAAACGAAGAAAACGGAAGAAAAATCAGTTCGGCAGGAAGACCATGCGCCTGGAGCGCCTAGAACAGCAGAGACATGCGCTGGGAGCGCGTACCACGCGCTGGGGGCGCATAAATTCGCTGAAAAAAATCCTAAAATGTCCGTTTTGCCCCTATTTCGAATTCTAGTTGTATTTTTGGTACCCAAACCTATTTCTAATTGTATTGTAGGTTGATTTTCTTGTTGGGAAAGATATTTAGGCCTATAAAAACACATCTTAGCCTTGTAAATTATATCGTTATTCATTGTAACTTAGAATTGCAAGGGAGAGAGTGGAAAAGGATTCAACGCTCGGTGACAAGCATGGATCTAGATCTACTTCATCTTTTGTATACGTTGAAACATAGATTTGTTTTCTCAACTCTTCGCTTTATTAATATTATTGTTCTTTTCTTTCATATCTTGTTAATTATCATGTTTTCATCAAATCCCATGACGATGAACGGTTCAATTATGGGCTAATCGTTGTCATGGGATTCTAACGGATTTATTTATGGAACTTAGTATCTTGATGCTTTAAAGATCTGTGTGTGGTGTATATCTAATATCCTCATATGGTTATGCTTAATAGATAGATGTGTCGCTAACATCTAAATTGTTAATCTCTTGTGAAGTGAAATTGGATCTTGAGATTTAGAACTTGCCATGCTAGCATAGGTTCATAATTGTTTATCAATATGATTCGTGGTATGAGATGAAAATACTTATACTACCCTATGTGATCTTAATGGATAACCTGTGCTTCAACTGTTATGTTTTCAAATTCTATAGGCATATAGGATCTAAGCATAATTGGTGTCTATTCATCTTCTATCTCTTTTGTGGATGTATGTTTAGTTTGGTATGCGTATACTGACAGGTAGCGTATACTTGTTTCGAGTTATCCGATCAGATATCAAAACCATTGCATATAGAGATTAAAGGTGTCAGATCTAAGGGAAGTATTTAATGAAGTTAGGATCCCATGTTTATTCTCATATTAGTAATTCGGTTTCAATCTCATTAGTTACTTTAATTCTTAGTTTAATATTTGCATCCTAGTTTAATTTAGATAATCAACCCCAAATTTGTTATTTTTCTTAGCAGTGAATTAAAACCATACATTATTGTATAGGCATATTTTCTGATTAAAACTTAACCAGATCTCTGCGGAACGAACTTAAATTATATTACTTGTGACTACGTGCGCTTGCGTAATTTTGTGATAACAAGTTTTTGGGGCTGCTGCCGGGGATCATCGGTGTTTTATTTTTAGTTTATGTGCTTGTCAATAGTGGTCGTTGGCGTTCACTGACTCGGATTTCTTACTTAGTTTGTTTGTTTCGTGGTGTTTCAGGTACTTAAGTTTGTATGCGAACACTGTTACAAGCTCGTTTGGAAGAACTGGCGGAAGACGATCTTGTAGAGAACTTAGAAAATAAGAACGAGGAAGCTGAAACTACAGTAGCGATGGCAGATGCAGCAGCAGCTAAGGCTTTGATGGAGTATTCTCAGTCGAGGATCAATGACATCCAATCTAGTATTATTAGGCCGGCCATCACGGCTAATAACTTCGAAATCAAGCCGGGCACTATTCAGATGCTACAGAATTCGGTTCAGTTTGGGGGTGCTCCTACGGAGGATCATAACATGCATATTCGGGACTTTATCAAGATCTGTGATACTTTCAAGTTCAATTGTGTGTCGGATGATGCTATCAAGTTGAGACTTTTCCCATTCTCTCTGAGGGATAAGGCTAAGGGCTGGTTACACTCTCTACCATCTAGTTCCATTACTACATGGGAGGATCTTGCTCAGAAGTTTCTTACTAAATTCTTCCCTATGGCGAAGACTACAGCAATAAGGAACCAGCTAACTCAATTTCAGCAGCAATCTGGAGAATCTTTGTGTGAGGCTTGGGAACGATACAAGGAGATGCTTCGTAGGTGTCCACATCATGGTATGCCTGACTGGATGGTTATCAATAGTTTCTACAATGGGATGGAAGCACACTTTAGACCTATGCTAGATGCAGCATCAGGTGGAGCTCTATGGGCTAAGAGCTATGATGAAGCTTATGATCTTATTGAGACGATGGCTGCTAATGAATATCAGAATCCAACTCAGAGATTATCTCAAGGCAAGGTAGCAGGGATGTTTGAAGTGTATACAGCCTCAACAATTGCAACTCAGTTGAAGGCTTTGACTATGAAGGTGGATTCTCTTGCAAATTATGGAGTTTAGCAGGTGGCTAGTGTTTGTGAGCTATGTGCGGACGCACATGAGACGAATCAGTGTGCTATCTCTTCTGAATCAGCACAGCCAGAGACCTGCGACACCAGTTCCAGCTACTTATCATCCAAGGAACAGGAATCATCCCAATTTCAGCTGGAGCAACAATCAAGGTGCTCAACAACCTTATCAGCAATAGTTTCAGGGACAGCAAGCGAAGCCATCCAATCAGGGCTATCAACAGCCATATGCTCCAAGGCCACCATATCAACCTCCGGGATTTCAGCAGCAACAGCCCCAGGCTCATGTGGGGCAATCTTCTAATGAAAAGTCAGAAATGGATGAGTTGAGGATGACGATTAAAAGCCTGTCAGTTTCTCAAAAGACCTTGAAAAACCAGATGGGACAGCTTGCAAGTGCTTTGCTTAGTAGGCCACAAGGAACTCTTCCTAGTGATACCGAGACTAATCCAGGCAGGAGGGATGGCAAAGAACAGGTGAAGGCTGTGGCTTTGAGATCGGGAAAGGTTACAACAGATCCTAAATCAGCCACTAAGGAAGATGAAGAAGTGCAGAATCAGCAAGTTGAAAAATCTGCAGTGCCCGAGATTGAGAAATCTGACTTAGTAGCTGATGAGATAGATGGTGAAGTAGAGACGAGCAAGGAACCTGTTAAAGCTTCTCCGGAGCAGTCTACAAAGAATACTCAGATCTATCCTCCACCTCTATATCCTAGAAGACTCCAGAAGCAGAATTTGGATAAGAAGTTTGCTAAGTTCTTAGAGGTGTTCAAGAAGTTGCAGATTAACATTCCTTTTACGGAAGCTCTTGAACAGATGCTGAGCTATGCCAAGTTCATGAAGGGTATTCTCTCTCGTAAATTGAAGCTCGACGAACTAGAGACCGTTGCCTTAACGGAAGAGTGTAGTGCCGTTCTACAATAGAAGTTGCCACCTAAACTTAAAGATCCGGGAAGTTTCACCATTCCGTGCACTATTGGCAACCTTTCTTTCAACAAGTGTTTGTGTGACTTGGGAGCTAGCATCAATCCCATGCCCTTGTCAGTCTATATGCAACTTGGTCTGTCGGAACCAAAACCTACCAACATCTCTTTGCAGTTGGCTGATCGTTAAGTTACATATCCTAGAGGCATAGTGGAGGATGTTTTGGTGAAAGTTGATAAACTCATATTTCCTGCTGATTTTGTTATCTTGGATTTTGAGGAAGATAAGAAGATTCCCATAATCTTGGGAAGACCGTTCTTGGCTACGGGAAGGACCTTGATCAATGTGCAGAATGGGGAACTCACGATGAGGGTGTAAGACCAGAATGTCATTTTTAATGTCTTTAATGCAATGAAATTTCCCTCAGATGAAGAAGAATGCTTGAAGGTGGATTTTGTTGATTCTGTAGTTAATATAGAAATTGAGCAGGTGCTTAAGTCAGATTCTTTGGAAAAAGTTTTAGTTGGTGACTCTGATTTTGAAGATGAGGAAATAGCCGAGCAACTTCAGCAGCTAAATTCAGCTCCTTGGAAAAGGAGATTTGATTTGCCTTTTGAATCTCTTGGGTTAGCAGAACTTAAAAATTCGGAGGGGCGTCTGAAACCATCTATTGAGGAAGCTCCTACACTTGAACTCAAACCACTTCCGGAACACTTGAGGTATGTTTTTCTTGGTGATGCATCTACATTACCTGTTATTATTGCCTCTAACTTGTCAGCTAGTGCGGAAGAAAAGCTTTTGCGAATTTTGAGGGAGTTCAAGTCAGCAATTGGTTGGACCATAGCAGATATCATGGGAATCAGCCTTTCTTATTGCATGCACAAAATTCTGCTAGAGGAAGGAGCTAAGCCTACTGTTGAACATCAGCGAAGACTCAATCCTATTATGAAAGAGGTGGTGAAGAAGGAAATTCTTAAGTGGTTAGATGCGGGTATTATCTATCCTATCTCAGATAGTTCTTGGGTGAGTTCGGTTTAATGTGTGCCAAAGAAAGGAGGCATGACAGTTGTTGCTAATGAGAAGAATGAGCTCATCCCTACTTGGATAGTCACGGGGTGGAGAGTTTTCATGGACTATCGAAAGCTCAATAAAGCCACAAGAAAAGACCACTTTCCTCTTCCATTCATTGATCAGATGTTAGACAGGTTGGCGGGACACGAGTATTATTGTTTGATTTATGGTTATTCGGGCTATAATCAGATTTGTATTGCTCCGGAAGATCAAGAGAAGACCACATTCACATGTCCTTTTGGCACTTTTGCTTTTCGTCGAGTTTCTTTTGGACTTTGTGGTACTCCTGCAACTTTTCAAAGGTGCATGATGGCTATTTTCTCAGACATGATTGGCACGAATGTGGAGGTTTTTATGGATGACTTCTCAGTTTTTGGTACTTCATATGATGAGTGGTTGCATAATCTTGGCTTGGTATTGAAACGCTGTGTGGAGACTAACTTGGTGCTTTATTGGGAGAAATGTCACTTTATGGTGCAAGAAGGAATTATTCTTGGGCACAAGGTATCTGGTAATGGGCTTGAAATGGATAAGGCTAAGGTGGAGACAATCGAAAATCTTCCTCCACTTATCTCTGTTAAAGAAATTCGTAGTTTTCTTGGTCATGGGGGTTCTATCGGAGATTCATTCAAGACTTCTCGAAAATCTCTAAACCTTTGTGTAACTTTTTGGAGAAGGATGTTCCTTTCAAGTTTGATGATGAGTGCCTTGCAGCTTTTGAGCTCTTGAAGAAGAAGTTGACTACTACACCGTCATTATCGCACCTAATTGGGAGGAACCGTTCGAACTTATGTGTGATGCTAGTGACTATGCTGTTGGAGCTGTGCTTGGTCAAAGGAAGGATAAAATTTTTCATATGGTTTACTATGCTAGTAAAACCCTCAATGATGCACAGCTAAACTACACTACTACGGAGAAGGAGTTGCTAGCAGTTGTCTATGCTTTTGAGAAATTCAGATCTTATTTGCTTGGTACTAAGGTGATTGTGTACACGGATCATGCTGCTATTCGATATCTCATGTCGAAGAAGGATTCAAAGCCTAGATTGATTCGTTGGGTGCTTCTTTTGCAAGAATTTGATGTGGAAATCAAGGATAGAAAAGGCACGGAAAATCAAGTAGATGATCATCTCTCACGCTTAGAGGACCACGGTAAGGATTCGCATAACAAATCTCTTATTAATGAATCTTTTCCAGATGAGCAGCTTTTTGGAGTGCAAGATGAAGAGCCATGGTTTACAGATTATGTGAACTATTTGGTTAGCAATGTTATTCCTCCAGATCTTTCGAGTGCTCAAAGGAAGAAGTTTCTACATGATGTGAAGTGGTACCGTTGGGATGAACCGTTTTTGTTTAGACAAGGAGCAGATCAGATGATCAGACGATGTATTTCGTATAGTGAGACGAAGGGTATGTTGCGAGATTGCCACTCAACTGTTTATGGTGGTCATTATGGTGGAGAAAAGATAGCAGCTCGTGTGCTTCAAGCAGGTTTTTATTGGCCTACCTTATTTAAGGATGCTCATCGGTTTGTAATGAGTTGTGACCGATGTCAAAGGGTTGGCAATATTTCTAGAAGGAACGAGATGCCTCTTAACATGCTTCTTGAGGTGGAGATCTTTGATGTTTGGGGAATTGACTTCTTGGGACCTTTTGTTTCTTTATGCAACAATCAGTACATCTTGTTAGCTGTGGACTACGTGTCTAAATGGGTCGAGGTTAAGGCATTGCCGACCAATGATGCTAAGGTGGTACTGAATTTTCTTCATAAGCAAATTTTCACGCGTTTCGGGACACCACGTGCTATAATTAATGAGGAGGGGACACACTTCTGTAATCGTCAGTTTACTATGTTGATGGCGAAGTATAATGTGACGCATCGTGTTGCCACTGCTTATCACCCTCAAACTAATGGTCAAGCGGAAGTTTCTAACCGAGAGATCAAGAGAATTCTAGAGAAAGTGGTGAATCCGTCTCGTAAGGATTGGTCATTGAAGTTGGATGAACCTGTGTGGACGTACAGAACTGCCTACAAAACTCCTCTAGGTATGTCTCCGTTTCAGTTAGTTTATGGGAAAGCATGTCATTTGCCTGCAGAGTTGGAACATAAGGCATATTTGGCGTTGAAGAAATTGAATTTAGATATCACGGCTGCGGGTGCAAAACGGTTGCTTCAATTGAATGAACTTGAGGAATTTCGTGAGCAAGCTTACGAAAATAACAAAACGTATAAGGAAAAGGTCAAGAGGTGGCATGATAAGAGGTTGACGCCCAAGGCTTTTGTACCGGGTCAACAAGTGTTGTTATTTAATTCTCGCCTCAAGCTTTTTCCAGGTAAACTCAAGTCGAGGTGGTCGGGTCCATTTATTGTCAAGACGGTGTATCCACATGGAGCTATTGAAATTTATGAAACAACATCGGATCATGCTTTCAAAGTGAATGGACAGAGGTTGAAGCATTATTATGGGGGTTTGTTTGAACGTGAGAAGGTTTTCGCCATCTTGGCGTCGATGTGAATGATCGGAAGAATGTCAAGCTAATGACATTAAACGAGCGCTTCTTGGGAGGTAACCCAAGTGCTTTTATATATTTTGTTATTGTTTCTTTTCTTTCAAAAAAAAAATTCTTGAAAAGTAACTTTATGCGCCTGCAGCGCACGAGTACGCACCTGCAGCGCGCAAACCCTCTGCCCAGTTCGTGATTTTTGGCTTAAAACTCAAATTCTTCATATCTTTTATCCCAAACTCTTTTCCTATCTCCTAATTCACTTCTAAATCCGAAACCCTAATAATTCCTACTCCTATTTCATCTCCTAATACAAGCCTAAATTCATAACCTACATCTCCTATATATACGTACACCCCTAAATACTTACATCTCCTCTCTACAATCAAAGATTTTCAAGCTTCATCAATTTCAAGAGTGTAGGAGGCTTAATTCGAATTCTTGGGGATTAATTGTTGCAAGTACACCTCTACAATTCGTGGGTAATGATCTAAACTCTCTTTGTTATTAAGTCCAAATTGTGTTCTTGCTAATTTAGTGGAATTTCGAATTTTGAGGTTTGTATTGTTCTTGGTTGGAGATTATTGTTGGTTGATTATTGTGTGATATTGTTATGGCTCCTAAAAGGCAACGATTAGTGGGTAGTAGTAGTGGTACTCGTCCGTGTTCGGATGAGAATTCGAACTCGGGAGGTGAGATGGAGAAATTTGTATCTCCGGAGGCCGAGGCGGAGTTTACTCGGTTGTTAGAAAAGGGGTTGTTAGGGAGAGGATGTTTTTACCAACAAATTCGATTGAGATGCGTGCTATGATTCGAGAGAGGGGATGGGCTTATTTTTGTGAGTTTGCCAATGATGTCCCGTTGAATATAGTTAAGGAATTTTATGCAAATGCGAAGGTGGACAAGAATGATGTCACGGTGGTTAGGGGTATGGCGGTTGATTATTCGCCTCGTGCTATTCGAACACTCATTGGGCAGCAGCCTAAACCTAGAGGTGCTTCAGATTGGTCCAAGAAGACGAGGGAGGATGTTGATTTAGATGTGGTGATTGCTGAGATTTGTATTCCAGGCACTGTGTGGAAGTTCAGGACGGGTGTTACTAAGACTCATTTTCTTAAGACGTTGTTGACTAAATTTGCACGAGTCTGGCATTTATTTATTTGTCATAACATTCTACCCACTTCGCACACGTCTGAAGTGACTGTTGAGAGGGCCATTTTTCTTTGGGGGCTTCTTAAGGGTGAATACATTGATCTTGGTTATATGCTTAATCAGGGTATGCTCAGATTTATGGGAACCACAGCGGGTAGTATGCCTTATGCATCGATTGTTGCGAGGTTGTGTGAAGTTGTGGGAGTGAAGTATTATGATGATGAGCCTGTTCAGACAATTATGGGCCCTATTGATGATAATACGATTGACCGGATGTCGGATTGGGATGGAGGAGTTCAGCATCCGAGGGGCTTGGTTATGTTGTTCGTGGTGCTGGCACTAGTGGATAGGGAGCGGGCGCTCCGCCACGTGCACCGAGAGTTGATAGAGCTGAGAGTTCGAGAGCGGCTCCACCTCAGGGTATGGTGGATATGGCGGTTTTGGATGGTTACTTCCGTGGTATGACTCGGCGTATGGATTCTATGACTAGGAGGATGGATGCTTTGAATGTCCGCCACCGTGAGTATTCGGAGGACATGGCTAGTGCTTTGGATACAGCTTTTCGGTCGCCAGGTACTCCTGTTCAGTGGCCTCTGTTTGGAGCACGGACTCAGTATCCACCAGATTCACCCGAGGAGGGTGATGACTCTGATGAGTAGGTATGTTTTCTGTTATCCCTCGTATTTACTTCCATTCAATGAGGGCATTGAATATTTTAAGTTTGGGGGTGATTTGGGGGATTAGTAGTTGTATTTGTCGTTATATTATGTGTTCATATAGGATATCATGCTTTGAATATTAGTAGTAGTTCATGCATGTATGTTTGTATTATCTACGTTTGTTTCATGTAGGACATTTTATTTTGTTTTTATTTTTCGTAAACCATGTGAGTTCATATTAGTTGCATTTTCATGGCATGCATATTTCATGATCCCTTAGGATGAGCTGAATCTGATTGATAGGTAGATGTTTAATTGAGTGTGGTGATGATGAGTAGAGGGCTGATTTATAGTTCCTAGGAATCGACTTGCATGTTACGGGAACAAAATTTTTACACAAACTCATTGGGTGCTTTTGGGCTAGGTTAGGGTCATGCTTGTTTGGATGCTTTGAGATTTAATCACCTGATTATATTTAGAATTTTCGTTATTCCCTTGATGGCGTAGGAGCATTAAAATCTAAGTTTGGGGGAAACCAGGGATTTCATGCAAATAATTGTCAATAATGGCTAGGTGTCAAATGGCTAGTAGCCGGCTCATATTTATATGAGTAGTCTAGGGTTGGAAATGAGAAAGGCTCATTCCAGATTGCATATATAAAAAAAAATCAGAAAAAAAGAGTCAATAAGTTAATTGTTTATATGCAAAATTAACCAGAGTGAGCTCTTTAATACTCTAGTAATTAAGTCTGAGGGGACTTAGTCCTAGTAACCTAAAGCCCTTGTGGTTTGGGATTGCTGACCTAACACTCGCTACATGGGTATTATTGTATAAGCCTTTAGGGGTCTCATTCATTGCACGATTAAATAAGCATGCGTATTGTATATAGTGTCGTAGTAATAAAGCATGAATTCCTAGCGAACTTGAATAAGGATGGAGGTGTTCCTAGGTTATGAAGTGTCTACAGTCTATTCTATTTATAAACCTGTGATTGTCTTGGCGAAGGATATGTATGATTTTTGACCTAGTTTTGGGAGTATTTCTGATGAGTATTGCACACACGCACGTTTCTGTCATGTACTGTTAGTATATGGGGACTTAGTCGAGCTCTGCTTGGATTTATTCGCATTCTTTGAGATATTTGATTGTTAGTTGGTTTTGGTGAGTTTGAAGGGGATCTTTGCATTTTTCATATTAGTTGCATTCATGCATTGCATTGCATTACGTTAAATGGATTTTGTGGGTACATTCGCTATAGGCCCTCACGAGACCTTACTCGTCCACTAGGGCTGCCTAGGGGTTTAAAGGGCTTGTTGCATATGCCAAATGCAACCGTGATCACCTACGGAAGTGGTACTAGTTAGTTAATTAGATGTAATTGTTTATGCTTGAGGACAAGAATCGGTTTAAGTTTGGGGGTGTGATAAGTGGATTTTATATCCACTTGAAACATTCCATATCGGCTTAAATTGGTGTACTTGGACTCAAGTTTTTGGTATTTTTGATGTGTTTTGCTTAAATGTGCAGGTTTGCAAGAATGTTGATTAGGGATGAATTTTCTATTGTTTGGAGTTGATTTATGATATGGAATGAAGAACGGCGTCTTAATATCAAATACCAAGAGGGTTATGATTCAAGGAATTGAAGACGGGAAGTTCGTGCAAGAAGAACGGAAGAAAACGGCTCAGAAACGAAGAAAACGGAAGAAAAATCAGTTCGGCAGGAAGAGTATGCACCTGGAGCGCATAAACGCGTTCCTGGAGTGCCTAGAACAGCAGAGACGTGCACTGGGAGCGCGTACCACGCGCTGGGGGCGCATAAATTCGCTGAAAAAATCCTGAAATGTCCGTTTTGCCCCTATTTCGAATTCTATTTGTATTTTTGGTACCCAAACCTATTTCTAATTGTATTGTAGGTTGATTTTCTTGTTGGGCAAGATATTTAGGCCTATAAAAACGCATCTTAGCCTTGTAAATTATATCGTTATTCATTGTAACTTAGAATTGCAAGGGAGAGAGTGGAAAAGGATTCAACGCTCGGTGGCAAGCACGGATCTAGATCTACTTCATCTTTTGTATACGTCGAAACATATATTTGTTTTCTCAACTCTTCGCTTTATTAATATTATTGTTCTTTTCTTTCATATCTTGTTAATTATCATGTTTTCATCAAATCCCATGACGATGAACGGTTCAATTATGGGCTAATCGTTGTCATGGGATTCTAACGGATTTATTTATGGAACTTAGTATCTTGATGCTTTAAAGAACTGTGTGTGGTGTTTATCTGATATCCTCATATGGTTATGCTTAATAGATAGATGCGTTGCGAACATCTAAATTGTTAATCTCTTGTGAAGTGAAAGTGGATCTTGAGATTTAGAACTTGCCATGCTAGCATAGGTTCATAATTGTTTATCAATATGATTCGTGGTGTGAGATGAAAATACTTATACTACCCTATGTGATCTTAATGGATAACCTGTTCTTCAACCGTTATGTTTTCAAATTCTATAGACATATAGGGTCTGAGCATAATTGGTGTCTATTCATCTTCTATCTCTTTTGTGGATGTATGTTTAGTTTGGAATGCGTATGCTGACAGGTAGCGTATACTTGTTTCGTGTTATCCAATCAGATATCAAAACCATTGCATATAGAGATTAAAGGCGTCAGATCTAAGGGAAGTATTTAATGAAGTTAGGATCCCATGTTTATTCTCATATTAGTAATTCGATTTCAATCTCATTAGTTACTTTAATTCTTAGTTTAATATTTGCATCCTAGTTTAATTTAGATAATCAACCCCAAATTTGTTATTTTTCTTAGAGCAACTCCAATAGGGGTTGCTAAGAAGGTTGTCAAGCCTACATGGCAAGGCAATCTTGGTTGCTAACCTATTGGAGTGGGGAGGTTGCCTCTTGGTTGCCTAGCAAGGTTGCCAAAATTTGGCAACTTCCTAATTTGGATAAAACAAATTAAACAATTCAAAAGAATATTTACCTCTATCCACCATTATGTTTTTGATATTTTTAATTTTTAAAATAAAGTGTATATGGGGACCACATTAGCAACTTTTGGAGTTGTTAACTATTGGAGTAAAATTTTAATAAAAGTTGCTAACAATGACATGGATGTAAGAGAAAATAAAATATAATATAAATGTTGATTTGGCATAGATTGGCAACCCTTAAAGCAACTTGTTATTGGAGATGCCCTTAGCAGTGAATTAAAACCATACATTGTTGCATAGGCATATTTTCTGATTAAAACTTAACCAGATCTCTGCGGAACGAACTTAAATTATATTACTTGTGACTACGTGCGCTTGCGTAATTTTGTGATAACAATACACAATTTTGGAAAATGGCACTATACATACATAGAGAGTGGCGCAAAGAATGGATGTGTCAGTAAATAATAATGTAATTGTGATTGATTTTAAATTAAAGATTAATTTACTAATGTAATTGTGATTGATTTTAAATTAAAAATTATGATTAATCTGTAATATATAATTATATATTATAGTATGATTTTAGTTGATATTTATGAAAATTGGTTTGTAATATATAATAATCCAATTTTGATTGACTTCAAATTAAAAGATTGTTCAAGTTAATAAACATTTAATCACTTTAAAAATATGTAATTTATGCATGTTCTAAATAATATAAATTTTTTATTTCAAAAAAAATTGTTAAATAACCACGATAAGTAAATTAGGATGAGAATGATATGATTAATTTAATTTTTGTGGTAAATTCTGATTGTCTCTTATATATATTTATGAAAATTAATCTGTAATTTATATTAATGTAATTATGATTAATTGTAAATCAAAAGAGTGGTAATTATATTGCGAAAATTGCTGAATATTATATATTTGTATAATCCTGATTATTTTTATTTTAAATATTAATTTATTATAATATTTTTTGTCATTAAAAATTATGTAAAATATGGATATGTTAAATCAAGCAACTACTATACTTTTAAATTAGAATTGTTAAATAACCACAGTTAATATAATAATAGGATGAGATAAATAAGGAAATTTTTTAATATAATATGATTAGTCTAAATTTAGGAATCACCTCAAATTGGTCCTAAAATAATTCATAATTTTCTGATTGGCTAAGTGCATATAACTGTATGCCTGGGACAAAAGAATATTTTTATATTAGTAATCATTGTAGCATTTATATATTTATATTATGAAGTATGGGTAACAAATTAGTGTATATTCAAGTTAATTTATTAGTAGACAATTAGATAATGGCTAGAGGGCACGACTTGATATTTAAAAATAATTTTGATGAAATCGGATTGCTAATCTTCAATTTTATAACTGCATAATGAGATTGAATTGTTATCTCGGTTCAAATAAAATAAAAGCGTGATTTTTTCCCCGTTTATTATGACATGATTTGCTATTTAAATATTGGTATCTTGCTAATGTTTCCATGTTGGTTGAGTTATTACCATAATTAGCGTAATTCTGTAAATATATAGTTGTTATTTAATAAAAGTGAAAATAAATTACATGAGAAATTTATTATTGAATATTTTTTTATTAAAAGTATATATAATATATAAGCATGTTAAATTAAATAGTTATTATTTTTTAATTAGAATTGTTAACTAAAAAGTTGGTGTAGAAAGATAAATAAGGAAAACTTTTAATATGATATCATTGATCTAAAATTTATGAATGGAATTTGATTGGTTCTAAAATAATTACTGGTTTTTGATTAACCGTATGTGATAGACTCATGTATTATAATAAAGGATTAAACACATATTTTTATTCAATGTTATAAATATATAGCAAAATAAAACATTGTCGGGTATGGAATTGATTCAATATATACTATACATGCATGTATAGTATATATAATATAAGCATGCATGCGATCCACTTGAACTTGACAGGTTATGAATTACAAGGTTTACTTGACTTGGTGATGTAGATCATGACCTTGACACGCTATAAATTACAAGGTTACTTGACCTGGTCCCGTAGATTATTTGCTTCCCCTTGCTTGCCGTGTCTACGTCTAGTGTGGAAAGTTTTATGAATTAAATGTTAGAGAAATGTATGCCACCGGTCTACACACTCTAAATACCTTGGAAGTTGGGGAAACTCTTTCAAGCTGTTATCACCGGACAACATTTGTTTGTAGTCTCCGGATTACATAATATTTTCGTTAAAGGTAGTACTCCTGCTGGGTCCTATTTACTGCGAGCTGGTCAACATTATGCACATTTTGAAAAATTTATAAGGGCATATAATCAAGTAGCTCTGTGTGAACTCTTGCTATAAGGGCAGTTCTTTAGTTAATGTCTTACTCAGGTAACGATTTATAATGTCGACTAGTATTAGTATGCACAATGTGAATCTTTAGTACGAAAAACTTCTGCGTACATATATATTATCGAGTTCTTGTAAAAAACAAGGTTTACATGACCTGGTCACGGAACGGTCGTACTAGCAAAAGTCCGCAATAGATAAATATGCCTAGAAAGCTGAATAACTACTTTCTGTTGAAAATTGTAATATATATAGAACGACTAATCAGATTAACTTGAACCTGATCTTGACACGATATGGATTACATGGTTTATTTTACCGTATGGCTTGACTGAATAACAAGGCGGATTATGTTATCACATTAATTAAAATGAACACGGACTTGAAACTCGAAAATATCATCTCTGATAAGCACTGGACTTGGTGGAAACAGCGAATGATGCATCAACCAAAAGCGGCATTGGGTTTAACGGACTATTCCATTACTTGTGATTGACATGTGTTTTCAGTGAACAATTAGGCAACAACATGCATGCAACAGTGCATGTAGCTAGGCAGCGCTGGTAGCGTGGCCTTCGCCTTACCTACGTAATTGTGTTTATTTAGGGAGAATGAAATGGATCAAACAAAAGGAACAATGGAGGAATGATGAAAAGTTTGAAAGAAAATGAAATGGGAAATTTGAATTTTAATTTAGGTTATTAGGAAGGAACCGGAGAAGAAATAAAAAAAATTGAATTTGTATTTATAATATAGTTCTGAATGCAATTGTTTCAGTCACAGTCCTAAGCTCTCTCAAAACTATACATTGGGATACTCCCTTGGTCTCGTTCTCGTAATCTTTTCTCTGAGAATTGTTTTCATTCATATATACTAAACCAACTCTGTTTTCAATATGCACTTGTAAACAATATTTCAAGATTGTTTAGCGTGACTAATACGAAATGAGAACTTATATGAAACTGCGAACTTGTCTAGCATGACATCAACCACCTGAACTTGTCTGTATTATCCTTTCAGCTACCTGCTTTTGTTTCCCTGGTTGACGGGTATCTTACCTATTAGAGTTTGGTAGACTGGTAGTTCCAGGACGTGACTTCCGTGTCTACAATAATAGATCAGATTATGAATGTCATCTGGGTGACGACAAACGAAGGAAAGTTTGAAGTAGAGCTAGTTAGTTGAATAAACCTACCAAGGGCATCATGTGACATAGTTCATGTTCTCACAGTTTTTCATTTTTCAAGAATGATTTTAAGTTCACTTTTAAATTTTCCAAAACAGTTTGCAGTTAGGGCCTTAGGGGAGGCCCTTGTAGATGAAGCTTACAGTAGATTAATCTGAAAAGTTATAATTTCTGAGATAATTATATAGTTGAGATAACCAAGTTACTTAAAGGAGATTGAATAAGCTCGCTGTCTGAATGACTGGTTTCTGTCCCAGTTTTTATTGGCCTCAAGACTTAAGAGCTCCATGGCAATGATTTTCAGCGTTCTAATTCTCCAAAATGCAGCTTCATTTTGCAGTGACTGTTAAAACTTAAAACATGTTTTCTGCAAGCAGCTGTGGATCCTATATTAATATTGCAGGAGCTCCTTGTTTAGAACCGAAAAAAACTTCTCTTGTTTGCACATATTTAGTACAGTTCTGTATGTGTCATGTGTGATAATTTAACAGATTCTGATTTAGTCGCTGGAGACTAGAAAAATACATCTTTAGGTAATACTCCCTCCGTCCCAATTTATATGACCTCTATTCCTTTTTGGGACGTCCCAAAAAGAATGAACCTACTATTCTTACTATTTTTGAACACTATTTTTCACTATTACACCCACTACGTCTCCATTTTATATTCTTTTTTTATTAAATAAACATTATAACACCCATTACTTTTCACTATTACACCCACTACTAAACTTTTATATAATATAATACACAACACACGAACTTAAATAATGACTTCTGCAGTCAAGTGTGCAGTCAAGTGGCTAAAGGAACCAATCACAGTCTGCCAACAAACAAAGTCAAAAAGTTTTGCTTAATATTTGGGAAATGTTGACCGAGTCATTTAATCCGGGACAGAGGGAGTAGTACATTTTATACAATTTGGTCATCATAATTTTAATGTAACTATATTTTCTATACGATTTGGTCATCATAATTTTAAGGTTTTGTATGTTACTAGTTTTATTTTTCTTATAGTTGACTTATAAGAAAATTCGAATTTTTAGCACAATGTTTAGTGTTCGGGTCATTGAGTACCTTAGTTTCTATAAGGTTCCATTCCTGTACCAAACGTACAACACTTCGTTGGCTCACTCTGTTTCAAACGGACATGCTCAAAGTATTGGTGCTATTTAATCAGTATACCACCACATTCATATTTGATAGGAAAAAAATGCCCATGGCAGAACAAATAGAATGACATAGTTCACCTTCTACATTTAGTTGAGTCTTAAATAATCTCTTTAAAATCTTTTCATTTGCTGTCCTCATTCTCATGTACTGCCGCAATTCTCTTTCTCGAAAATGTCTGAAAATCAGTCACACTCTCAGCTTTCAGTCACAATCCTAAGCTCTCTCAAAAGTTCAAAACTCTGTCCCATTATTGTAATCTTTTCTGGAGATTTATTTTCTTTCATATTAGTAATCCAACTCTTTATTCAGTAGGCACCTATAATTTTTTTTAAAGATTGCTTAGCATGTCCAGCATGACTTCAACCACCGGAACTACAAGATTAATTCAAAAATGTTCGGTGGACGTTATAGCCTCTCTAATTAGGCCCTTTACTCTGTACGGTTCATATGGGTAAATAAACCATTCGGCTACTGCTTTTGGTTCCCTGGTTGAAGGGGACCTTACCTAGTAGAGTTTCGTTGTGCCAAGAGGTATCTTGCATGTAAACAATAATAGATCAGATTATGAATGTCATTTGGGTGACGAGGTACAAAAGTGATAAATTATATATGTTTATGTAATACTATATATACAAGAGAGATGAGAGAGTATATAGAAGAGATGTTTTTGTTGTATTTAGAAGAGAGGTTGATACATGCTTTTATAGGAAGAAAATGCTACAGTAAAACCTATTGATACATCATTGCATATGTCATTTTGGTTGTTGAATGGTTGGTGAAGGTTGAATATTTATTTGGTTGAATGTTGAATTGTAGTTGTTGAATGGTTGGTGTTGAATATCTTGACACTCCCCCTCAAGTTGGGCAGTCGGTGCTTCAATGCCCAACTTGCGTAAAGTCTCATCGAAGGCTTTAGTATTGACTGCTTTTGTCAGGATATCAGCTAATTGATCCTTTGATCGAACAAACGGAAGTTTGATTGTCTTATCTTCCAATTTGTCCTTAATGAAATGTCGATCTATCTCGACGTGCTTCGTTCTGTCATGCTGGACCGGATTTTCTGAGATACTTATAGCTGCCTTATTGTCACAAAATAGCTTACATGCTATTTTCTGTGGAAAACCAAGTTCATTCATGAGTTTCCGAATCCATAGGATTTCGGTTATTCCTTTTGCAATTCCTCTGAATTCTGCCTCTGCACTTGATAAGGCCACCACCTTTTGTTTTTTACTTCTCCAGGTGACCAAGTTACCACCTACTAGAGTAAAGTACCCAGAAGTGGATTTCCTGCCGTCACGATCTCCTGCCCAGTCTGCATCTGTGTAGGCAATTAGATCCAGATGATCATTTTTGGCGAAGTAAATTCCTGTGCTACTTGTACCCTTTAAGTACCTCAAAATTCTCATTACTGCTGTCATGTGTTGTACTTGTGGGAGATGCATGAACCTGCTTACCACTCCTACAGCATAAGCTATATCTGGTCTTGTGTGAGCTAAGTAAATGAATTTTCCCACAATCTTCTGATATTGTTCTCTTTTAGCCAGCTTTGCTCCTTCAAGAACTTGAAGACCATGATTAGCAACGATCGGTGTCTCAGCTGGTTTACAGTCTAGCATTCCTGTTTCTACCAGAAGATCAAGGATATACTTTCTCTGGTGAATGAAGATTCCTTGTTTCGATCTTAGAACTTCTATGCCAAGAAAATACTTGAGAGTCCCCAAATCTTTCATCTCAAATTCTTGAAATAGTTTTCCTTTTAAGTCAGTGATCTCTTTCTCATCATTTCCAGTGATAATCATATCATCCACATAAATTATCAAGCAAGTGATTTTATCTCTAACCTTCTTCAAGAATATGGTGTGATCTGAGTTGCTTTGATTGTACCCAAACTTCTTCATAGCTTTTGTGAATCTTCCGAACCATGCCCTAGGGGACTGTTTTAGCCCATAAAGTGCCTTCCTCAGTCTACATCCTTCTCCATCTCCAAATTCCTGAGAATACCCTGGTGGTGCCTCCATATATACTTCTTCATCAATACTTCCGTGAAGAAAAGCATTTTTTACATCAAACTGGTATATGGGCCACTCCTTGTTTGCTGCTATTGAAAGCAAGACCCGTATTGTATCAATCTTGGCTACAGGAGAGAAGGCCTCAGAATAGTCAATTCCATATGTCTGGGTATATCCTTTAGCCACCAGTCGTGCCTTGTATCTTTCAACAGTTCCATTTGCTCGGTATTTGATAGAGAATACCCATCTGCAACCTACCTTTTTCTTTCCTTTCAGTAGGATGCATTTTTCCCATGTTTTGTTTCTCTGTAGAGCTGAATACTCATCCTCCATAGCTTGTTTCCACTTTTTATTTCCAAGGGCTTCCTCCACTGTTTTGGGAATGTCAGTGGAGTATATAGAGGCGGTAAAAGCCATGGCTGTGCTGGACAAGTTCTCATTGCTGATTCTCTCTACAGGATATTTAGACCGTTGGGCCTCATACTCTGGATCATATCTTCTCGGTGGAACTCCTCTTGTACTTCTCGGGGGTAACTGATACCTGTTTGGAATATTATCACTAGAAAAAATATTAGTTTCAGTAATAGCATCAGTTCCAGAGTTCTCAGAATTAACCTCTTTTGAGGAGAGGTCATCAGAAGGATGCTCACTAGACGGAACTGGAGTGGACATAAGAGGAGATACTGATGGAGGAGGAGATACTGATGCTTCAGGAGCAACATCGGTGGTATTACCTACATGGTATCAGAGCGTGTTCGATCTTGCGCTCCTGATTGCTTCCGCCATTATAGGTGTTATTCCTCATCTTTTATGTTATGTAATTTTCTGGTCTAAAGAGCTGCAGTGGGTACTGCACGCAAGGTGTTTGATTAAATGTCTGTGAGAGAAAAACTCTCCTGTGTCAATGCATTTGCTTCTGTCATGAAATTAAAGAGAAGAGAATTGTTGGGACTTCAAGAAGCCAGAGCCCGAAGCCAGTACCGGTGCCAGAAGCCAAGATGCCAGTGCCCGAGTCCGAAGCCAGTGCCCGAGCCATACGAAGTTCAAGCTAACGAGCTTCTCTCCAATCCCACTCTTTAGCTTGAGGGGGAGTGTTAAAGTATGCAGTTGCCCTTATGTTAGGCAGTCAAGAATGGCTGCAACAGCAGCCTTGCAACCTTCAACAATGGCTGCATGAATTAGGCAGTCAAGAATGGCTGCAACAGCTGCCTAACACCTTAATATTCTGTCCCCTTGTGCTGCCCAATATATGCTCTGTGAAGCAGTCTCTCTATATAAACAGCCATTGTATCTCAGTTTAAAATAAGCTAGAGTACTAAATGTAGCCTCTAAATGTATTCCCGTTCTTATCTAATACAAGCTTGTTTTATGTTATTGTTCTTGTCATTAATGCTTCCGCTAGTATAATGGATTCCTACAAAAAAAAAGTAGGAATGTAGAGCTTTTCAGAGAAAAAACTTGCTAGGGCATTTTATGACATGGTTCATGTTCTCACAGTTTTTTAAGAAAGATAAAATTGAAACTAGAATGATTTTATGTTCGCCTTCAAATTTTTCAATAAAAGTTGCAGTTTGGGCCTCAGGGGGAGGCCCTCGTGGATGAAGCTTAAAAGCTCCAAGGCGATGATCGATGAATGTTTAGCTTTATTTAGCAATAGAGGTTTTAATCCAATTCAGAAATTTATCAGATAAGTGCAATAAAGGTTTTAATTCTCCAAAATGCAGCTTCATTTTGCAATGATTGTTAAAGATTAAAACATGTTTTCTGTAAGCAGCTATGGATCCTTGATTATTATTGCAGGAGCTCTTTGTTTAGAACAGAACAAAGTTTCTTTGGTTTGCACTTATTCAGTACACTTCAATATGCGAGATGATGTATCAAATGCTGAATTACATCTTTAGGTAATAATACATTCTATACAATTTCGTCTAAAGAAAAATGTCCCAATAAAAATTTGAAAATATGAGAATTTTTTTCCAAAATATAATGAGTGCTTCTAAAATAAATTTTCTAGATCCGCACTTGCTTACGAAAAAATTTCATATTTTTAAACACAATATATAATGTGCTGATTATTGAGTACTTATATAAATTCAACAAATAGGAATAATGTAATTTAAAATGCAACAAGCTTAAATTTAGAAATCTATACTCTTTATATTGAAAACCATTTTGTGGAATATAGTAGTATACCAAAATACCAAATTTTGGTGATCAATATATAATTTAACTAATAAATTTTATTTCAAACTCAGATTCGATACAACTATATAATTAAACAAAATTTATTTACCTAACCCACCTCTTTGATTTTTCCGAATTCTATTCCCTATAAATATATAATTGAATAATATTTATTTATTTAGAGTCGTGTCAAATCTGATACCAAGCCACTTATGCTATCCAATAAGATTTACAACTTTCACATTAAGTTAGTTACAACTACATGTTTAAGTAATGCGAGATTATATTTATTATCAATAATTTAATATCCTTTTTTAATTAATAGTTTAATCTCAACTCTGGGGGTTATCAGCTAGTGAAATATGTGATTTTGGACACCACAATCCACCACAATCCTGACCAAAATTTATTATAGAAAAATACAAAGTACCATACAATTAAACATACATAAGACAATAATTGCAATACAAGAACCATACAAGCAAACATACCTAGAACATTCTAGTAACACCTAGAACAGTAATTACAACCGCATGGCAAGTAAAAGAGACTGCAAAACACATTTCTTAGCAAACCTGTTTCTCTAAGCCCGAATGATCTGACTCCTCCGCATCCTCGATTTCTTTTGTGTCCTTTCAAATTTCTGGAAAATCGCAAAAATCAGCCACAAGTACTTATCTGTAAAAATGTTTCCCACAACAAACCCAACTACCAGCCCACTTCCAAGTCCTGCTAATATGAATAGCCAATCAAATCCACTCGGAAACTTATCATCATCAGAATCGTCCTCGTCGTCATCAGGTGGTGACAGCACAGTTCCACAATTCATAGATAAAGGAAATCCACAAAGTCCCGAGTTTTCCATGTAAGAATTGTTGTCAAATGTTTTGAACTGCGGGCCTTGTGGTATGTGACCACGTAGGAGGTTGTGAGACACATTAAAGAAAGCGAGAAAATTGAGTTGTGTTGCTAACTGTCCAGGGATGAATCCTGAGAGCTTGTTCTGTGAAAGGTCCAATGATTCAAGCTGTGTTAGGTTCCCGAGGGATGGAGGAATTGGACCTGTAAGATCATTGTTTGAAAGGTCGAGCAACTGGAGAGCCTCTAGACTTCCAAGAGATTCCGGAATCTTCCCTGTGAATTTGTTATTTGAAAGGTTGATAACAGTGAAAAAATTTGAAATCTTTCTGTACTCCGTCTCCACGCCTTTGTTGGTAAGAATTATTGAGTTGTAATATGAGATAGTGTATGTGTACAAGGTGCCAACGCCACTCTGCCACCTAAAGCTCATATATGTCTGTATATATGGTTCCATATTTGTACGGAAAACTTTCATTGCATTCCAAATCTGGATATATTCATCAGGCAAAGCACCAGTTAAAGAGTTATGAGAGAGATCAATAATGCACAGCATTGGGAACTCTGATGGATTTCTTGGACTTCCAATTTCACCATGAAACATGTTGGAATGGAGTAGTAGAACTTGGAGTTGTGAAAGAGTCCCCAACCAAGTGGGGAATGTTTGTTTCATCACATTATTCGATAAGTCCAAAATCTGTAGCATTTTACAATTTGACAGCGATTCTGGAACTTCCCCTTTTAACTGGTTTTGACTCAAATCCATCACCTTCAAGTTGCATTCTTTAGGGTATACTTGAGGAATTGTACCAGAAAAGTTGTTGTCTTGGAGAACAAGGGCTTCCAAAGAATTTGCAAGGCACTGTGGGATTGGTCCACTCATGCTGTTATTCGACAAATCTAGTACTTTAAGAGACATGGCAGCACATATCATGGGTGAAATATCTCCGGTTAATCTGTTGTTAAACATCGAGTACACAACTGTATTTGGTGGTGGAACAGGGAGATTCCCCTGTAGCATATTATTATCTATTTCTATAACTTTTAAACTCTTACTTCGAATAGCAACTGGATTCTGTTGAATTCCTGTTAGGTAATTATCAGAAAGTGTAATTACCTCCAAATTAGTACTTGCATTCCAAATCCAGTGTGGTATATTACCATGAATATTGTTTCCATCCAGATAAAGATGGATTAATTTACTCTGGAACTGCAGAAAGTGTGGGAACTCCGTTAAGTTACAATGGCCAAGATTTAAAAGTTCAAGCTTTGGAAGAGTGAAGTTAAAGTGATGGGGAACAAGTAAATTAATATGGCACCCAGATATATCGAGAATGGTTAGGTTTCTTGAACAAAGAAAAAGGTCAGCCTCTAGTGTGCCAGTAAAGTTATTTTCTGCAAGGAAAAGAACTTCCAGGTTATTGAGTTGAGAAATTGAGCGAGGAATTTGACCTGTTAGCTCATTAATGGCCAGACCTAATCCAATTAATTGGGTCATGTTCATCAGCCACAACGGGATTCCGCCAAAAAGGTAATTTTGGTCAAGGTAAAGATGAGTAAGCTGGGTTAGGTTTGCAAGAGATGGTGGAATATCACCAATTAGATTTGTTTGATCAAGGTTTAAGTAAGAGAGTTTACTAAGCTTCTGAAGCCACGAAAGATCCCCTGAATTATTGAACATGTTAGATGCAATTGATAAACGAGTGAGTTGGGTCAGGTTACCGATTGAGGGCGGAATTGATCCCGAAAAATAGCAACTTTTGAGTCGCAACGTAGTGACTGACTGCAGATTTCCGATTGAGGCCGGTATCTTACCAGAGAAATTCGTCAAAGCAATATCAAGTTCCCTCAAGGAGCTTGTTTTGTTAAACTCTGGAAGGTAACCACTGAGATTTAGATTGTCGCTCACATTAAGAACAAGCAGGCCTGGTAGATTGAAAATGGCAATCGGAAAGCCTCCATGCAAATAGTTGTGAGACAGATCAAGCGAAGTCAATTTGGACATTCCCGACAACTCGAGTGGAATTTGGCCGGAAAATGAAGAGTATGAGAGGTTTATAGAGGATAAACTTGAAAGATGGGAGATCTCGGATGGGATTGAAGAGTTCATAAAGTCATTTTCGGCAAGGTTTAAGTTCCGGAGATGAACAAGGCTGAACAGGGTGCTGTTGGAGTGAAGAGTAGCAGTTATTAGACTACTACTGAGGTCAACACCAATAACGTAACCAGTAGCCTCATCACACTCAACCCCGTCCCACGAGCAGCACTCACTGCTGCTATGACCTCCAGCCTTCCAAGATGCCGTCTTCAAGTAAGCAGATGAATTAGAAGAGGCAAAAAGGCTTTGCTTAAAGTGTAAAAGAGCAGACCTTTCGTGATCGTGGCATGACTGAGTAGTATTAACAGTATAGGACAAAGCAATGACATGAAGAGAGTACAGAAGAAACAAGAATATTAAGAGTTTAAAGCTATGTAGCGCGGCCATAGCAGATAATCAAATAGCTATGTGTAAACTTTTGTGATATGTGCGGTACTCAATGTACTAGTATATATATATAGACCCACTGTGAGTCTTAACAGGGGAAAATTTGTGTTTGTATTATTAAAAAAAATGGTTATGTAAGAATTTTAAAACAAATTATAGACAATTGCCTGGCATGAGAAGGCGATATATATGTATTGTTTGGTTGTGGAGAAAAAATTGGAATGGAATAAAATGATAAAGAAGGTGATGGATTGAAAATTATTAGACAATATATTAGATATCTATAATATAATAAATATTTAATATATTGTCTAATAAAATTATGAAAATAAACCAACGAAGTGAAATGGAAAGATTCGAAAGAAAATGAGTGAATTTTGAACATTTATTCATAATGGAAAAAGTATGACAATTTTGAACACTTGCGCCTGATATTTGTTGCTCAACTTGCTTCGCAAGAGTCTCGGCGAATTTATACACTTACGTCATGTACGAATTTTAAAACCAATTATAGACAATTGCGATGGCTAAAATTTTAGTTATAAATAAATTTCACACTGTCTGCGTCTCGTTTGAAAGTTTTAACAATGCATTTTCCACAAAAAAAAGTTAAACAAATTTATATCACTCCTCTACGTACTTGGCTTCGGAGTTGGGACATTATTTCTTTAATTCTTTCTGAAGATTCTCCGACTTTTTTAAATTTTATTTTCAAATTCGGATTAAATATAATTATGTCAGAAAATATGCAACAAAAAACAAACGATAAGTCTCTGTTGCTTTTGGAAAGATAAAACTATGAACTGTCTGAACTCTGAACCACTTGATTGATTACCAAGGCAGATTATGTTATCAAGTGGCAAAAAGAAAGAAGAAAGATAGTGGCAACTGGCAAGTCCTTGAGCTAATTGTTACTATATAGTTACTATAATTTAATCTTTTACATAACAAAGCCATAATGTGATTAATGTTGCTTCTGTAATTTTATATGGAATATATCTACCAATTTTAGAACCCAAATTTAACATACAAATGAAAACAAATACGGACTTGAAACCGAAATTATCATATCCCATAGCACTGTTCTTGGTGGAAACAGCAAACAAGGCATCAACCAAAAGCGGTAATGGATTATGGGTGGTGACCATCTTCCATCGCTTGTGATTGACATGCATGATCGATGAATAATTAGGCAACATGCGTGCATGAGTGACTGCAAATTTAGACGATAATATTTGTGAAGAAAATGGATATAATACAGAATATGGCTTGATGAGGAACCATTATTATCCTTGAGTTGTTTGAAGTTCCACAGTTTTTCATGTCTTCAAGAAAGGAACTAATCTCAGTTTCTTCGTAGAAGTGTGGTAGAAGTGTGGATTTGTGATAAAGTTATGTATAAAACTTTAGATGCACAGTTGATTTGTGAAAATCATGTAGGCGAGTAATTATCATATAATTTCGACTCATTCTTTCCATGGAGAATTGTTTTTCTAATATTCTAATGTTTAAATGGCTGAGGAAAGATTATTTTCAGAAATTAGTAATTCTTTAGGACTTTCTGCAGACAACAAACTTGACTTAGGTCTGCGATTATCAAATTGTGATTGATAACAATTATAAAATGTTTGCTCAATGTCAAATTGTGAGAATAGAAGCCAGAAAACCAGTATGGGAAGGCCAAACCAAAGAAAAACTACCATTTCCTGCGCACAAGATAACGCGTCCTTTCTGCATGAAGAGTTGTTCACTATCCATAGGCACAACATCTATATCTCTCCTGTAAAGTTTTATCAATGAATTTTCCACACAAAAAGTTAGAGAAATGTATGTCACTGGTCTACGTACCTTGGGAGGATTGGGAGTAAGGAAAATTCTTCTAAGCTACAATCACTGGAGTCTGGACAACAATCTTTTCTAAAGATTCTTTAACTTATCTTCTCTCTTTTTTTTCTTCTTCAAAATCGGACTTTATTTTAAACCACTAAATATAATTTTGTCAAATAATAGTTTTTAACAGAAAATATTGGAGAAGTGACAGCAACAAGAAACAAACGAGAAGTCCTTGATGTAGTAATGTACTGTCCTGAACTCTGAACCACTTGACTGTAATATTAGGGCAGATTATGTGATGAAGAAGAAGAAAGATAGTGGCAACTGGCAAGTCCTTGAGCTAATTTATATGTGTAATTACCAATTTTAAAACAACCCAAATTTAACACGTTAATAAAGCTAACAATTAAGGACTTGAAACCAGAAATTATCATCTCCGATAAGCACTGATATTGGTGTAAACAGGTACTATTAGTCATTGATTTGTATGAATGAATATTAATTAGGCAACATGCAGGCAACTCCGGTAACGTGGCCTTGCCTTGACTCATGCACGGTGCTCCAGATGGAAATGTTCAAATCCCAGTGAACAGATGGAACGATAACTTCATCTTCGCTAAATCAGTTTCAGAGTCCAAATACATTTTTTTTCACCTGTCTCAAATAATCTCTTTGAAACATGATCTGCAACTGCTCCCAATAGATAAATATGACTAGATAGCTAAACCTATACTTCTAAACTTTTTATACAAACTAAACCCCTCCTTGGGACAAATTTTTTATCTCTAAGTAAGTTTGAGTCAAAATATTTTATTTGTCATGTAAGAATTTAGAACGGATTGTAGACAGTTAAAGCTGTCTAAAATTTCAAAATATAAAACTATTGATTCTGTCAAAGAACTTTAGACAACGAAGTTGACCCCATGTAACCATGAAATCTAACATTAGGGGGAGAAAAATTTAGTGAAGCTGTCTGAATAACCACTTTGTGAAAGACTTGGACTTGGTCTCGTAGTTCATTTGCTTCCAGTCACTGAAATATCACACAAGGTTTTATCCATGCATTTTCCACATAAAAAGTTAAACAAATGTATATCACTCCTCTACGTACCCGGCTTCGCGCGGTGTTGGGAAATCTCTTTCAAGCTACAATCACTGGAGTCTGCACATTATTTCTTTCTGAAGCTTCTCCTATACTTTTCTAAATTTGAATTTTCAAATTCGGACTAAATATAATTAGGTCAAAAAATATGCAAATAGAAACAAACGAGAAGTCCCTTTTGTTTCTGGAAAGATAAAACTATGAACTGCTGAAATCTGAACCACTTGATTGAATACGAAGGCAGATTATGTTATCAACTGGCAAGGAGGAAGAAAAAGTTAGTGGCAACTGGCAAGTCCTTGAGCTAATTGTTATTAGCTAGTTATAGTTTAACCTTTAACTTAACAAACCCAAAATGTGGTTAACGTTGCTTCTGTAATTTTATATAAATATATCTACCAATTTTAGAACAACCCAAATTTAACATACAAATGAAAACAAATACGGACTTAAAACCCAAAATTATCATCTCCCATAGCCATAAGCACTGGTCTTGGTGGTAACAGCAAACAAGGTATCAACCAAAAGCAGTAATGGATTAGGGGCGGTGACCATCTTCCATTGCTTGTACGTGATTGACATGCATGATCAATGAATAATTAGGCAACATGCGTGATGCGTGCATGGGTGAGTGCAAATTTAGACGATGATATTTGTGAAGAAAATGGATATAATACAGAATATGGCTTGATGGGGAACCATTTTTATCCTTGAGTTGTTTGAAGTTCCACAAAGTTTTTCATGTCTTCAAGAAAGGAACTAATGTTATTTCAGTTCCTTTGTAGAAGTGTGGATTTGTAGAATCTATAAGCATGTCTTCGTAGAATTCTATAAGCATGATGCCATGAGCGAGTGTCCATTCCGCATGATTGAGGAGTCGATGGGTGTACGTGTTACTACAATAGATATATGACTAGAAAGCTAAATTTATACTTCTATACTTTTATTTAAAATTAAACCCCTTCCCCGCGGGACAAATTTTTGTTTCTCAGTAAGTTTGAACCATGGACTCTTTAATAATTACTATAATTTTGCAGTATTTAGTTTTGATGTTCTACTCAGCGCTGAGAGTTCTATTAACATGAGGCCATGAGTACGCATCCTTTCTGCATGAAGAGTTGTTCAGTACTATCCATCGGCACAACGTCTACATCTCTCCTGTAAAGTTTTATCAATGAATTTTCCACACTAAAAGTTAGAGAAATGTATGTCAGTGGTCTACGTACCTTGGAAGGATTCGGAGTAAGGAAAATTCTTCTAAGCTACAATCACTGGAGTCTGACAACAATCTTTTCCAAAGATTCTTTAGCTTTTCTTCTCTTTTTTTTTTCTTCTTCAAAATCGGACTTTATTTTAAACCACTATATATAATTTTGTCAAAAAATATATTTAACAGAAAATATTGGAGAATTGACAGCAACAAGAAACAAATGAGAAGTCCTTGTTGTTTGTGGAAAGATGTAAAAATGTACTGTCCTGAACTCTGAACCACTTGACTGTAATATTAAGGCAGATTATGTGATGACAAGAAGAAAGAGAAAGATAATGGCAACTGGCAAGTCCTTGAGCTAATTTATATGTGTAATTACCAAATTTAAAACAACCCAAATTTAACACATTAATAAAAGCTAACAAACAATTAAGGACTTGAAACCCTTAATTATCATCTCCGATAAGCCCTGATATTGGTGTAAACAGGTACTATTACTCATTGATTTGTATTAATGAATATTAGGCAACATGCAGGCAACTCCGGTAACGTGGCCTTGCCTTGACTCATGGTGCTCCATATTGAAATGTTCAAATCCTAGTGAACAGATAGAACGACAACATCATTTTCTAAATCAATTTACGGAGTCCAAATACATATATTTTTTCACCTGTCTCAAATTATCTCTTTGAAACAAGATCTGCAACTGCTCTCATCATGGAGCTAGTCATAGTATATGATCTAGGACCGGCTCTGGGCGAATCACTTCTAAGCTTTTTATACAAACTAAAACCCTTCTCGGGACAAAATTTTATTTATGAGTAAGTTTGAGTTAAAAAAAAATTATTAGTCATGTAAGAATTTAGAACGGATTATAGACAGTTAGAGCTGTCTAAAATTTCAAAAAATATAAATATATTGATTCCGTCAAAGAACTTAAGACGACGAAGTTGACCCCTTGTAACCATGAAATCTAACAGATTCACAAATTTAGGGGGAGAAAAATTAGAAAAGAGTTGGATTTAGTGAAGCTGTCTGAATAACCACTGTGTGAAAGACTTGGACTTGGTCTTGTAGATCATTTGCTTCGAGTCACTGAAATATCACACTGTCTACGTGTGGAATGGAAGGTTTTGTGAATGTATTTTCCACATAAAAAGTTAAACAAATGTATATCACTCAACCAGTGGAGTCTGGACAATAATCTTTTCGGAAGATTCTCCCTACTCTTGTAATTATAATTTTTTTTCATTTTCATTCGGACTTTGTTTTGAAAACGAACGAGAAGTCCCTGTTGTACTCGTGTGAACCAGTGTTTCATAAAAAAATGCCTAATTTTTACAAAAATCGGTCAAAAATGTTTTATCCAAAAATTGACAATTAATCGAATTTAGGCGGGTATAGGCAGGATTAATCGTAAAAAATTTAGGCGAAATTAATCGGATTTAATCGGGATTAATCGGTCAATATATAAAAAATAGTTAAATTAAGAATAAAACTTTAAAAATATAATTGTTTTTAATAAAAGATATAATTTATACATGAAATGGTAAATTCACTCATCATATTTGATAATAAAATGTAGATATTAATATTTTTACTTATATAAAATATTTTCTCAAGATTGCCCTACTTCTTGTTCACTATCCATCGGCACAAGCACAACGTCTACATCTCTCCTGTAAAGTTTTATCAATGAATTTTCCACACTAAAAGTTAGAGAAATGTATGTCACTGGTCTACGTACCTTGAGAGGATTCGGAGTAAGGAAAATTCTTCTAATTAAGCTACAATCACTAGAGTCTGGACAACATCTTTTCTAAAGATTCTTTAGCTTATCTTCTTTTCTTTTTTTTTTCTTCTTCAAACTTGGATTTTATTTTTAAACCACTAAATATGATTTTGTCAAATAATAGTTTAGGTATCATAATATTTTTTTATATAGTTCAGGACTTCAGGTACCTAGACAAAAAATAACATATAGTTTAAGAACAAAAGAATTTATTTTCTCTTAAATTATTTGATTATAATGTATGAGTAAATTGACAACTTTGAATATCAACCATTTAATTAAATTTTGGTAATAAAGATGTCAAAAATACTAATAAAAAAACATAATATATTACTATTTCCTCCGTCCCACTCATTTCTATACAATTTTTTTTCATTGTTTGGCACGCATTTTAAGGTTACTATAAAATATAGTTTCATAACCTATCTTTAAAATTTTAAAATTCATCTCCAGTGTATAAAATTCAAAAGAAATGTAGGAGTAACATTTTAATGAGTTAACAAAGTTTGACAATATCGGTTAACACTTCCCATTGAAAATGTTCTTAGGCAGATTTCTTCTATAAATAAATTATATTCAAAAATGATATTCAAAAAAAACATCTTTCATCTAAAAAAGTACCATAACGAAAAAGTACGCAAATTATTTATGAATAATTAGAAACAGTTATTGTAGTTTGACTGGTATATCAAAAGCGCGCAGCATCTATCAATTATTGCAGGTGTAGGAAGTCGTCTCCAAGACTCCAACAATCGTTGTTACGGAGTATTTGTTAAGCGTCGCATAATGATGGTAAAAAGTTGCATGTGGGTTTAGTCAATTAGCCGTCAACCTTCTTCAAAAATAAAAATAAAGTTTAGTGCTTCTTTTTTTTTTTTGACAAGAAAAATAAAGTTTAGTTTACAATGTAGCAGACATATTACCCTCAGTCCATCAATAGAGTGCGATTGAATTTGGAAAAATTAAATAATAGGTCCATGAATTATTTATATTTTAATGTTTAAATTTTTAAATAAAAAATTTCGTATTTTGGATTCTTGAACTTTTTTTCTTTTTTTGATTCAGATCCCTCCATCATCAATATTATAAAAAGATAAGTTTATACTTTACTAGATGATAACCCGTGCGAAGCACGAGCTCGGAGATTTATGTTAAATAATTACTAATTTTTATTTAATTAAATATTTATAAAATTATATTACAAAAATTATAAAAAGAACTATGTTATTTGCATAAAAAAATTATGTGATTAACAAACTATAAACTTAGATTGTTTAATAGAAGTACATGGAAACACGTTTCGATTGTTTTCATTGAAAAATATTTAGGATAATTTATCGTAATCTTTTTTATTATAAGTTATAATAAAAAAATTGATAATACAATGTAAGAATTATAATAATAATAATAATAAGATTTCAATTTTATTATATATTTTTTTAAAAAATAACATATAGTTGCAAGGATGAATGTTTTAAAGTGGTGTATAGAAACATGTTCACCTTGAAAAATCTTTTGGAGAATTGATCGTATTATTTTTTTATTCTAAATTATGATAAAAAATTGTATTATAATTATAATAGGATTTCAATTTTATTATTTTCTTTAAAAAATAACATAGAATTGTAAGGGAATATGATTCTAGGGATGAAACTATTTTTTTTATTTAAAGTTGCAATAAAAGAATTATAATTACAATAGGATTTCTATTTTATTAAAAACAACATAAAATAACATAGAATTGTAAGGGAATATGATTCTAGGGATGAAACTATTTTTTTTTATTTAAAGTTGTAATAAAAGAATTATAATTACAATAGGATTTCTATTTTATTAAAAACAACATAGAATTATAGTAAAAATAGGATTATAGGGGTGAAACTAAAATACGGTGCGAACCAAAAGTGGTACCGTTAAAGGGGTGTTCCTTGAAAAATCTTTTGGAGAATCGATCGTATTATTTTTTTACTCTAAATTATGATAAAATAAATTGTATTATAATTATAATAGGACTTCAATTTTATTATTTTCTTTAAAAAATAACATAGAATTATAAGGGAATATGATTCTAGGGATGAAACTATTTTTTTTATTTAAAGTTGTAATAAAAGAATTATAATTATAATAGAATTTCTATTTTATTAAAAAAACATCATAAAATTATAATAGAAATATGATTATAGGAGTAAAACCAAAATTGGGATGAAACCAAAATTGGGGTGAAACCAGTGGTACCACTAAAAGGATGTTTAGTTTATTAATAAAGGTTATAGATAGATTTGGAGAAAAGTATAACTAACCACTATCATGATTCATTTTCTATTACATAAAACTAGACAATTATGCCCTACGCATTATCGCGCAGCTTCATAAAATTAACTATAATAATTTATAAATATTATTAAAATAGCTTACAATCATACGTATAATTTATGTATGATATTCGTTAGAAATTTTTTAAGCATATAATAAATAAAACTTTTGTGGTATTAAAATAAATTCTAAATTAAATTTTAAAATAAAATAAATAACAAAAAACTTTTAAAGCTTTATTTATTGAATGATAATATTCAATTTTACTAATAATTTAAATAAGGAATAAAAAATCAAGACACTAATCTTTATTTGAAAAAAACATTGATAGCCATTTTTAGATTTTCTTTTAAAAATTAATTCAAACAATTTATATGAATTATTAGTTGAAATAATATTCTCATTATATATCTAAAATTTCAATAATTTTAAAAAATCACAAATAGAAAAATTAGCGATTACAATATGATCATTATTTTTATGATAAAAAATTATAGATATTAAACATAAATAAATAACGTTCTTAAAAACCAACACTCCTCTAATAACATACATGCTAAAAAATAGTGTAACAATTTAATTAATTAGGATATTAATTTAATCCGCTATATTATATTGGAACAACATATGTACAATTTTTTTTATCAATTTAATCAGTTAAGAAAAGGATCAAATTGATTTAATTTAATCAAATTGCTCATATCTCATATGTAATTTGTTCATGTGCAAAAATTAAAATTGTAAATGCTTTTGTTTTGTAGCGCTAAAAACTGTTATGCCCAAATCTCGGCATCAGTCCTAGACAGGCCTAATGGGCTGGAATACCGGTCCACAACTCATAATGGGCCTAGAGATGAAGAATGGGTCACTAAAGCCCACCATCAGGAGTCAATTCAATATATTACTAAGCTATAGGTTGAGTTCGCTAAGCGAGCCCTTAGTGTGGGATCGCATCCTATGAGGTCCAGCGAAGCCTAGAATAATATTAAGAAGGCTCATGATTAAACCCACCGAGGTCGCATGAGTATAGTTATCTCCATACTTGGGACCATCTTGCATGATTAAGGGTCGCATGCGAGACCCTTGTAAGCTATTCTTAACAAAAGTAAATGTGCAAAAATTTACTTTTCCCTATTTATTTATGAAAAAAGCCCAAAAATAGAAAAGTGAATTTTTATTGTTAAAAATGAAATAAAACATAACTAGTGGTATTCTAAAAATGTGGCATGAGATTAATGTACTAGTGTTTTAAGGCACCACTTAAAACATTGTTTGAGCATATTTTTTCTAAATATCCTAATTTTTTTTCTTAATGTCGACTGGTATTAGTACGCACAATGTGAATCTTTAGTACGAAAAACTTCTGCGTACATATATATTATCGAGTTCTTGTAATATATAGTTATACT
The DNA here is from genome assembly GCA_036435485.1 of Saposhnikovia divaricata. Classification (NCBI taxonomy): domain Eukaryota; kingdom Viridiplantae; phylum Streptophyta; class Magnoliopsida; order Apiales; family Apiaceae; genus Saposhnikovia; species Saposhnikovia divaricata. The sequence goes on from CM071594.1 coordinate 8,435,836, forward strand.
TTTTTAGCGTAGCAGACTGGTAATTCAGAGATGTTAAATTACATTATACGACCGATACAAAAAAAACAAGGTTTACATGACCTGGTCACGGACGAATTTTTCTACACAAAATGTTAGAGTAATGATGTACGTGAGTGGTCTAAGTACCGTGGGAGTTGGGGTATTTCTATTAAGCTACTCATTTTGTCCTTCTCACTTATTTACCTTTTTTATGGGACGTTTCATAAATTCTTTACATTATTAAAAATAGTAATTTTTAATAATAAAATACATTATTACATCAATTACTTTACTTAATTTAACAATAAAATACATTACTACACCCATTATTTCACTTATTTTGATTTTCGTGTAAAAAGTAAATGTAAAGAATCTCCCAGGGTGGGAGTACATGTCTACAATCATTGGACAATAATCTTTTTTCAAGATTGCCCTGCTTCTTGTTCACTATCCATCGGCACAACGTCTACATCTCTCCTGTAAAGTTTTATCAATGAATTTTCCACACAAAAAGTTAGAGAAATGTATGTCACTGGTCTACGTACCTTGGAAGGATTCGGAGTAAGGAAAATTCTTCTAAGCTACAATCACTGGAGTCTGACAACAATCTTTTCCAAAGATTCTTTAGCTTTTCTTCTCTTTTTTTTTTCTTCTTCAAAATCGGACTTTATTTTAAACAACTATATATAATTTTGTCAAAAAATATATTTAACAGAAAATATTGGAGAATTGACAGCAACAAGAAACAAATGAGAAGTCCTTGTTGTTTGTGGAAAGATGTAAAAATGTACTGTCCTGAACTCTGAACCACTTGACTGTAATATTAAGGCAGATTATGTGATGACAAGAAGAAAGAGAAAGATAATGGCAACTGGCAAGTCCTTGAGCTAATTTATATGTGTAATTACCAAATTTAAAACAACCCAAATTTAACACATTAATAAAAGCTAACAAACAATTAAGGACTTGAAACCCTTAATTATCATCTCCGATGAGCCCTGATATTGGTGTAAACAGGTACTATTACTCATTGATTTGTATTAATGAATATTAGGCAACATGCAGGCAACTCCGGTAACGTGGCCTTGCCTTGACTCACGGTGCTCCATATTGAAATGTTCAAATCCTAGTGAACAGATAGAACGTTAGCTTCATCTTCTAAATCAGTTTTCAGAGTCCGAAAACATATTTTTTTTCACCTGTCCCAAATAATCTCTTTGAAACATGATCTGCAACTGCTCTCATCATGGAGTCATAGTCGTATGATCAAGGACCTGGGCGAATCACTACAATAGATAAATATGACTAGAAAGCTAAACCTATGCTTCTAAACTTTTTATACAAACTAAACCCCTTCTCGGGGTAAAATTTTATTTCCGAGTAAGTTTGAGTTTAAAAAAAAATTATTAGCCATGTAAGAATTTAGAACGGATTATAGACAGTTAGAGCTGTCTAAAATTTCGAAAATATTAATATATTGATTATGTCAAATAACTTAAGACAACGAAGTTGACCCCATGTAACCATGAATTCTAACAGATTCACAAATTTAGGGGGAGAAAAATTAGAAAAGACTTGGATTTAGTGAAGTTGTCGGAATAACCACCGTGTGAAAGGCTTGGACTTGGTCTTGTAGATCATTTGCTTCCAGTCACTGAAATGTCACACTATCAACGTCTGGTATGGAAGGTTTTATGAATGCATTTTCCACATAAAAAGTTAAACAAATGTACATCACTCAACCACCGGAGTCTGGACAATAATCATATTAATATATTTAATATAAATTTATCTAATATATATTAAATTTTATGTGTATATTTATTTATTCTGTGTATTTCTTGTCATGTTGCGTACCCGAAGGATAAACATATAATCGACATTAAATCTAGGTTTTGTACTTTTGTGTCATGTACTCAGAATGCAAACCACAAACATTAAAATTTTCGTGTCATTTTCATATCATATTTATGTATCGTAAATTGTCGGATCTAAACACAAGTCTTTCTAATTTTTGTAAGTTAAAATCCAATATTTGCCTTTACAAGCCCTGAATAATCTTGCTTCTACAATTCTTTATGCAAGATAATTACCAATTTTAAAACAACCATATTTATAGATTAATAATAAATTATCATTGTCAAAATTATCATTTACTAGAAAAGGTAATAGCTGAAAAAGGTGATTGGTTAGTTATTATTTAGAAAAGTGTTGCGTGTAATATTTTGAGGAAAGATTGTATTTTTTTATTATAATTAAGTAAAATAATTAAGGGTAATAAAGTAGAACAATTAAATAAGGTAAGTACTGTACCGTACCAAAACTTTTAATGTTTCGTCTTTTATAATATAGTATAAATTAGTATTTATTAATCTATACTATCTATAATAGTCAAAATATTAAAAGTTTGTTGGTCGGTCGATTGTTACAGCAATTCGTGTATTTACTTAATTACCTTTACATAGTTATTCTTTAATTATTTTCTTTTATATATTTTGGAACATATTTATTTTGTAGTTACGGATAATCCTATTTTATAAAATAAAATGACGATATTATAGTTCTTAATAACTAAATAATTACATTTTTCAGTTATTACCAATTCTAACTTTTCTAACCAAATTTCTTCTTCTTCAAAAATATCAGGAGGAGTCGTTCTATCTAATGAAATAAACTAATAATATTATAATTACTAATAACTAACTGATTAGCTTTTCAGCTAAAAGGTAATATATTTTCTAACTAAAATATCTCCGTTTCAAGCTTGCTTTTTTTGCTGAATTATCCTTACTTAAATATTTATTATTGGCAAAAACATGTAATTCTATTTTATAAAATAAAATAAAGGTATTGTAGTTCTTAATAACTAACAAATTACTTTTTCCAGTTAAAACACGTTATCATCTTTTCTAACTTTTCTAACTAAAACCTCTCTTTTCCAAAAATATTACGGGCTGTTCTATTACATAAAATAAACTAATAATATTATAATTGCTACTAACTAAATGATTACCTGTTTCAGCTAAAACGTAATATATTTTTCATATTTTCTAACTAATATATCTCAATTCCCTGCTTATTACATTAAGAAAACCAAAACTAAATATTAACCCGTAAAACCCTAGCCCCTCTCTCTCTTTGAGCAGCCGTTCCTACTATTTTTCAAGGGGCTTTCATCGGTTTTTACCGGTGGAAGCCCCAATCCTTTATCTTTTTCTTTTTCTCTTGTTTAAGATCTTGTTTTCCTTCAATAAGTTCCAAATTTATTTGGGTTTTGTTTAGTCTCTCATTGTGAGAGTTTGGTTTTATTTTGTTATGATTTGGTGTTCTTTATGTCCGAGATTATAGATCGACAGGATTTTCATGGATTTGATTCAGTAATAAAGGTTTTTATGGGATCGCATCAACGGTCGATTGCTCAAAACAATCGGGTGAAAACAAGCACATACATTCAAATCATATTCAAAAAATCGCTTGATTGCCTCTCCAAGAAGGAAGGATTTAACAACGATATGCTTAAATGTTTGTTCAATTTTGATTGTATTTGTAGATGTCATATGACTTTTGATAGATGAATTGATTCCCTTTTTCAAAAAAAAAACTAATACATCTCCTTTTAAAAGTTGTTTTTCTTATTCAATTATACATACTTTAATATTTATTATTGATAAAAACATGTTACCTTTTCTATTTTTTAAATAACTAATTAATTTTGTTTAGGTAAAACACGTTATCTTTTATATTTTAAAAATACCACGGGCAATTATATTTAATAAAAATAAAATAATTATATTATAATTACTAATAACTAACCAGTTACATTTTCAGCTAAAACACGTTACCTTTTATTTTTTTCTTACTAAAACCTCTTCTTTTCCAATAGCATCACGGGCAGTTGTATTCAATAAAATAATATCATAATAATTAATTATTGACTGATTACCTTTTTCAACTAAAACGTATCATCTTATATATTTCTTGTAACTAAAACTTTTTATTTTTAGAAATATGCACGAATTTTAGGATATTAATATTATAATTACTAATAACTTACTGATTACATATTTATTTTGTAGTTACAGGCAAATCTATTTTATAAAACAAAATAACAATATTATATTTCCTAATAACTAATCAATTACCTTTTTTCAGCTAAAATGCAATATTTTTTCTACCATTTCTAACTAAAATCTCTCTTTTTCCAAAAATATCATGAGTCATTCTATTTAATAAAATAAATTAATAATATTATAATTAATAATAACTAAGGGCGAAAAACCAGAATACCCACATTTTAATTCTGGGTGCCCAAAATATCCACCGGCGGAAACGTCCGCCCAAAATACCCACCAACCACGCAATACACAAATGCGTACAGGAGCTACGCATTCTAACAATGCGTGTAATCTGACCACGCATGTGGTAACTGCGTGGAGTTTGCAATATTCATGTATGCATCTGTGAACAGTAACCACGTATACGCATGTTGAACATGCGTTTTCGACGATACGCATGTACATCATGCGTATATGGTTAACTATTCATCGTTTTCTACAGCAACCGTCGGAGACGATTTAACGGCAAAAGTTTGACTACATCGTTCGTCCTTTCCAGACATCGAGCAATTGCATCATATACACCAAAATGATCGCCTTACTCTCCTCTACACACCTATGTCATTATATTTACGTTTCGTGCCAGATTCGAAACCCCCAAAACCAACCTCGTTTTTCCGATTAGCTTTCCGGTATGCTTATACACGCCCCTGCGGGGCCAAAACTCGACAAATGAATCGGGGAAAATGTAGAGCAAGGTCTGGGAATCATTTTTATGTCCTCAAAATGAACGGAAGTTGCCGGAGTTGGGAGAACGGATAGTGGCGATTTTGAGGGCGATATTTCGTTCGTCTGAGCACCGGAGCTGAAAGTGATATAATGACATCATATGACGTTATTGCGCATTCCTCGAATGCGTGACTTGAGCTGCGCATTCCTGAAATGCGTATCCCAGACCGCGCATTCCCATGATGCGTGCTCCGTGGTCAAAAAAGGCGGATGTCAGCACTAAACGGCATTTTGGGCAGTTGGGTTACAAAAGTAGTGTATTTTGGGCAATTTCTCAATAACTAATTGATTACCTTTTTCAGCAAAAACGTAATATTTTATCTACATTTCCTAACTAAAATATCTCCTTTTCTAAAAACATTGTGGCCAACATATATATAAATATTATAATTAAATCATATTAGTTAAAAATTTAAGCCAACAAAATTCTTATCATAAAATTTCAATGGTAAATTAAATAAAATTATATTATATTAAAAATCTTCGTGCATGGAACAGATTCCAAGCTACCTTTTTGTAATTAGGCAAATAAATAAATTTTGTATTTAACCATGTATTGACTCTAGTTAATCAAATATAATTGATTTTTTTAAATAAAAAATTGAGAGAACCACGTAGGGATGGCAGAAAAATCTGATCCGATGGATTCTCGATCCATTTTAATTCGATAAGATTTTATCAAACACGAAAATTTGGATTTTGATTTATTTTTTAAACCAGAAAGAGTTTGAATTTGAATTTGGAAATTAAGCATATCGATCTGAACCCGACCCCAAATCCGATCCAAATCCGATATCCGAAAAAATCCATATCATATATAAAATATATTTTAATAGTTTTTCTAACTTTTAATTTACCCTTTTGTTTTTAATAATAATAAGATTTTAATTAAACCTTGTTAACCACTCCATCTTTCTTAATTCTTATTCCAACTAGCGTTCTACCCGTGCTACGCACCGAACTGTAAAATTTATTAATTAATTAAATTAGACATGTTATTTTAAACATTATTTAGAAAAAAAAAAGATAATTAAATTAGAATATAGTTAAGTACAAAATTACATATTCGTCAATTTAGACCAACTGCATTAATATTAATATTAGCGAACAATTATCATAACAATCACATCCCCCACTGAAACGTTCTAAACCCCTATTTATTGCTTTTTCTTAATTTTGCTTTTCATTTGATTTATCTCATTATTTAGAATCTTTCTACAAAGTTCATACGTTTTTTACCCATATTTTAAGTTTTGTTCTTTTGAAAATTTGGTATATTTAAATGTACAGTATCATGGATTTCTATAAATTTTTTTATATTAATTCATTCAAAAAAATTGTATGAGTCGTGATCAATTTTTCGAATACATATTAAAAATTCACAAACACTTATTTATCATGACCGTTATAAATTATTAGATCGTCTTTCAAAAAAAGGTTGCATGTTTCACCGATATGAGAAAGGAAATCTATCATGCAAGATCCATTAAATGAATGTAGATATGATGAAGAAAACTTTCTTCTAATCTAGTTTTCTATGTGTTTATTCAATATCATTATTACAAATTGTGTATTCTTTTATTACTAAATTGATTTACTATACAAAAAAAATGTTATCAATCAACCAAACATATCCAATATATCTCGTTATTAGAGTAAGATATGATTGTTAGAATTTATGGTGATTACCCTCGGCTTATTTTTAATGACAACTTAAAAATCTTTATATTCATTTTGGGAGTTTGTATGTTAAATTTTTTATTCTTTTCTATTAGAATATGGTATATATATTATTTTTTGAATAATTAGAATAATCCCTACATTACAATTTCTCTCTCAATGAGAGTCGACTCCCCATTTTCAGATCTAGGGTTGTAACCATCTCTTCTTCCATTCTTCATTTTCTTTCATCCCCTTCATCAATTAAGCCGCTTCGCTCTTCCACCCTTTCTTCTATTTTCTAGTTTTTTTCAATAAAATCGAGCTTTTGATCAAAAAGTTTCAAAATAATATCCTTTGAATTCTTAGAATTTTCGTATCGCTTTGTGCGAGTTTGTTTTTTATGTTACTGGTTGTATCACTTTATGCGAGTGCTCTTATGTTTGTTGCATTGAAAATGAATTATATGGTGTTTTGGAAAATCTGGATATCCCTCATCGACAATACTTTCGGCATGTCTATAGCTGGTCTCCGGCATGTCTATAGTTGGGGTGCGCTTGGGATGGAGAAATTCGCATGTGCCCTCTCACAAAAATTTTTTATTCATAACATGAGGCCTCTTAACTCAGTTTTTGCAACTGAGTCATTTGAACATGGCACTATCCACAGAATTATTATGAGGGTAAATTGTGAAGCTACTATTCTCAGGAGAGATGTAGGCTGGATTACTCGGGAGACCATTGAAGTCATTTTTAATTTTTTGAATATTTGTATTCAGTTTGTTAAGCGATCCGGAAACAAAACGGCTAATTTTTTAGCTCGTTTATTTGTTTTCAACCTGGTTGCATGGTTAGTTGGGGGTTTGTCCAATTGCGCATCGTTCAAATTATAAATGAAATCTGCTTTAATTTTGGCAAAAAAAAAAATATGGTATATTAAATATTAGTTTTCATATACCCATAAATAGGGTTGACAAATTAATTAGATCTAATGGTACCCAATCTGAAACCCAAAATTTTGGATATACCGAATCCAAATTTTTGGGTTATTTAAATTTTAAACCCGAAATAGTTTCGATTTGGATTTGGATTTCAATTGTACCGATCTGAAATCCGAAATCCTATCCAATATCGAAAGCCGATACATAAATAATATAATATTATAATTCAAAATTTTTATATGTAATATTTTAGATATAAGACATATAATTATTCAAATATTTCATTAGAAATAATCAATACTAATTTCGTAAATAGAACTTCTATTTCTCAATCTCATGTTTTGATAAATGGATTTTATATCCACTATTTGCATTCCATTCGTACTTAAAATGATTGCAAGTTCTCAAGTTTCGTGTTAGTTTGATGTGTTTTCATCTATGGCATTGATGGTGTTGGTGAAGAATTGGTGGTATGCTGTGAGCTTAAAGTAGAGATTACAGGAAGTCCAGGGCAAGGGAATTCAGGAATTTGAGCACAATGCGCAGTCTACACTGTTTTGGCCATATCTGGAGTTCTACAAGTCCGATTCTGACGATCTTACAGCTCACACGAAGAGGAGAGCAATTTCTACAAAACTGGGCAGGGTTAGCAGGCGCGCTTGCGCGATTCCAGGCGCTACAGCGCTGTTTTCAGGCGCCCTTGAGCTAAATGAGGCGCTATAGCTCAGTTTGAGGGGCTATAGCTCAGTTCCAGGCGCTCTTGCTCAGCTCCAGGCGCTCTTGCTCAGTACCAGGCGCTCTTGCGCGAGTTTGAGGCGCTATAGCTCAGTTTTTCGAGCAACAACGTTATGCAGTCCCTGCCTTGGAGATTTTTTATAATCTAGTTTTATTTTCTTCCGGGTCAAAATATTTTTGGGCCCATTTTATTAGGGCAAGCAGCTGGTTTTTATTTGTATTATTTTAGACACTAAAATCATATCGATTATCATTAGGAGTATCATTATCATCGACATTTTTATCTTAGAAACAATATTAGAGAGGGGTTCTCCAAGCTAGTGACAAGCAAGGAGGCCTAATCTATTTTTGATCTTTTGTACTCTTCTACACTATTTGGGGATTTATTTCTAAACCTCTTCCTTTTCTATTATTATATGTTTTCTAGAATTATGTTTTCTCTTAAACCCATGATGGTGATAGATTCAATTATGAACTAATCATTATCATGGGGTTCCAATGGATTCGATTTCATAATTATTGTGTTTGACATGTGATCGATGTTGGGTGATTTTATTGTGATAATCTAATATGGTTTGATTTAATTGATAGATGTGTAGCTAACATCTAATTTATTAATCCTTGATGATTGCGAAAGTGGATTCTAGGATTGAGAATATGCAATATTAGAATGGGTTCATGAATTAATTGTTATTCATGATTAGTAGTATGTTTTTACCCAATTCATATTGCCCCATGTAGTTATAAAAGATAACGTGTGCTTAACCAATTGCTTTTCCAGATTGTATAGACATATATGATTTGATCATAATGTGGTGTCCTCTTGACTTCTATCCGTTGTGGATGTTAAGTGGTTTGATATGAGTATACTGAAGGGTAGCTTGTATTATTGTCGTGTTATCTGATTAATTATCTTGTTTATCATCTGTGTCGATTTAATGTGTCAACCTTTAGTGATGTTTCGATGAAATTGGAATCCCATGTTTTCTCATATATAAGAACTCTTAATTGTTAATTTATTCTCGTTTAGTTAATTAAAATAGTTTAATAAAAAAAACCCGAATTGATAAGTGTTCAAGCATTAAGAAGTAACCATACACCGTTGCATAAGTACTAAAATTTGCATTACACATAGTCTCTACGGAACGAATCTTACTTATCACTTGCTATTTGTGATCGCGTATACTTGCGTGTTTACGAACCAACATGTTTTATTGAAATATTTAAGATATAATTTTCTAAAATTTACATAAATTTTTCATTTGTGTTGCATAAGAACAATTATTTTTTTAACATATTTTAAATTTTACTTAGTATGTCATTTCATTTGTACAATATGTTACATTTAACTATTTGCCTTAATTTAATCATTTTAAATTTTAAGTATTTTATAAATAAAATAAGTATTGTTTGCGTGTAGCAATTTTTTAAATTTGACTACATAATTACTAATTTTGTACACGAAAAAATCAGATCTAATTCGAACCAGACGGATTTGGTTTTGGATATTGAGTTTTGGATTTGAATTTATTTTTAAAACCCAAAAATACTATGGGCTTGGATTTTACAAAACTCACATTATTTTATAGGAAAATGATTTAATTCATGACGTGTGTCTTTGGGATCTTGTATAAAAATGACATGAAATTTTTTTGTGTACCCAAAATTCGAATACAAAACGCTACTAAACTACATAATTTTTTTTGGTACATGAAACGAAACAAAAATAATACGCGAAAAGAAAAAAATATGACAATCAGATATATTATTACTTTCTGCCCAAGTTATCTATGTATGTTATTGTATAACTAAAAACAACATTGAAATGCTACAAAACAAAACTAAGAGTAGAGTACATAAAATGAAGCACTCCTTTTTTTTACTTTGGTTTATTGTTAATAAATATCTATATCTGTTTAGAATTTATCTACCAAGTTATTAAGTTTTTTTTTTACCTGTATTTAAGGTTTTGTTGATATTAAAAATATATATTATCAATCAACCAAGAAAATTTGATATGTCTGTTCTTCGATAAGGATATGGGAATTGAATACTATTACTTTTATTCAAGAATACAAAATTAAAAAAGGTACCTTTTATTGAAAACAGTATATATTTTTATATGTATCGACCTATCTACTCATCCAATATAATCCGGTACCCCGTTGGTGGGTTTTATCTACTTATATATTGGACGTTGTACTTTCTCCTTGTGAATGATAACTCCAGTTTCTTTTTCTTGATTTTACTTTGTTTTCAATAAATATATCTCTTTATTGGGAGTCTAGTACTCCATCAGTGGATTTTATCTACCCATATTGGGTTCTGTTCTTTCTCTTTATTAAAGTAGGTACTTTTATTCTAGCATCCGGGATCTTAGATCTACAGGATTTTATTATATTCGTTCTTTGATTTGGATAGTATAAAATCGCAGTTATGGTTGGTTGTTCGAATACGTTCTGTCAAATCGGATATATATTTTGATCACGATTATCATACCAAAAAGGCTATATATTTTAGTGATACTAGCTTATAACCCGTGCGATGCACGGTTTTTTTTTAAATTTTCTTTATTTAATAAATTAATTTTGGTGTGTTTTATTTTGAAAATTGCTATTTTTACGTATAGCGTCATCGAAATTATTTATTACACTTGAGAGTACATTTTTAAATAGTTTACAACACGATTTTAAATTTTATGAATAATATTTTACAAGGATAAATCCTTAAATAATTATATTTTTTTTATCAATGTTAAGTTAAGGATTTCAAATTTTGAAAAAAACATTGCAACGTTAAACCAATATAAGAATCAATTTTCTTTAAAATTTCTTTTCATTATTTACATTAATATATTCTATCTTAAAAATGGTGTTTAAATATTTGTATCATAATATTGAAATTTATGTATGAAATTTTAAAAATATTATTTGTGTTTTATATTATTTGAAATTTTTAGATTTAAGTTTTCCACTTTTTTTAAAGGAACTTAATTTTTTTTCAAATTTGAATAATATAAACAAATTAGTAGCTTTATTTTTTTTAAATTTTTTAGACAAATCCATAACTAAGTTTTTAGGTTTTATCTTTATGTTGAAAAAGTTTGTCTAATGATATTTTAATATCTCAATATTTTCACAGATGGGATGAAGTTAAAGGCAATGAAGAAGAATTATTTTGAATTAATTAATGGTCTTGTATGTATAGATTTCTTCTTGATAGAATAATGTAATTATAATTCTATCTGTTATTGTAGTAGTATTTCTTTTCCAATTCATTCTAGAGATCTTTTTAATTTGTTTATTTGTAATTGATTTTAGTTTTTTATACATATTTCACGGTAGTAGCTATACCTGGTTAGAATTGAATATCAATATTAAGATATTAATAATTCGATATGAATTTAATTTGGATCTAATCTACGTACATCGTTGTACTTTAATTTTTTGGGTTCTGTTTATTATCTGAATCTGTATCTGTATAATGACACAACCTTTTTAGATTATAATTTTCTTTTTAATACAACCTTTTAATGATATCCTTTTTAGATTATAATTTCCTTTTTAATATGATATAATCTTGATCGTTTATTTTTAAAAATATTAGATTCGATGGTTAAGATTATTTTGGTAGTACAGTGACCAAACCAAAATTATGGATAAGATCCCTCTTACGCTTATTATATATAAGGATATAATAAGCGACGGGTGTACAACAATTTAAGATTTGATCAATGATCATAGTTTGGTTGAAGGAAACCTTGATACGATTTATTTATTATGTGTTTGTCCGATCTTGATTATATTTTTAGATGTTGTATGACCTTTTATTGATGATGTTAGGTCCCGAAGTATCGTAGAATGGGGGGTTGAATATGATACTACCAAATATAAAAAATAATTCCGAGAATATATATTTATTGATAATAAACTCGAAGGGGTGTTAGAACTTCTAATCCATTGGATTAGAAGTAAAACACAACACTCCTAAGGATAGTTTAGGCACGAGGACCTTCTACCCGACACTTCTTGAAATCGGGCTAAGCCGACTTTCCTACTAGATGGACTGTCTAGCAGCTTACACAGAGAGGATATAAGAGAGAGAAGAGAGAGTTGTGTGTTGAGGTGTGTTTTGAAATGAAATACAATAGGCCTATTTATAGATTATAGAAAGTCACTATTTGACACTATTCCAATAACCCCCAAATAGTAACCGAGCACTATTCCAACAACCCCCAAATAGTAATCGGACACTATTTCACCAACCCCAAATGGTAACTGGGCACTATTACACCAACCCCAAATAGTAACCATGCATAGTAACTACGCATAGTAATACTATTTTTGTATCTCTTGGGCTTCTTTCTTCTGTTTTATTCTGCTGTTTTAATTCATCTCTTCAAATATTATGTTTGTCCTTGATCGTCAATAGGCTTTGGCAATTCTTTCTGTAAATTAATGTGTTGATCCTTCTCGTATGTGCTGACACTTAGTGTGCTGGTCTGGTTCACAAGTGACTAGCACTGATCTTGATCTTTACACCTTCGTTACATTCCAATTGATTAGCATGTAGCAGTATCTTCAAATTATGTAAATACATGGAATCTTTTTGGCTCTTCAACTAAATCATCTGTACATCTTATTCTGTCACTGAGGCTTGAACATGTTAATGAACTTCTTTCAGCGACTTGATCCTTGTTGGTGCCTGTTCTTCAAATTTCACGATCCCTGTATAGATTTAATATTATTTATCTTTTATCCTAGTTGAGTTATATATGTTCTCTATTACATATTACATTACATTATGCTGTACAATCTCCCCATATTTGATTGTTAGGGTTTGACAAGCAAATTCATAGAGGATAACTCAACTGATACAACAACAAAAAAATAAAGTTCAAAGACAAATAATATTAAAGTGCATTCTGGATCATATATATACATTTTCCAGATTTCTAAAATTAACCAAGTGGAAGACAATTGTTCCTTTAGACTGAACAAATCTTCAAGTTTGCCTTTGCTTTCTTTCCACATAGCACTAATACTCCCATTAGCTTTTTTTTTTTCCCAAAATAAAGTTAATTCCATGTCAACAACCTTTTCTTTGCCCTTACGCCTAGTAGATTTTTCTTGATCATCCAACTTCTCCCCCTCAGTTGGGTTATCCTCCAGAGTAGTAGGATGTGGAGTTGGTAAATTAGACGAAGATGGCTTTACCACGGAGTTGATTGCATCATTTAACTGGGTTGCCATGGTATTCAATTGAACCTGGAATACATCATGTTGAATAAGTTACAAATTTTTTATTTCTGCAATGGACTTACAGATATTTGGCAACTCTTTCTCCATTGTTTGGACCTGTGTAAGGAGTCTGTTGTATTCCTTTCTGGTTACAGGTGCATGTGGTTGAGTAGGTTGCTCACTCGTACGTTCTGCAGGTGTTTCACTCAACACTCTATATTCACTCGGCTTAGTGGTTTGGGTTATACTTACATGTTCTGTTTGTGTTTCCCTCAACTCTCTTCCAGAGCTTCCACCGAGATGTGTACCTGTAAATGAAATCATCCTAGCCCCTTTTTCAGAGGTCACAGATGGTGCAATGAAAGTTCGTGAGCTTCCGTCCTCGCGTGAAGCGAGTTGCCAACCACTGGTAAAGAGTGGTAAATCTCGAAAGAGATCCAGAGATTTTCCCTCTGGGAGGTTAAACTTGAATCGATTAAATGGCACAAAACCCAAGTTTCCCTCGTATGTCTGTGAAGACACTTGGTTCATAAAAGAACCACCTACCGATGGATCTTTCCGTAAAATGGAAGATTCACCAGCAGTTATTGAGGTAGGTAATTCCACCTCGGATGCCTGTGAAGGCATTTGATCTTTAGAAAGATCATCAACCACTCTTATGTTCCGTGAAATGGAACTTAAGATAGTTGCTCCCGTCAATTCAACCTCATTTACATTTGCACTCATTGGATAAGAAAGAATTGTTTCACTAACAGTTGTTGTTACCTCAGATTGATTGGGTTTACTCCGTTTAGAATGAGGTAGAGCGGCTGATGTAACTAACTCCTTATGTGGTGCTGCTAAGGCACTATCTCCCTCAATAATGTAGATGACTGGTCGTTTAAGTGACAATTGAGGTGTAGGAGTTTGTTGTGTTTGTGTTTGCATTTGTAGAATGGGCTCTTCGACCTGTGTTAGAGTCGGTGGGATTTCCTGCTCTTGGTCGGGTAAGATGGCCACTAGGGGCTGTAGAAACTGTATTTCCTGTGACACAACAGGGAATACAGAGGTTGGAATAGCAGGGATTGAAATATTACCTTGTCGTATACCTGCTCTCACTGGTCTTGGTAACAACGGAAGTGGGACAGTCTTTAGATATTCAGTTAGGAATGTAGGCACATCCGTATAGTTCTTTTTGCTTATGTAATTAATTACATTCGTCTTCATGTAAGAACATTCCACCTTTCGACCATTTTCCAAGCGTACTCTGTCTTCATCATTCAAAAAATCATTTAATATTAGCTGTAGAAACCTTGGATATAGACATTTGACATTTTGAGTCCGAACATCTCTTCTTCCCAAGTGTTTCATCTTTAAAATGATTTGTCCAAGCACTATTTTTCCAAAATTAATCCTCAAATTATTGGCGACCGCATACCCTAATTTTTGAATAAATTCAGGTATTCGATCTTGATTTGTTCTATCTGAGGAAAAAACATGGTTAAGAGTGTGAAAGAAGAAATTCCAGTACTGGGTTAGAAACGTTCTAGAAAGATTACCGGTATTGAAATTGCCATCTTGGTACCTTATAAAACGAAAGAACATTTCAATCTGTTCAGGTGTAGGATCAGAAACAAGATTTTCCATAGGAAAATGAAGAATTCGACTAAGATCTCGTTCAGTGACCCTAATCGACCTACCAAACAGTCGATATGTGATTGCACACCCGTCCTGTCCAGAAGTGTTAACCGCACTGCAATATAGTTCACGCAATGCATCATGGTTAAGTTGCACTGGTGTAACTAAAGCATAGCAAATTAATGATGTTCATTCAGAAATTGTGTCCAAGCCCGAAATTGCTCATCAAGAATGGTTTCGATTTGCTAAATGGAAATAGGATTAACTTTAGCAATTAAAAAGCTTCCCTGCAATGCCATTTTCAAAACTTTGAGGAAATTCAAAAACAAGGGTTAGTTTTTATAAAGGAAGCAAGAATATGAAATCCGATCTAAAAACCACCAGCTAGATTTTAGAGATCTTTCCGATCAAAGCTCGAAATATTCAACAATCGTGTGTATATGCTCTGTATATCTGAAAAATGATGATGTTAAACACAAGCAAAAACTCATCATTTATAAGGTTTCAAGGTTTAGTGGGTTAGGTGTGATAGTGACAGGTTATGTTGAAAAAAATAGCACCGTTCAATAATTTCTCACCTAACAACCTAATTAGCCGAAAAACATCTTATCACTGAAACCTGTAAGCCGAAAAACATCTTATCACCGAAACCTAACAGCCTATACACATATACACATATTTAATACATCTAATTATTATGGATTTAAAAATAATCACTCAGTAAATCAAGAATCAATCCACAATAATCAGATAAACTCACAATTAAATAGACAAAATTAACAAAATATCATTAATGGATATATGTCAATAAAATATTTATTTAATTATGCTACAATGATATCTCCAGAATAGTCATGCAGATAAGCAAATAAAACAAACAAAATCCAGAGAATGAAATTCACTGGCTGCAATAGGGGTGTCAATTTCGGGTAATGGGTCGGGTTCATGTCGGGTTTGCTGTACCCGGTCCTGTTTTTGGGTCAACCCGAACTCGACCCGAACCCGAAATGGGTTGAAAATTTCAATCCGAACCCGACCTGTTATGTACCCGGCCAACCCGAAAATGACCCGTTTTGACCCGAAAATGATAAAAAATATTTATTTTTATTTATAAAATAATTTTTATTTAAAATATATTAAAAAAATATAATAGCAACTTAAAGAGATGAGATGTAAACTAAAAATTTTTAAATAATAAATAAATATATCACACATGTATACAATTCTATAATGTAAATTTTAATATTATGTATAATATATTATATAAATTAAATTTTCGGGTCGGGTTCGGGTATTTTGGGTTAACCCGAAACTGACCCGATTTTTTCGGGTAAATTTTTACCCAACCCGAACCCGACCCGAAACTCAAAACACTCGACCCAAATTCGTACTTTTCCGTGTCGGGTTCGTGTCGGTTTTCGGGTCGTGTCAAATTTTGACACCCCTAGGCTGCAAGCAAATTGAACAGACATTTTAAAATATCATGTGAAATTTAACATACTAAGCTCACTTACCAACCTTGAAAAGGTTGCTTCATCCAAAGCTTTAGTAAATATGTCTGCCAACTATTTTTCACTAGGAACAAAATCAGTTCTACAGTGCCTTTCATCACATGCTCCCTGATGAAATGGTATCTAATGTTTATGTGCTTGGTTCTAGAATGCTGCACTGGATTCTGTGATATTGCAATTGCACTAGTGTTATCACAGAAAATTGGGATCTTTTCAACTTTAACTCCATAGTCAAGTAGTTGATTTCTCATCCATAGAATCTGTGAACAACAACTCCCAGCTGCTATGTATTCAGCCTCTGCAGTTGAGGTAGATACTGAGTTCTGCTTCTTACTGAACCATGAGACTAGCTTGTTTCCCAATAATTGAAAGGTTCATGTGGTACTTTTTCTATCCATTTTGCAACCTGCATAATCTGCATCTGAGTAACCAATTAGATCAAAACCAGAATCTCTAGGGTACAAAATGCCAAGGTTTGATGTTCCCTTGAGATATCTGAAAATCCTTTTAATAGCTACTAAGTGAGATTCCCTAGGATCAGCTTGAAATCTAGCACATAAACATGTAACAAACATAATATCAGTTCTACTAGCTGTTAATATAAAAGAGATCCAATCATGCCCTTATAGCCTGTCATGTCCACCTTCTTTTCCTTAGTATTCAGTTCAAGCTTAGTGGCAGTGGCCATGGGTGTTTTTGCAGAAGAGAAATCTACTAAATCAAACCTTTTTAAAAGATCATAAATGTATTTTGTTTGACTTATAAAAATTCCCTCATTCACTTGTTTAACTTGTAAACCAAGAAAATAAGTTAATTCACCCATCATACTCATTTCATATCTACTTTGCATGAGTTTGGCAAATCTCTTGCAAAGTTTCTCATCTGTAGACCCAAATATTATATCATCTACATAAATTTGGACAAGTATCATAGAGCCATTGACATTTCTATAAAAGAGAGTTTTATCAATAGTACCTCGAATGAAGTGATTCTCTATAAGGAACTGTGAGAGTGTGTCATACCAGGCTCTAGGTGCTTGCTTCTGTCCATAGAGTGCTTTGAGTAGAAAGAACACATATTCTGGAAAGTCTGGATCATCAAAACCAGGCAATTGACTAACATACACCTCCTCCTCCAGAATACCATTCATAAATGCACTCTTGACATCCATTTGATAAACTTTGAAATTGGCATGCGCTACATAGGCCAGGAAGATCCTTATTGCTTCTAACCTTGCCACTAGAGCAAAGGTTTCTTCAAAATCAATTCCTTCCTCTTGACAGTAGCCTTTAGCAACTAATCTAGCTTTATTCCTTGTGACTATGTCATTCTCATCCATCTTGT
The DNA here is from genome assembly GCA_036435485.1 of Saposhnikovia divaricata. Taxonomy (NCBI): domain Eukaryota; kingdom Viridiplantae; phylum Streptophyta; class Magnoliopsida; order Apiales; family Apiaceae; genus Saposhnikovia; species Saposhnikovia divaricata. The sequence goes on from CM071594.1 coordinate 8,453,726, forward strand.
TCTTGAATACCCACTTAGTGCCAATCACTGATTTGTCTTTAGGTTTGGGTACAAGTTTCCATACTTCATTTCTTTCAAACTGGTTTAGCTCTTCTTGCATTGCTAAAACCCAGTCTGGATCCAGAAGAGCATGTTCAACTCTTTTTGGTTCCTCTTTGGATAGAAAACTGCTATATAAGCATTCTTCTTGAGTTGCTCTTCTGGTTTGGACCTTTGCATTAGGATCTCCAATGATAAGCTCAAATGGATGATCCCTGGTCCATTTACTTTGTGGTGGTAAGTTTGACCTTGATGAAGTGGCTTCATTTTCTCTGTGTTGATCATTGTGGCTTGTTGTTGAGTTTTGACTGTGAAAAACTCCCCTGAATGTATGGCCCTCGAGATTGATGGAGTTCTTGCAGATTCATCAACAGATGTTTTTCTTTGATTTCCAACTGATGGTGTAAGTTGCTCTTCAACAGGTGGTTCATTCTGCACTTCAACTGATGATCCTTGTCTGTTTCTCACACCATTTGATCTCCATTCTTCATCATCATCTTCACTTTCTTCACCACTGCTATCATTCTCAAATGAGAGAGACTCATGAAAACCTTCATCTACTAGACCAGATATTGTCTTGTCATCAAAGAGAACATGTATGGACTCCATAACAATGTTTAGTCTTAGGTTGTAGATTCTGTAGGATTTTCCAGCTGAGTATCCAACAAAGATAGCTTCATCTGCCTTTGAATTAAATTTTCCAAGATGCTCACCATGATTTTTCAGTACAAAGCATTTGCATCCAAAGACATGCAGAAAGTTGATTGTAGGTTTCTTGCCTTTGAAAAGTTGATAAGGTGTCATGCCTTTTGCTTGACTGACCAAAGAAATATTCTGAGTGTAGCATGCAGTGTTTATAGCTTCTGCCCAGAAGTATGTTGGTAGCTTAGACTCTTCAAGCATTGTTCTTGCAGCTTCAATTAGAGTTCTGTTCTTTCTTTCCACTACACCATTTTGTTGAGGAGTTCTTGGTGCAGAGAATTCTTGGATAATTCCTTCTTCTTCACAAAACTCTCTTATTACAGAATTCTTGAACTCAGTTCCATTGTCACTTCTGATTCTCCTTACTTTGAGTAAAGGATTGTTGTTGACTATCTTGATGTGATTTATAATGACTTCATATGCCTCATCCTTAGAGTGCAGAAAGAATGTCCAAGAGAATTTTGAGAAATCATCAATAATCACAAGACAGTATTTCTTCTTTGAGATTGACAACACATTGACTGATCCAAAGAGATCCATGTGAAGTAGTTGCAAGGGTTGATCAATTGATGACATTGACTTTGATTTGAAAGAGGCCTTCTTCTGCTTCCCTTTCTGGCATGCATCACACAATCCATCCTTGGAGTAATCCAATTTTGGAATACCTCTAACCAAATCCTTCTTTACCAACTCATTCATTGCTTTAAAACTCAAGTGTGACAGTCTTTTATGCCAAAGCCAACCTTCATCTACACTTGCCTTGCTGAGAAGACATGTAGTCATGTTTGCATTTGTTGAATTGAAGTCTGCAATGTACACATTTCCTCTTCTATCTCCTGTCAACACTACCTTGTTGTCACTTTTATTGAAAATGACACAAGCTTCAGATATGAACCAGACATTCTGGCCTTTATCACACAGTTGGCTGACAATTAGCAAGTTATGCTTAAGTCCATCAACCAGTGCTACTTCTTCAATGACAACATTCCCTTATGAAATCAAGCCATATCCTCTAGTATATCCTTTGCTGTTGTCTCCAAAGGTAATGCTAGGGCTAGGTCTCTCCTCAAGCTTAGTGAGCAGGGTAGAATCTCCAGTCATATGCCTAGAACAACCACTGTCCAGATACCAAAGATTCTTTCTGTTTCCCTGCACACATCAAAACAAAATCAAGTTGATTTTGGTACCCAAGTTTTCTTGGGTCCTGCCTTGTTAACCAATTTCTTATCCTTTAAATCCCTTTTAACCGAAAGTTTAGATTGAGTTAAATCAATTTTGACTTTAGGTTTGGGCCTTTGAGAGACAGAATTTGATACTTGCTCATATTTGCTATAGTTAATAGCATTGTTAGGCATAGTCTGTGCAACATGTTATTCATCATCCAGGGCATTTGTGGCAGATTGAAAGCATTGTAGCATGGATTATGCATGAATGGCATGTTAGCATATTGACTAGATGCATGAGCAGAGGGAGCATACATATTTGGCATAACATTCATAGCAGGTACAAACATAGGCATGTTAGGCATCAAAGGATTTTTCATAGCTTTGCAGTTGGTAGATAAATGATTAATACTTCCACACTTTACACATTGTTTCCTAGGAGCATATTTATCAGGTGTGTAATTGTTGTGTTTGTTAATCCCTGCCTTACCATTTCTGTTCTTTTTCTTGTCCTTAACACCTGAATTAACATTTTCTAGCTTGTCCTTCAAATGCTTGTGGGACAAGTTGCCTATGTTTCTTTTCTCAGCTGATTCAGTATTGCTACATTCTCCATTAACAAAGTTCTTGTTGACAGGTCCATACTTTTTATTCAATTTAGTTAAAGTTGCTTTGCTAACAGGCTTAAGTCTTAAAGAACATTCTTTTTCGACTAAATCACTATCTGAAGTAAGTTCCCTATCAACATCTAACTTAGCTTCTGCTAATTTGCAGAAAGAATCAATTCCTTGAACATTACAAATTTCCTCAGTTACACTACACCATATATGGCCTATCGTAACCCCTACCGGAGAAATGTTACCCCAATATGTTACCTTAGCTATACTACTTACATCCTGAGGTAACATTGTGTTTTTTATGTTACCTTAGCCAAAACATTGATGTTACATTAGCTAGAAAGTGTTAAAGCATGTAACATAAATATGTACGTGTTACATTAGAGTTGACCATGCCAACTCTTTTCATCTAATTTAAATTTCTTTTAAATTCTTTAAATAAATTTATTTTTTAAATTTTTTTAACTTTTTTATTAAATGAGTTGGAAAATTATTTTATTCTTTAAAATTAATTTTTTTTTCAAAAAATAATTTTTTTTTCAGAAATTGTAATTTTTTTGTAAAGATTTTTTTTAAAATTGTTAAAATTTTTCTCGAATTTTTTTAAAAAATCGAATAAAAAAGTTTTTATAAAAAATATCAAAATTATTATTTTTTTAATAAATACTTTACGTTTGTGTAGTAAATTTTTTATATTAAATTATAAGTATTTTAATAAAATATTATTAACAAAAAAACAGTTTTTCAAAAAAAAACAAAAAAAAATCACTTTACTTTATTTTTTGTTGGGCTGGGCGGGAGGTTTTGGGGGGATTTTTGTTGGACTGGGCGGGATGTTTTTGTTTCGGTTGAGCGGGATATAGGTTTTGTTCACTTTACTTTCCCCAAATCACTTTACTTTTTCCACCCAAAGCCGACTTCTCAGCAATTCTTCGGAAGCATTAGTCCATAAACATTTTATCAATCAATATGAATACGGATAAAGAAGCATTAGGTGCTGTGATTGAGCCAATATGAATACTGTTTTTATTCTTGTTGCAGGATGTTATAGGTGCCGCTGAAACAGGATCTGGAAAAACACTAGCATTTGGTCTGCCTATTTTGCAACGCCTTCTTGAAGAAAGAGAAAAGGCTGATAATGTTTCTACAGAAAACAGTGATGCGGGTGCAAAGATTGCTGCAATAGGTTTTATGCGGGCTCTCATAATTACTCCAACAAGAGAGCTTGCACTTCAGGTGCTTGTAAATGACGTTTTTAGTTTCTTCTTTTACGTGTTGGGAACTCTAAACAAAATTAAAAATTTTGTTATCTCTCTCTTTTATCTTTAGAATCTAGGTTTCTTGCAGTGTTATTAGTTTGTATATGTGCAGGTCCATGATCGTCTGAAAGAAGTAGCCAAAGGTACCAATATTAGAGTCGTTCCTATTGTTGGCGGGATGTCAACACAAAAACAGGAAAGACTTCTGAAATCAAGGCCTGAGATTGTTGTTGGGACTCCAGGAAGGCTTTGGGAGCTTATGTCTGGTGGACAGATTCATCTCGTTGAGGTTGGAATATATTATTATCTGAATTAATTTGGGGGAATTGATTTTTATGTTGTCACTCTGTTTTTGCAATTAAGCAGTCATTTCATTTGGATATGGATTCATGTATACATATTTCACTAATTCTGCATTACATGATACATACTTCGCATCTAATGCTACAAGTTATTAATTTTATTTCCCTGGAACTCATTATCAGTACTTAATCTAAACCCGTTTCAAAGTTATGATGACCATGTATATTTGAAACAAGTGTTATTCTAGCAGCTTAGATTTCGATGATCACAAAACCACGTCAATGAACTCGTAACTAGAGTACATAGTAAGGAGTTGCATAAAACTACCATTAGCAAGTGAGGAAAAAAAATGGAAGTTTCAATACGGTGGCAACTTTTCAGAAGATAATTTGATCTAGTCATGTTTGTCATGTAGCTGCATATACTCCAACAGCTAGCTGAATGACTAAGAAAGGCAGGCATAATTTTGAATATTTAACATTCATTTGTCGTTACTCTCCGGCATCTCAGAAACAGTAAAATATATTTATATGCCATTGAATATATATTTGCCGTTGAATATATAAAATGTTTATATGCCATTGGAATGTGATGTCAGTTAAACTTATAAGTAGTAGGCTGGGACCAAGCAGCGTCAAAATATATTTGCATACAGGCAGACATCGTATAACGTGACCTGCATCCTCTATATGTCTAGTTATTGTAGTTTTCTGATGCTATACGTTGATGTAATACTGTGTTATATAATGCTTGCATCATTGTCTCATAAAATGCTTTTAGTGTATTTCGTGTCCTCTTCGTATCTCTTTTTAATCTCCCGTTCCATATGTGACATCCGATATCAGCAGGGGGGCTTAATGTTAGTCAGTTCATTTTTACCATTATGATTTTGCCAATTTTCAAGGTTTCTGATATAACTTGGCACACTTGAAGGTATGAGAAACTGCAAAGATGGGATGATGCCCTCAAGGCATATACAGCAAAGGCCACTCAGGCATCTAATCCTCATCTTGTTCTAGATGCCACTCTAGGTTTGTTTTAGTATTACTTGATCAATAGATATCTGTACTTTGTTTAGAATTACTATACAGTATGCAATTCAGCAATCATATCTTACTATTTTGGTTCAGCAAGAATATATTCTACAACGATGTTGCATGCAATGGTCAGATATAAAATATTGTTAATATTTAATCGTTCTTTATGCCGCTTTTACCTGAAATATATGTCTGAGGTGTTCGTGTCTGTATGATATGTCTGTATGTAAACGTGTGCTTTTGTTCCTGGAAACAAACACCCCAATTATCTAACTACCTTCTTGTATCTTTGTTTTGGCTTTTGGGGAAATTGCATTTTCTTTGACTCCTTTAAGCAAGTTCTGCTGGTGTTACTTTTGCATCTTTGCCCTCGATGATGGTTCATGCTTTTGAAATTTTTTATTCTTATAGTTCCAATGTACACTGTATTCTTTAAACAGTAATTTAATTGGTAATCCCCTTTAAATTGATGTTATGTCTAGTAAAACTTTTCGTGAACTGGTACTTTAAGTAAAAAGTACTAATTTATGAAGTACATGTGCCGAGATCTGAGGAAACATTAAGCTGCTGTAGTCTGATGGTTCGCATATGCTGGCATACATTAAATTTGATGTTCCTTCTCTGTTTTTCTTGCAGGACGGATGAGATGTCTTGCTGCATTGGCTCGTTGGGAGGAACTCAACAATTTGTGCAAGGAATACTGGACACCCGCTGAGCCAGCTGCTCGACTAGAGATGGCACCTATGGTTATTATTTTTCTTACTATAACATCTATGTAAATAATAGAGCTCTTGCTTTTACTGATGCGCGTGTTGTGTAATATGAATATCACAGGCTGCAAGCGCTGCCTGGAACATGGGCGAGTGGGATAAGATGGCTGAATATGTTTCTCGACTGGATGATGGTGATGAAACCAAACTTAGGGTGTTGGGAAATACTGCTGCTACTGGTGATGGAGGTAGTAATGGCACTTTTTTCAGGGCTGTCTTATTAGTTCGTCATGGGAAGGTATCATATTTTGGTCCATAATCCACATTGTCAATCAAATTTTGATTTTATCTTATTAAAATTTGATCTAGCTTTCACATTGTTTTTCAGTATGACGAGGCTCGTGAATATGTTGAGAGAGCAAGGCAATGTTTGGCCACTGAGCTTGCTGCTTTGGTTAGTTTCTTATATCTCTATTTGAACGAATATGAATATATGTTTGAAACCTTCAACATATGCTATTTCTGTGGAGGTAGTGAATATCAGTGACATGAGTCATGAACATATGAATTGTAGACATACATATGCAAATGTACACGCCAGGAATATTGTTAATATTAATGGGAATTGCAAATAGGATGAATTTGTTCATGAGTTTACTTCTATCTTGATCAGATATTTAATGCATTGCTTGTTAGTCAAAGTAGAATTGCTAACTAATTTTCCTGTGTTACCAGGTTCCTTCAATATCAGCTTCGCCATGGAATTGTGGTTGAGTTGTACAGACAAACATGACAATTGAGGAATAGCCACAGCACTGTTCAAGAAAGTATAAAATTTATGAACCCAGCACAAATGGTCCAGAATCATAGATACATTTTTTGGTCTTACAATGGTCAGCTAACTAATCTAACTTATTGACGTTGATACAGGTATATTACATTATAAATTCTGATATGTAGTATTGGTCGTACAGATACATTGTAAGGTATATTAAGCACTTAAGTAAAATATTGCTTAATCATTAAAAAAAATAGGAATGCGAAATGTAGAATTATTAGTATTTGCTTAATAATGCAGAATTATTAGTATGTGCTCTTTATTTTCAACAACTTGTCATATACCATATATCTGGCAATGTACCAGGTGTCAACTTGTCAATCCTATTTAAACAGTGAAGGTTCTTCGGAATAACTAGCAGTATACATTGTAGGGGGCCTTTGTCGCAGGTGTTACTTTCAGGAAATTATTCTACGTATGCAGGTATGCTGATTTTCTTGAAAGCAATTTCAAAATCATTATTAGTAGGTTTTTTTTTGTCACTTGTAGGTTTTTTTTTGTCTTTTATATATGTATACAATTTTTATTTCATTATTAGTAGAAGTAAAAAAAGGAAAGAATGATTTTCTTATTAAGCATTTAGCTGAAGCTGACCATCACAATTTTTTTTTAGGCTGAAAACTCGAGCCAAGAGAACATAGTATTACTGCAAGAGAACAAAGTAATTCCAACATACGTGCTGCCTGATGGAATGCATTCCAGAGTAACCAACCCGGATATCACAGTTGATGTCGAGCAGTTGTGTGCAATTGCTACAAGTGAAGCTGATGATGGTACACCTATCACTGGAGGCAGTAGCTTCTAGTATCACTGCTTTCTAAGTTTAAGCTTCTAGTACATTATTTAACTTAGAATTGGGATGTAAAAGTACTTATGGATGTTAACTAGCTTTTATCTTCTAATTCGGATGTTAAATTAGTTTGTTTTGTTTGGATGTTGAATCAGAATTTATAAGTTTGTTTGGATGTTAAGATTGATCTCTTTGTGGTTCATTGTGGTTGAATGGTATTTTGGGATTGTATACTTTCAAAGAGGTGCTGTTCAATTGTTTTTTTGTTAAAGTGTTACATTAGCCTGTTAAAGTGTTACATTAGACTGTTAAAGTGTTACATTAGCCTGGTTAAAAAATAGGGGGCACAGGTGGGGTCCACAGGTGGGGCTCAATAGTGGGGCCCACTGGTGGGCCCACTGGTGGGCCCAGTGGTGGGGCCAGTAGTGGGCCCACTGGTGGCCCCACTTTTTTAAAAAAATTGAAGCACCCTAAGGTAACCGAATTTTATGTTGCAATATGTCATTTTTATGTTACAGTTGACCTCTAAGGTAATCGATAGGGCATGTTACCCTAGGGGTGAAATATGTTACCTTAGGTACCCTAGGGTAACATCGAAATATGTAACATGTAATTTATGGTACCCTAGCTCAAAAATGGGTCTATTGTAACATTTTACCACCCTACTGTAACAGATTTTTTGGGTTACAGCAGGCTGTTTATGGCGTAATGTTACAACTGTTGATCCTTTCCACTTAGCAATCAGATTCTGTTCCACTACTAACTGTTTCTTTAAAACTTCCTCTCTCTTTATAGCCTCAATCATTTCATTTTTAGCATCCAAGCAATCTCTTCTCAGAGTTTCAAACTCAATCAACTGTGTTTCTATTAAAGCATTCCTATCACTTAACTTTTCATTAAGGTCTTTAATCCTCTTATTCTCTCTGTTAAGTGATTTTAAGGTAAGATGCATGTTATACAATTCAATAGACATTTCATCAATTGTGATAGCACATTCAGCTTTAGAAAGATCAGTTAAGACTGTAGAGAATACCTGGTTGCTTGTTGAGCTAGCTTTTTCATCAATTTCGTTTGCCATAAGTGCAAGATTGACAAACTCCTCTTCTGCATCCGAGTCACCTCCAGCAGCCCAGTCACTGTCTTTTGACACGAATGCTCTCCCTTGTTGCTTGAGAAGATCAAAATATTTCTTCTTGTAATCAACAGTCTCGAACTGTTTCTTCTCTTTCTCAGCTTTGGATTTTCTGCATTCATTGGCAAAGTGACCAGCAAATAGCATTTGATCTTTGATCTTTCAACCACATCCTTGTTCGGTTGATAGCTTTTCTTGAATTTCCCGGCTCCTGCTGGATTCTTCTTGAATCTTAGCTTCGAAAATCTCTTTGACAGAAATGCCAAATACTCATCTAGATCTTCAGCTTCATCCTCACTTAATGCATCAGGTTCTTCAAACATCTTGCTTTTACCTTTGCTAGTTTCATCTTCACCTTCATAAGTTTTTGAACTTAGTGTGGCTTCTACACTCTTCATTTTTCCACCACCTTGGATTGTTGGAATATTGGCCACCAAGGCAACAGATCCACCTTTCTTCTGGATTTTCTCCACTTCCTCATCTTGCAGCATTTCAAGCTCATAGGTCTTCAGGATGCCATACAGCCTCTCAAGTGTAAAATCTTTGTAGTCCTGAGGGTTCCTCAACGAGACTGTCACTGGCTTCCATTCCTTAGGAAGAGATCTCAGAAACTTTAGGTTGGAGTCATTGGTTTCATATTTTCTCCCATACAACTTTAGATCATTCAGTAACTTTTGAAATCTACTGAATATGTCTGTTAGATTTTCACCAGAGGAGTAGTGAAAATGCTCATATTATTGTATTAGGAGCTGCATTTTGTTCTCTCTGACCTGCTCAGTTCCTTCACAGATGGTTTGGATAATGTCCCACACTTGCTTAGCAGTGGTGCAGTTAATGACATTATCAAACATATCTTGATCGATTCCATTGAACAAAATGTTCATGGTCTTCCTATCTTTGTGAATCTCTTCCAAGTCTTCATCTGTGTACTCAGCTTAATTCTTTAGAATAGGCCTTCCAGCAGCTACAGTGCCAGCATCTTGACCAATCCCAGAGTTGGCCTTCATTGTAACATGAGGTCCTTTCTCTATGCAATCTACGTAGCCATCATCGATGGCTGAAAGATGAAGGTGCATTTTTACTTTCCAGTGAAAGTAATTATCTTTGTCAAGCATTGGAATCTTCACACCTGTATCCTTCATTCCCATGGTTTTTATCTTCAGACTTCTTGTATGCTAGAAATTTGCTCTGATACCAATTGTTAGGTCCCGAAGTATCGTAGAAGGGGGGTTGAATACGATACTACAAAAAATAAAAAAAATTCCGAGAATATATTTTTATTGATAATAAACTCGAAGGGGTGTTACAACTTCTAATCCAATGGATTAGCTTCAAAACAGAACAATCCTAAGGATAGTTTAGGCACGAGGACCTTCTACCCTACACTTCCGGAAAGTGGGCTAAGCCGGCTTTCCTACTAGATGGACTGTCTAGCAGCTTACACAGAGAGGATAAAAGAGAGAGAAGAGAGAGTTATGTGTTGAGGTGTGTTTTGAAATAAAATACAATAGGCCTATTTATAGATTATAGAAAGTCACTATTTGACAGTATTCCAACAACCCCCAAATAGTAACCGAGCACTATTCCAACAACCCCCAAATAGTAACCGGACACTATTTCACCAACCCCAAATAGTAATCGGGCATAGTAACTTTACATGGTAACTGCGCATAGTAATACTATTTTTGTATCTCTTGGGCTTCTTCTTCTATTTTATTCTGCTGTTTTAATTCATCTCTTGAAATATTATGTCTGTCCTTGATCGTCAATAGGCTTTGGCAATTCTTTCTGTAAATTAATTTGTTGATCCTTCTCGTATGTGCTGACACTTAGTGCGCTGGTCTAGTTCACAAGTGACTAGCACTGATCTTGATCTTCACACCTTCGTTACATTCCAATTGATTAGCCTGTAGCAGTATCTTCAAATTATGTAAATACATGGAATCTTTTTTGCTCTTCAACTGAATCATCTGTACATCTTATTCTGTCACTGAGGCTTGAACATGTTAATGAACTTCTTTCAGCGACTTGATCCTTGTTGGTGCCTGTTCTTCAAATTTCATGATCCCGGTATAGATTTAATATTATTTATCTTTTATCCTAGTTGAGTTATATATGTTCTCTATTACATATTACATTACATTATGCTTTACAAATGAATTAATTTCCTATAAAAAATTATGATTTATAAGAAAATTTGAAATTTTGATTATTGTTGTAGATGTCATATATCCTTTTATTGATAAATTAATTATTTATCAAAAAATTGGTGTATTTAGAATAGTGTGATAAATACTTTTTAATTTTAAAAAAAATAATTCAATGATAGTAGATTTATTCAAATTTGATTGGATCTTATGATTGTAGATCGAGAGTTTGTGCTATTAAAATATTATATTATATAATATTGATAAAATAGACTATGTATTAAATTAAAATATTTATATTTAAATCAATTGATAAATATGCAATTTTAGGAAATAGCTCTATACATAAAGAGATGTGCAAAGAATAGATATGCCTATAAATGATAATATAATTGTTGTGGAATAAAAAGTAGGGTATATTTATTGCGTATTAACTACTAGGGTTTGTGGGAGCTTCGAGCTTTAATGGTTGTTCTTGTGTTCGTGGCTGAATCTGCCTTCACAAGATGCCTACGTACTTCGATGAATATCAAAGATCAAGCCAAAAATGTAGTTCTGAGAATGAGGGGTCAGGCCCTTTATATAGGCTGAGAAGCCTTAGAATTATGGTAGAATTCGGAGACTTGGTGGACAAGTCTTTGAGGAAGGTTCTAGATCTATTCCTTATAGGAATCAGTTTCCATATCGAATTGGATGCCTTGGTGGCTAAGTCTGAAGGGGATATTATCCTTATCCAACTCTTATTGCTGAGTTGTTTATTTCCCCCAATATTAATTACGAAATTAATATTAAAATAGGGATTCTGACCTCATTAATGGGCCCCACGTTTGGACCATGCTGGGTCTAATTAATGTCATATTAAATGTGTCTTTAGGGCTTATTTTCAGCCCATATCATTTGCCCCCCAACTTCTAGGAAAACTGATCAGGTTTTCGTAGAAGTTATATTTGCCTTAATCGAGACTCGGGATCGTTTTTATCCCTTACCTGGGACTTCTTAATTTTCCTACCCTTATATGGGAATTTTGGTTTACACTAGTGTTTCACGAGTATCGTCTTGATTGTAAAGTGTGGAGCGACCTACACATTTACGATGATTTGCCTTATTCGAGGCTTTAACTTGTGCTTGCTTTTAGCAATTTCGGCACTTTTATATAGCTTTTATGCATTATTAGCATAAATTATTGCTCAATTTGTCAAGAAAATATTTCTATAATTTTCCTCGTATTTTCTGTACTTTTCCTAATATTTGAGGAATTTTCATGTACCAACAGGTATTTATTTCAATTATTCCTAATATTTTAAGAATTTTCTTGTACACACAGGTATTTTCCTTAATTATTCCTAATAATTTAGGAATTTTATGTACCCACAGGTATTTTCCTTAATTATTCCTAATAATTTAAGAATTTTTGTGTACCTACAGGTATTTTTCGTAATTATTCCTAATAATTTAGGAATTTTTATGTACCAACAGGTATTTTTCATAATTATCCCTAATAATTTAGGAATTTTTAGGTACCCACAGGTATTTTTCGTAATTATTCCTAATAATTTAGGAATTTTTAATGTACCCACAAGTATTTTTCTAAATTATTTCTAATAATTTAGGAATTTTTAATGTACCCACAAGTATTTTTCGTAATTTTTCCTAATAATTCAGGAATTTTTATGTACCAACAGGTATTTTCCTTAATTATTCCTAATAATTTAGGAATTTTTAATGTACCCAAAGGTATTTTTCTAAATTATTTCTAATAATTTAGGAATTTTTGTGTACCCACAGGTATTTTTCGTAATTATTCCTAATAATTTAGGAATTTTTATGTACCAACAGGTATTTTTCGTAATTATTCCTAATAATTTAGGAATTTTTAGGTACCCACAGGTATTTTTAGTAATTATTCCTAATAATTCAGGAATTTTTAGGTACGCACAGGTATTTTTTGTAATTATTCCTAATAATTTAGGAATTTTTAGGTACCCACAGGTATTTTCCTTAATTGTCCCTAATAATTTAGGAATTTTTAATATACCCACAGGTATTTTTCTAAATTATTTCTAATAATTTAGGAATTTTTAATGTTCCCACAGGTATTTTTCGTAATTTTTCCTAATAATTCAGGAATTTTTATGTACCAACAGGTATTTTCCTTAATTATTCCTAATAATTTAGGAATTTATAATGTACCCACAAGTATTTTTCGTAATTTTTCCTAATAATTCAGGAATTTTTATGTACCAACAGGTATTTTCCTTAATTATTCCTAATAATTTAGGAATTTTTAATGTACCCACAGGTATTTTTCTAAATTATTTCTAATAATTTAGGAATTTTTAATGTACCCACAGGTATTTTTCTAAATTATTTCTAATAATTTAGAATTTTTTTTTTTAGCATCAGAGACCAATTTGCAAATGGCCAAAACTTAGGGTACTAAACAACAATTTGGCCATTAATGTTGTAAAAGAGGCTAGGCGGGGGTACCACCGCCAACCAGCCAATTTCTACTCCACGCCCTGGAGTGTTGGCCTGGGTGGCGTGGGTGCATTTTTTTTTTTTTTGAACCTTCCGGTTAATTTTTTTTTTTTTGAACCTTCAGGTTTTATATATTTTTATTTTCGATAATCTTTACCAAAAATAAAATATTTGGCATCATGCCTCAAAAATAATTTTATAAATTATTTCCTTATTTTTTCTTGATTTAATAGGTATTTTTACCTATTTTTTCATCCTTTTTAGCCTATTTTCAGAATTTTTAAGGATTTTATTCCTTTTTTAATTTCTGAAAAATGGCTTGTCGTTCGAAGAGGAGCCCTGGGCGTGGGTACCCCCGCCAAGGAGACCTTCTCCTTAGGCACGCCAAGGAAGTTGGTCTCCTGGGCGTGGGTATTTCATGCCTTCAATTTTCAAAATTTGCTCTGGACGTGGGTACCCCCGCCAAGGAGACCTTCTCCTTAGGCATGCCAAGGAAGTTGGTCTCCTGGGCGTGGGTATTTCATGCCTTCATTTGTACAACCACTCTAGGCGTGGGTATCCCGCCACGTTTAGGAGATATGGCTTCCTGACCGTGGGTATTTTTTCACCCTCAATTCGTACAACCTTGGCGTGGGTACCCCCGCCAAGGAGGCACTTTGTGATACCTTGTCTTATGATTTTAAGTCTTCTTAGCGTGGGTACTTTAATACCCTTCGTTTGTTACTCCATCCTTGGCGTGGGTATCCCCGCCAAGGAGGCTTTTTCTTAACGCACGCCTAGGAGATTTGGCTTCCTGGGCGGGGGTAATTTAATTGATTTTGTAGAGATGCTCTGGGCATTGGTATCCCCGCCAAGGAGGACAATCTTCTAACTGCGCCTAGGTGATATGGCTTCCTGAGCGTGGGTGTTTACATCCCCTTCATTTGTTACTCCAGCCTTGGCGTGGTATCCCCGCCAAGGAGGCCTTATTTAATCCAACGCTTAGGAGATTTGCCTTCCTGACCGTGGGTGCTTGCATCCCATTCTTTTGGCCAATTTTCATTTATGGACCGTTTCTTTGGCTTTTGTCGGGCTCCCAGCCTTATTATTTTCGAATTTTTGAGATTCCTGCGGAACCTTGAAACGACCCGTTTCTTAGCTTTCGTGACCTTCAGGGCCTTAATTCGTTTGCTGAGTCCTTGATTCGAAAACGAGAATTCATTCGTGGTTGTTGGTTATCATCAACCATTCAACCTTTAACTCTCATTCTAAGATGTTGAAATGATGGAGTCCCTTATTTTTTGCCCCCCTTGCTTCATATAGTGGAGGTCTTGCTTCTCGGTTGATCGTTCAAGAAGTTCACTTGCCACTGAGCACTTGACTTCAAGTCTGGTGTGCCTTGGCTGGTTGCCAACCCTCTATCAGGATTTCAACCTTCTTCTTATACTTGTAGAACCTTGGCTAGGTTTTAAGTAGCCTGATGCCTCTTGTCAGGTTCGTTTGGAGGCAGATAACCTTGTTGGCCATCAAGGCTTGAATTTTGAGATTTGAAGTTCAAGACCTCAAGTGTGGAATTGTAAAGGACCTCTTATCTCAGCACTCTCATTAACAGTGTCTGTACCTTGAAGGCATTATCAAGGGGCCAACCAGTCTCAAGATGAGCTTTAGGGTCTATCCTTCAGCTTACATCAACTGGTGCTACCAATTTCGAATTGATGGTCGGGTCTTCAGGACCTGGAAATATCCTTGAATATTTAAACATATTCTTTTCTAGCCTCAAACTCTTCATTGACTTGTGAGACTACCAGCTTTGAGTCTCCACAGACTTTCAAGTTCTTGACCCTCAGGGCTCTTGTCAGTCCAAGGTCGGCTATCAGAGCTTCATACTTCGCCTCGTTGTAGGTTGTTTGGAAGTCCAATTTCAAGGCATACTCGAGTGTGAACCCATTGGGGATTTGCAGAACTTAACCCGCACCACTGGTTTTTGTTTTTGATGCCCCATGAAAATAGAGCTTTTTGTTTTTGATGCCCCATCAAAATAGAGCATCCAATATTCCTTCTTCTCTTCCAGGGGTTTCTCACCTTACTGACCTTCCTGGTCTATTACCTCCTGCCCCCCGACTTCTTGGTTGTCAATGGTATATTCAACCACGAAGTCAGCTAGAGCCTGGGTTTTGATGGTCGTCCTATGCTTGTACTTAACATCAAATTTTCCTAGTTTGATTGCCCACTTGATGAGCCTTCCATTGGCTTTCGGGCTATGCAATATGTTTCTCCAGCGGGTGTTCCATTAGGACTTCAACGTTTGTCTGTATCCAGGGTCCTTCAAGGACTTAAACTATTATCTGCTATAACCTAACTCTACCCTTCGGGGTATGCATTTGTTTGTTTCCATTTGTGTATTCTTTTATTTTCGGTACTTGGTCATCTTTGACTCACACATCAGGTGCTTGGCACATACACAATCAATGAATGGAAAACAAACTTGCATTAATAACTTGAAATTGGTTCAACCCTTACATAGAGTACTATTGTCCTACTCGGAGCAACATGCTCTGTAATGGTTTTAATGAACCTTATTTCTACTTCTACTATATAAATATGAAGCTAAGTCCTACTAGGATAACTTAAGCCCAATCGGGGTTTTGCAAGACTAGGCCTGCACCACTTGATTTTGTTTTTGATGCTCCATCAAAATAGAGCACCCGCCACTCCTTCTGGTCTCCTCATTCTTATTCTGCAGTTCACTTCCTGCTCGGGGTACTACCTCATGCCCCCCAACTTCTTGGTTGCCAATGGTACACTCAACCACAAAGTCAGTTAACGCCTTAGCCTCAATGGCTGTCCGAGGCTTCTGTGTGATGTCCTCTGCTGACCTTTCTTTGTGTTCCTTACCACTGTGGACTTCCATGTCTTCAATCGGAAGGACCTGCCCCCCGACTCCATCAGGCCTTAACGAGGCTACATAACAGCTTCGTGCCATCTTCTGATCACCTTTATGTTCTCCAACACCATTCCTGGTAGGGAACTTGATCTTCACATGATAGGTTGAGGCAACAGCCTTAAATGCATGAAGTCCAGTCCTTCCAAGGATAGCGTTGTACGTTGAATCCGCCTTGATTACCAGGAAGTTCAACATCTGAGTGGCATCCTTGGGATCTTGCCCAATAGTTACAGGCAGCTGAATAGTCCCTCAACTTTGGATTTTACTCCATTAAATCCGTATATAGGCATGTTATTGCGGGTCAACTGAGAATCAGTGTATCCCATCTTCACAAACGCATCATGAAACAGAATGTCAACGGAAGCTCCATTGTCTATCAAGACTCGCTTCACCTCCGAGTTTCCAATCACAGGAGTTATGACCAACGGGTAGTCATGGGGGGAACTTCACCCTTACCAAGTCTGAGTCATCAAAGCTAACCGCTACCTCAGTTTTTGCACGCTTCGGGGCCTCTCCCACGATGTGCAACACCTCTCGGGCATAAGCCTTTCGAGAGTTCCTAGTTGTCCCGGCCGCAGTCGGGCCTCCTGAGATCATGTTGATTACTGGCCCTCGGGGCTGCGGGTTGCGATCTTGATCGTCATCCCTTCCATTATAGTCTCTTTTCTGATTACCACTGTCTTCACCCTTAGTGAAGTGCCTCAGCTTCCCTCTACGGATCAAAAACTCGATCTCATCTTTGAGTTGCTTGCAATCGTCAGTGTCATGCCCCACGTCTCTATGGAATCTGCAATACTGATTCTGGTTTCTCTTTGCGGGATCACCCCTGAGTGGCTTCGGCCATCTGAAATCTTTATCATTCTCAATGTCCAACAAGATTCGACTCCTAGGAGTATTCAACCTTGCATACTCAGTGAACCTTGACCCTTGGTTCTTCTTAGGGGCAGAGTCGGAGTCCTCGCTAGTTCGGGGATACTTGTCCTTAGCATCATACTCTTGATCATCATAGTCCTGGTCTTGCTTTCGCTTCTTGGAGTCATTGTTACCTCCTCCTCCACCTACGGTGGTTTCTTTCTTCAAGCTATCCTCAGCTTTAATATACTTATCAGCCCTTCGTTGGAGCTCAGCCATGTTCTCAGGGGGATTCTTCGCCAATGATCTCTTGAAGAAGAGGTCAGTGGTTCCGTGCTCTAGGGCTACCATTGCCACCTTATTTTCCAAATCAGTGATATTCAGGGTCTCCTTAGTGAATCGCTTGAGGTAATCCCTCAGATTTTCATTCTTTCCTTGCACCACATACATAAAAGATGCGGAGCTCTTCTCATACACCCTTCCGCTAATGAATTGGCTAACGAAGGCAGCACTCAACTCCTTAAAAGAGCCAATAGAGTTCGCAGGCAATCGGCTATACCATCTCTGAGCCATGCCCGACAGGGTTTGGGGGAACGCTCTGCACTTTAGGGCATCACTAGCAGGCTGCAGCAGCAGTGCGTTTGAGAATGTCCTGACATGGTTTGCGGGATCGCCCGTTCCATCATAGGCCTTAATAGTCGGCATCTTAAATTTCCTTGAGATGTGGGCATTCATCACCTCCTCAGTAAACGGAGGTGTGGGGTCGTCAGGGTCCCCAAGTGGCATCAGATCTTTAGGGTTGCTTCTGGGGGTCTCTACCCTTGTTGATTTTTCGGTTCGGGTATCAGCCCTCCTTTGCCTTCTTGAAGGCCTCTCCAAATTTATAATGGGAATCCTCTCTGCAGTCGGAGGAGGCTGAGTTTGATTCAATCTATCTTGTTCTCTTGCAATATCGTCCTTCAATTTTAAGATCTCTGCCTCATAAGCCTTGATTTTCTCAGCAGTTGTCAAGGGGAGTCCATCATGGATTCTTCGTGTCCTTCTTAGAGGTTCTTTGCTAGCACGGCGCCTCCTCGGGGCTTCATCTCGATCATCATCCTCAGATGGTGATGAATCATCAGAATAGGGGCCAGAGTAGTCGTCCTGATAAGGACCCAATCCTCTAATATAGGATGGATCCTGTGTTTGCATGGCATGTCCGCTTGGGCCTGCTCTCCAAGCAGCTGGAGGGTGGTTAGGCAGACCATACCTCGGGTTAGTATTCAAGGGGAGATCCGTGGTGTGGATCTGTACCCCTGGTGGTGGGTTGTCAGGATTAAAAAGAGGAGAGACCACCATCTGAAGAGGGTTGGTTCCTCGTCCTGTTTAGTCGATCAGAGGCCCCGTACTCTCAACGTGGGGAATCGCCCCTGATTGTTGAGAAACTTGAGACTGGGTGATCACCCCTGATGTTGGGGGAGCCTGTTGGATGATCGCCCCTTATGCTGGGGGAGCCTGTTCGGTCAGGGGTGGAGCAGAGCTGATTGGCACGGCCTCAGTTACAACTGGTGTTGTTCTTCGTGTTTAAACCATGGTTGATGTTGTCTTCCCACAGACGGCGCCAAATGTTGTGGAATAAAAAGTAGGGTATATTTATTGCGTATTAACTACTAGGGTTTGTGGGAGCTTCGAGCTTTAATGGCTGTTCTTGTGTTCGTGGCTGAATCTGCCTTCACAAGATACCTACGTACTTCGATGAATATCAAAGATCAAGCCAAAAACATAGTTTTGAGAATGAGGGGTCAGGCCCTTTATATAGGCTGAGAAGCCTTAGAATTATGGTAGAATTCGGAGACTTGGTGGACAAGTCTTTGAGGAAGGTTCTAGATCTATTCCTTATAGGAATCAGTTTCCATATCGAATTGGATGCCTTGGTGGCTAAGTCTGAAGGGGATATTATCCTTATCCAACTCTTATTGCTGAGTTGTTTATTTCCCCCAATATTAATTACGAAATTAATATTAAAATAGGGATTCTGACCTCATTAATGGGCCCCACGTTTGGACCATGCTGGGTCTAATTAATGTCATATTAAATGTGTCTTTAGGGCTTATTTTCAGCCCATATCAATAATTGTGATTGATTTTAAATTAGAAATTATGATTAATTAGTTAATAAGTATTTATGAAAATTAATCTGTTATATATAACTATATATTATAGTGTGATTATAGTTGATATTTTATAAAAATTACCTCATAATATATAATAGTATAATTTTGATTGACTTTAAATTAAAAGATTGATAAGTTAGTAAACACTTTATCACTTTAAAAAATATGTGTCTAATGTATATAATAAATAAAGTAAATTTTGTATTTCAAAAAAAAAAAATTTAAATAACCACAATAAGTAAATTAGGATGAGAATGATATTGATTAATTTAATTTTATTTGTAAATTCTTGTTGGCTCTTATATATATTTATGAAAAATAATCTGTAATATATGATAATGTAATTATGATTAATTGTAATTCAAAAGAGTGAAAATTAATATTGCGGAAATCACTTAATATTATATATTTGTATAATCCTGATTGATTTTAATTTAAAATATTAATTTATTATAAACATTTTTTGATATTAAAAAATATGTAATATATGGATATGTTAAATCAGGTAACTACTATATTTAAATTAGAATTATTAATTAACCATGGTCAGTATAGTAGGATGAGAATGGTAAATAAGATTGGTCTAAAATTTAGGAATAACCTCTTATTGGTCCCAAAATAATTCATAATATTCTGATTGGCTAACTGACGATAAACCCAAAATTTTATTATCCTTGGCACGTGAAAAATTGTATCAAAGTATAAATATCACATGCAATTTGTGTTATGTTTTGTATATAAAAAATAAAATTAAATCAAGTAACATTAGGGAAAAGATGAGTTTCAACTCTTTTTTATTATTATTTTGGTTAAAATAAAAATTGTCCGATTACATTTTTTGTGTTTTAAGGAACAGTTTTCAAAAAAGAAATAAAAATTCTAATGACATACTTCTTCCTTTCGTTTGATGTTGGGTCCTGCAGAAATTCATAGCAGTTTTGTGTAAATATGGTAAAAATCCGTATTAAAACCAATTCAGTATATCAATAAGTTAACTATATTATATACTAAAAATTTGTATTGGTTCACTCATGGTTAACTTGTATGCGGTTAATACTTTGGTTAAAATTTAATAGAAGGAAAGTTGAAGGATGAATATTATTGGTCTAAAATTTAGGGATGGTCTTGATTGGTCCTAAAATAATTCTTCTTTTCTGATTGGTTAACTATATATACTGTGGTAGACTCAGGTATTATAATAAACTAGCATTTTACACGTGCTACGCACCGAAAGCACAATTCTAAAAAATAGAAGTATTAAACAATTATAAAAAATATATATAAGTATCAAAAAATAAAGTATTTTATTATTTTTTTTTCAAATAGTTTTATGACATTTTATACTCTTTTTATGAAAAATTCAGTTCAATGGGCCTTGTATTGAGGACCGGGCATTGAAAATAAAAAACATAATTATTAATATAAATATGAGAGTGTACACATTTTTTCTTCTATTAACGCAAACAGAATAGGAAGTGCCAACTATTTGGAAGTTGTTGAATAAACATGTTATAGTGCTAATTGGACCTCTAATTCAACCTTTGCAGGCTGCCAAATGGTCATGTTATATTGCATATAGGGTTTCACCAATGTCCAAAATTGGACCAGATCGAATCGACACGGATCGATTGAAGACCGGATTCTTCTAATTTCTTGGACCAAAGACCAGACATATTATATTCGATTTTGGGACTAAATCGGTTAGTTAATTTCTACATAAAAAAAATAATTTTTATAATATAATATTTGTTTATTAAAAGTTTAATTAGATAAATTATTTTGCAAGTTAATATATGTTTAAAATTGATGTCCATATCTTTTTTTTTAAATAATCGAAATTTCTAAACATGTGAATGCCAATTATTTATCGTATGACATTAAATTATTTAGATTATAATGTTGATATCTACCATTTCATCAATTTATTATCTACTAATTTAGTTTATCAATTTATGATGTATTTAAATATTTAATATCTATCTATACTATTATATAATAGACGAAACATTAAAAGTTTGGTTGGTCGGTTGGTCGGTACGGTATCTGTTGATTTTATCTATTTACCATTGCTTAATTATATATAAAATTCATCCTACTAACTAATTAATTTCCTTTTTCAGGTAAAACACGATATCTTTTATATTTTATGTAACAAAAAAATTTCCTTTTTAAAAAATACTATCCTACTAACTAATCAATTTCCTCTTTTAGGTTAAACATATTATTTATCTAAATAAAATTTTATTTAGTAAAATAACATAATTAAATTATAATTACTATAAACTAATCAATCATTTTTTTCACCTAAAGATTGTTTCCATACCTTTTCTCACTGATTCGGGTTATGAATTCAAGATGCCTTCTGAATGGTTATGACCATTTATTTTGTATTTTTAAATATTAAGTTGGTGAAATAGCAATATATGCAATCTTAAATTCATTAGAAATTAAGTTGACGAAGGAAAGAGATTTTTTATTGATGTGTTGAAGAAAAAAACTATAGAATGCATTTTCATTGAATGTGACTTGTGTGTTTTTCTCAAGGATCAACTTATAGGGGTCTAATTCTGCTTCAGAGGAATCAAGAGCCTGATCTTATATGGGCATTGACCCCTTTCATAAAGGCCATTTGAGTACAACTACATCGTACTTTTAAATGTATGGACAATGATACAATATAATGTATATTTTAGTGATCAAGTAGGTAAGTTATGAATGATAACACTGACAACCCAATTTTGTAAATAAAAAGCCATTTATCTATAGACACATATAATAATGTAAACAATTCGGTGTAATGTGGTAATGATTGATTTCTACAATTTAGTAAGTCACAAATTATTGAAGTTGGCCACTGAATATTCTAATGGGAAGTAACCTTGGGAGGATTTGGAATGGGGATGATGAAAACATAAATCATTTTCAATTATTTTTTGTCAAAATTATTTTTCTGTTGATTTTATTGGATAATTAAAATACAAAACATACGATTCATGTATATAATCGAAATAAAAAAATCTATCAAAGTATCGTCTGTCATTTAATTAACAGATACAAAGTATTACCTTAACCAAAACTGATATGGTTTAAGCGGAAGAAGGATTGATGCAAACACTTAGTTCATCAAACTATTATGTGGATTTATAGAAAATATTATTTACGGTTATGTGATATACGAATTTATTAAATCAAGATATTACTATATTTAAATTTAATTTAACCGCAATTAGTAAATTAGAATAAGCATGATAAATAATAAAAGTTTTGTATATGATTGATTGATTGTAGCGTTGGCTTATATGCATTTACTAATTAATTTTATTAACAAATTGTGAATAACTATATTTTTGAGCTTTTAAAAAATATCGAATATTTGAAGGTATGAATTTTATCCAAGTTATTTAAAATTTGATTTCAAATCCGATTTTTTCATATTTCTAGTTGAGTTAGATTAAAATTGTTTAAAATCGATTATAATTGTATAATATATATTACGTAAATCAATTTGTAATGTATGATAATATGATTGTGATTGACTTTATATTAAAAGAATGGTTGATTAATGAAAGAGTAGTTATGAAATTTAAGTTAAAATATATAATAGTAGATATCGTGATTGATTTCAAATTAAAATAGTGATTTTTTAGTAATTTTTTTGATTTTAAAAATATGTATTTATGGATATGTTAAATAAAATTACTAGTGTATTTAAATTAGAAGTGTTAACTAACCATGATTAATGAGGTATGGTGAGAATGTAAATAAGGAAAAATCTTAATATAACATGATTGGTCTAAATTTTAGTAGTCAGCTCTAATTGGTCCTAAAATAATTCATAGTTTTCTGATTGGTTAACTGCGCATGAGTAGACTCGGGTATTATAATAAAGGATGATATATTGTATTTTCAACTTAAAAACTAAGGCTTTAAAGTTCAAATTTTATTAGTAATTCTTAACAATTAGTAATGTTTTTGTTTTGTATAGTTAAGTTCTATGGAAACCAATTTTTTAGTGGAGAACGGAGACCATATATCAATCAAAATATTGCAAAAATTTATTCATTGAAAATCATGTTATATGAATTTGACTACTTCATTTATTTCATTGAAAATCTTGAAAATCATATATGTTTTTTATGCAAATTTCATCAAAAATATTGAAAATCATGTATGTTTTGCAAACAAAATATTGCAAAATTTATTATTCTTCAGAACATGTTGTGCTTGCAAATCATATATGATTTTTAAGATTTTGAATGAAATAATAATGTTCATTGAACATTCTTTGCAAATATATATGTTTTACAATGTTTTGAATGTATAATGTATTATGGTCTCTACGATCTCAACTCAAATGTTGGTCTCCATATAACTTAACTCTTATTTTGTAAAGCTAAATTTTTTGTTTAAAATTAATGTTTCGTGATTTTTAATTGGGCTTTTTTCATAAATATATATATAAAAAAGTAAATTTTTGCAATTTTACTTTTGTTAAGAAAAGCTATTTGCAATTTTACTAACCTAAGTTTCAAAATTGCAAAAATACTACCTTTTAGGGCAACCCTGCCCACCTGCCCAGCCTGCCCAGCCGTGCAACCACATTCAACTTTTTTTTTAAGGTGGGTGCTATTTGGGTTTCAAGGCCCTGCAGGGGCATATTCAACTAAATGCAACCAAATTCAACTGAATTCAACCACATGCAACTAAATTTCTGATTTTAAGTTCCATTTTTCAGTTGTCATTTTCGACCTCTTCTTTGGACTATATATATATATATATATATATATATAGTCCAAAGAAGAGGTCGAAAATGACAATTGAAACTTAAAATCAATAATTGAATGCAACCACATTCAACTGAATGCAACCACATGCAACTTTTTTTTTTAAGGTAGGTTGATTTTGGGTTCCAAGGCTCCGCAGGGGCATATTCAACTGAATGCAACCACATTCAACTGAATGCAACCACATGCAACTAAATTTCTGATTTCAAGTTCCATTTTTCAGTTGTCATTTTCGACCTCTTTTTTGGACTATTATATATATATATATATATATATATATATATATATATATATATCCAAATCCACCAAAATCTCCTCACCTTAAAAAAAAAAGTTGCCCCTGGCGGGACCTTGCAACCCAAATCCACCAAAATCTCCCCATTTTAAAAAAAAAGGGTTGAATGTGGTTGCATTGAGTTGCAACCAAAATATCACCCCACCTTTAAAAAAAAAAGAGTTGAATGTGGTTGAATGTGGTTGCATTCGGTTGCAACCAAAATATCACCCCACCTTAAAAAAATAAAAAAAATAAAAAAAATGTTGAAGTTGTTGAAGTCGGCTAGGTCAAAGGGGGAGGGGTTGACCTAATTGGTAGTATTTTTGCAATTTTGAAACTTAATGAAACTTTACTCAGTTATAATACCACTGAAAGTGGTGTCTGAGGAGGGTAGATGTACGCAGACCATGCCCCTATACAATAGGGAGGCTGTTTCCGAAGGACCCCCGACCAAATACAAAGAAAGGAAACTAATATAAACTAAACTCACACGCACCCAGGGGTTGAACCCTTGACCTCCTACAAAGAAGACAAGGGTTCAACCCACTGCACCAACATGTTGTTGGCTGCAATTTTGAAACTTAATGTAGTAAAATTGCAATTAATTAAAGAAGATTATATTTTTGTAAATAGAAACTTCAAATGTAGTTTTTTGGTAAATTCCCTTTTTAATTTCAAAGTAAAAAATGGTACAAAACTTCTTTTTATTAATTTTTTAAGAATTTCAAAATCGGATTTATCCAAATCTATCCGAAATTCGATGGATCGAATTTGAATTTCAATTTTAAAACCCGAATAAATTTGAATTTAACAAAAATTTAAATTTGGATACCTTACGAATCGAAACCGATCCAGTCCTTTGCGATCGAAACCGATCCGGTCCATTGCGAGGCGAGCGAAGTTCCTGCTATTCTGGGGCGGCGACATCTAAACACACACACTGTGTGTAATTTCAGAGGTTCATCTCCATTCATCGCTCTCTTTATCTTATCACTGTTCATATCTTATACTTACAACATGCCTGTATGCATGTATACTGATTGAAAAATTAAAATATGCAAGTATATTATCAAGAATCAAGTTCTATCATAATCAAGTTCCACACAGTTTCATTTCAAGAATCATAAATTATGCATTTCCGTAGATTATCCACTCTAATTAATCAAACCCCATTTACATCTTCAACACAAAGATTCATAAAAAATAAGAATTTTAATCCAACCCCATTACCTCATAGAACCATTCCTGAACCTAAAGCTCAGGATCTTGATTTTGTAAATGTAGCTTATAGTCATCTTATTCACTCTGATTGGCCTAAACTAGATAAATTAGCATCTGGGTTGTCTCTTTTTCGAGTAAAACACATTCTTTTAAAGCTCCGTAATGACCATCTTCTTTCATTTAAGTTTTTTAAGTGGTTTGGGTTAAAAAACCCGTCTTTTCGGAATCTTGAAACCCATTCAATGATTTTGCATATTTTGACTAAGCATCGTAAGTTTAAGTCTGCGGAAAGTGTTTTGAGGGAGACTCTTGGTTCGGGGTCGGTTAATTTTGGTTCGGAGTTGTTTGAGGCATTGGTTTATTCGTATAGAGTTTGTGATTCTTCGCCGAGGGTTTTTGATTTGGTGTTTAAGACGTATGCTCATTTGAGGAAAATTAGGAATGCTACGGATGTTTTTTGTTGGATGAAGAGTTATGGGTTTTTACCGACTGTGGAGTCGTGTAACGCTTTGTTGAGCTCGTTGCTTAAATTGAATAGGGGAGATGTTGCAGTGAAGTTTTATAAGGAAATGCAGAGGTCGAGGATTTCGTCGAATGTTTTTACTTTTAATATGGTTGTGGCTGCTTACTGCAAATTGGGGAAATTGGAGAAGGCGGTTGCAGTATTTAAGGAGATGGAGAGCTTGGGGTTTAATCCAACTGTTGCTTCGTATAATACGTTGATTGGCGGATATTGTAAACAGGGCCTTTTGAGCTCTGCCTTGAAGCTCAAAGATTCGATGATTAGGAATGGTCTGAACCCAAGTGATGTTACGTACAACACGCTTATTCATGGACTCTGCGAGGAAGGAAAATTGCTAGAAGCAAATAAAATTTTCAATGAGATGAAAGGAGCAAATGTGACTCCTAATACTGTTACCTACAATACATTGATAAATGGGTATTGCCAAGTAGGTAAGAACGATATGGCCGGGCGATTTTTTGAGGAGATGTCCAGGAATGAAATCAAAGCTGATATCTTGACTTACAATGCATTGATTTTGGGGCTATGCAAGGAGGGAATGACTAAGAAAGCTGCATACCTAGTGAAGGAACTTGATAGGAAAAAATTGGTTCCAAACTCATCAACCTTTTCAGCGCTAATTATTGGACAATGTGCACGAAAGGACTCCGAGCGTGCCTATCAATTGTATAAAAGCATGATAAGAAGTGGTTGTCATCCAAATGAATATACGTTGAACGTGTTGATGTCGGCATTATGCGGGAATGAGGATTATAATGGAGGAGTCCAAGTTCTGAGGGAGATGCTAGATCGAGGTATTGCTCCTAATTCTAATACCTTAACTGATCTTTATAAAGGGCTTAGGCTTTGTGGAAAAGATGAGTTGGTGTCAAAGTTGTCAAAAGAGATAGATGATAAACATATTATAATAAAAGATTCAGAAAGGGATGAAAATAGAATTTCCCAGCCTAATGTTTAAAGCATGGAAATTTGATCATTGTAGGTTTTTCAAATGTGTAGACTTGTCTGGAAATATTATATATCTTGTCATGGAATTCACTTATTTACATCCTATTGAATACAAAAATGTTTTTATTTATTTGTTCAAGTTATGAGAATCGATCGTGAGACCTAACTACTTATCTAGCATAAGGAGCAGTTTTACCTCCCCTGCACCACACCTGACTCATTTGATGATGTGTTTATTACTTACTATGTATATGTTAGTTTCCCCACATTTCCGTATTCACATATTAAATAATGGTAATTATATTAGCAAAGCATATGTAGTATGTTTTACTCAAAATCAGTGTTTGGGATTGATATTAAAGATATTTCTAATAATTGTAAATATTTTGTGCTCGTGAATTGTGGAAAACATGAGTCGGTGTTGAAGTTGTCAAAAGGAAATAGATGACAAACATGTTATTCCTAAAATTTAGAAAGGATGAAATAGTCGTTTATAAATGTTTCTGTATCCACAAGAACCATGTACTCCTGTTACAGTTTTACCATTTGTAAAACTCAAACAGGAGAGATTCAGGAGAGATTCTTGTATAGATCTCTATTCTCTATAGACTTTCATTCCAAGGCCTTGGATGCTTTAAGTCACTCTTGCATAACTTTGAATTCTTTACCTCTGGCTTTTGGCTCACTGTTTTGCTCACATAAAAAGAGGGAATGCCACAAGTTTTTCTTGTTGTTTGAAGAACTAATGCTTTACGAATTTTGCCTTTAGGCGGGAACTGATGAAAAGAATGAAAGATTTGCTAGATGTCGAATTGTTTAAGTAGAACTGTAGGCGACACCAAAGAAAATAAGAAATGAGTGAACAAAATGGAAAGTATGATTCCCCCTGGACATTAATACAGATTAATGCGCATAACCAAACCGATAGAACTATAGTGCAAAATCATAGCTTTCGACTTTAGGTACCAACATTAGCAACATTCAACCTAATTAAGGATATCACCTTCAAGTTGCATTCTTTTGGGTATATTTGAGGAATTGTACCAGAAAAGTTGTTGTCTTGGATAACAAGGGCTTCCAGTGAACTGGCAAGGCACTGTGGTATTGTTCCACTCATGCTGTTATTTGACAGATCTAGTACTTTAAGAGATATGAAACCACATATCATGGGTGAAAAATGTTCCGTGGATGTCATAGCCTCTCTAATTAGGTCCTAAGCTCAAAATCAGCCACACTCTCAGCTTTCAGTCACAGTCCTAAGCTCTCTCAAAAGTATACCTTGTGATACTCCCTCAGTGGCTCTGTCCCATTATCATAATCTCTTTTCGAGATTTATTTTCTTTCATATTAGTAATCCAACTCTTTATTCAGTATGCACTTACAAGATTAATTTAGAAAGTGTTCTGTGGACGTTATGGCCTCTCTAACTAGGTCCTTTACTCTGTACTGTTCATATGGGTAAATAAACCATTCAGCTAACAGCTTTTGTTTCCCTGGTTTACAAGGATCTTACCTAGGAGAATTTGGTTGTGCCAGGATATTACCTAGGAGAGTTGGTTGTGCCAGGAGGTCTATACAATAATAGATCAGATTATGTTTCATGTTATTTGGGTGACGAGGAACAAAAGAAAGTTGGAACGTAGAGCCTGTCAGAAAAAAAAAACTACCCAGGGGATTGTATGACATGGATCATGTTCTCACAGTTTTTAAAAGAAAAATTTACAACTGCGATGATTTTATGTTCACCTTTAAATTTTTCAGAAGTTGCAGTTTAGGCCTCAGGGGAGGCCCTTGTAGATGAAGCTTAAAAGCTCCAAGGCGATGATCGATGAATATTTCAGGGTTTTAATTCTCCAAAATGCAGCTTCATTTTGCAGTGACTGTTAAAGATTTAAACATGTTTTTTGTAAGCAGCTCTGGATCCTTGATTATTATTGTAGAAGCTCCTTTAGAACAGAATAAAAATTCTTTGGTTTGCACTTACTCAGTACACTTCTGTATGTAGATGCTGAATTACATCTTTAGGTAACAGTACATTCTAATACAATTTGGTCTAAAGGAAAATGTCCCAATAAAAGTTTGAAAATTTGAGTGTCTTTCCAAAATATAATGAGTGCTTCTAAAATAAATTTTCTGGATCTGTATGGTCTATTTACGAAAAAATTTCATATTTTTAAACGTAATAGATAATGTGCGGGCTATTGAGTACTTAAATTCAATAAATATAAATAATGTGATTTACAATGCAACGAGGTTAATTTTAGAAATCTATGCTCTTTAAAATGAAAACACCTTTTTGTGGAATATAATAGTATACCAAAATACCAAATTTCGGTGATCAGTATATAATTTAATTAATTAATTTTATTCCAAACTCGAATTCGATGCAACTGTATAATTAAACAAAATTTATTTAACTAACCTCTTTGATTTTACCGGGTTCTATTCCCTATAAATATATAATTGAATAATATTTATTTATTTAATAGACTTTCATCCTACTCAATACCAAGCCGAATTGAAATAAGCCGTTTATGCTATCGAATACGATTAGTACTTTCACATTAAGTTAGTTACAACTACATGTTTAAGTAATACGAGAATTATATTTATTATCAATAATTTGATATTTTTATTTTTAATCAATTATTTAATCTCAGCTCTTGGGGTTATCAGCTAGTAAAAATGTGATTTTGGACACAATCCTGACCAAAATTTTTTAAAGAAAATTAAAAATACCATACAATTAAACATACGAAAGACAATAATTGCAACACAAGTACCACACAAGCAAACATAGCTAGAACAGTAATTGCACACGCATGCCAAGTAAAAGAGACTGCAAAACACGTTTCTTAACAAACCTGTTTCCTAAGCCCGAATGATCTGCCTCCTCCGCATCCTCGGTTTCTTTTGTGTCCTTCCAAATTTCTGGAAAATCGCAAAAATCAGCCACAAGTACTTATCTGTGAAAATGTTTCCCACAACAAACCCAACTACCAGCCCACTTCCAAGTCCTGCTAATATGAATAGCCAATCAAATCCACTCGGAAACTTATCATCATCAGAATCGTCCTCGTCGTCATCAGGTGGTGACAGCACAGTTCCACACTCCTTAGATAACGGGAATCCACAAAGACCTGAGTTTTCCATGTAAGAATTGTTGTCAAATGTTCTGAACTGCGGGCCTTGTGGTATGTGACCACTTAGGTGGTTGTGAGACACATTGAAGAAAGCCAGAAAATTAAGTTGTGCTGCTAACTGTTGAGGGATGACTCCTGATAGCTTGTTCTGTGAAAGGTCTAAAGATTCAAGCTGTGTTAGATTCCCGAGTGACAGAGGAATTGGACCTGTAAGATCATTGTTTGAAAGGTCCAGCAACTGGAGAGCCTCTAGACTTCCAAGAGATTCAGGAATCTTCCCTGTGAATTTGTTACTTGAGAGGTCGATAACAGTGAAAATATTTGGAATTACTTCGTAGTCTGTCTCTCCACCTTTGTTGGCAAGACTTATCCTGCTGTGATAAGGGATATTATACCTTATCGGAAAAAGACCAAAAATCCATAAAGAGTTCATATTTGTCTTTATATATAGATCCATGTCTGTACGGAAAACTTTCATTGCATTCCAAATCTGGATATAATTCATAGGCAAAGCACCAGTTAAAGAGTTATGAGAGAGATCAATAATGCGCAGCATTGGAAACTCTGAAAGATTCCTTGGACTTCCAATTTCACCATGAAACTTGTTGGAATGCAATTGTAGAACTTGTAGACGTGGAAGAGTCCCCAACCAAGTGGGGAAACTTTGTTTCATCTGATTATTTGATAGATCCAAAATCTGTAGCATTTTACAATTTGACAATGATTTTGGAACTTCCCGTGTTAACTGGTTTTGACTCAAGTCCATCACCTTTAAGTAGCATTCTTTTGGGTACATTTGAGGAATTGTACCAGAAAAGTTGTTGCCTTGGAGAATAAGAAATTCCAAAGAATAGGCAAGGCACTCTGGAATCACTCCACTCATGCTGTTATTTGACAAATCTAGTGCTTTAAGAGATTTCACACCACATATCATGGGTGAAATATCTCCGGTCAATCTGTTGTCATGCACCGAGTACCCAATTGTATTTGGTGGTGGAACTGGGAGATTCCCTTGGAGCATGTTAACACTTACGTCTATGATTCTTAAACTCTTACTTTGAAGAGCAACAGGATTCCGTTCAAAGGCTGTTAGATAATTAGCGCCTAGGCCAATTATCTCCAAATTATTACTTGCATTCCAAATCCAGTGCGGTATAATACCGCGAATTTTATTTTGTCCCAGATTAAGTACCCTCAAGTTACTCTGGAATTGCAGAAAGTATGGGAACTCTGTTAAGTTACAATCACTTAACTCCAAAACTTCAAGCAGTGGAAGAGTGAAGTTAATTTTATGGGGAACAAGCAACGTTATATTGCACGCAGATAGAATGAGCCCAATAAGGTTTCTAGATCCAAGAAAAATGTCAGCCTCTACTGTACCAGTAAAGTCATTTTTTGTAAGAGAAATATATTCTAGTTTTTTGAGTTGGGAAAATGTACTGGGGATTTGGCCTTTTAGTTCATTGTAGCCCAAATCTAAAAAACTTAATTGGGTCATGTTCATCAGCCACAACGGGATTTCACCAACAAAGTGATTATATTTAAGGTCAAGATGAGTAAGTTGGGTCAGGTTTGCAAGAGAAGGTGGGACTGTACCAACAAAGTTATTAAATCCAAGGGAAAGAGAAGTAAGTTTGGTCAGGTTTGCAAGAGAAGGTGGGATATCACCATATATATTTGTACTCGCAAGGTCCAACAAAGTAAGCTTAGTTAGCTTGTCAAGCCAAGAAAGGTTCCTTGATTTATTGAACGGATTAAATGAAAGTGATAACTCAGTAAGTTGGGTTAGATTTGCAAGAGATGGTGGAATAGCCCCGTGTAGATTTGTATTGGCAAGTTTTAATACAGCAAGTTTAGGTAGCTTCTTAAGCCAAGAAAGATCGCCCGAATAACTGAACATGTTGAATGCAACTGATAAATAAGTGAGTTGGCTCAGGTTACCAATTGAGGCCGGAATTGATCCCAAAAAATGGCAACCTCCAAGTTGCAACTTATTTAGTAACTGCAGATCTCCGATTGAGGCCGGTATGGTACCAGAGAAATGTGTGAACGTAATATCCAGTTCCCTTAAGGGGCTTGTGCTGTTAAACTCGGGAAGGTAACCATTGAGATTATAGTTCTCATTCACATTAAGAACAAACAGGTCCGGTAGATTGAAAATGGCAATCGGAAAGTCTCCATACAAATAATTATAAGACAAATCAAGGGAAGTCAGTTTGGACATTCCTGACAACTCGGGTGGAATTTGGCCAGCAAATGCAGAGTGGGAGAGGTTTATAAATGATAGACTTGAAAGATGGGAGATCTCGGGTGGGATTGGAGAGTAAATGAAGTAATTTTCTGCAAGGTTTAGTTTTTGAAGGTGAACAAGGCTAAACAGGGTGCTATTGGAGTGAAGAGTACCATAGATTAGATTGCGACTGAGGTCAAGACCAATAACATAACCAGTAGCCTCATCACACTCAACCCCGTCCCATGAACAACAATCGTTGCTGCCGCTATTACCTCTATTCTTCCAAGATGCCGTCTTCAAGTAAGCAGATGAATTAGAATAAACATAAAGGCTTTGTTTGAAATGTAAAAGAGCAGATCTCTCGTGATCGTGGCATAACATAGTAGTAGTAGTGGTAGTAGTATTTGACATAGTAATAGCATGAAGAGAGTGTAAAAGAATGAAGAAAAGTAAGAGGTTAAAGCAATGTGGCGCTGCCATAGCAGATAATCAAGTAGCTCTACGTGAACTCTTGTTATGTGGGCAGTTGTATGATTTATAATACTCAATGTACTAGTATATATACACAAAAGGTGAAGCTTTTAGTGTCCTTTCACGCACAAAAAATATCTAAAAGCTAAACTTCTGCCTACGAATAACCGAAGTTCAGTCCTTCTAACAAAATAATTAAATTTAATTATTTAATTATTAGATAAATGTGAGTTTACTTTTGGATATAACATACGAAAGTAAAGTTAATAAATAAATTATTATGATTAAGTTTATTTTTTAATTGAATTGTAAATATATTTAATCATACAATGATACAATGTTAAATTCTATGGAGATCATTGTTTTGGTCCAATATTTTGAAGACAATTTATGTTTTACAAGTTGTAAAACTAATTATTTCACAATGCATATGCAGCAATTTCATTAAAAATTTTGAAAATTAGAAAAGTTTTGCTAGCAAAATATTGCATAACGAATTGTTATGCAAACCACGTTTGCTGATCATACATATTTTACTTGGATAATATAAATGATTATCAAAATTTTCAATAAAATATTGATCTTCATGTAACACTTTGCTAAATAACATTGGGGCGTATGGAATAGATTAGTATATTGTATATACTATACAATGCTTATGAGATCCACTTGACCTATGAGTTACAAGGTTTACAAGACCTGGTCCGGTTGATCATTTGCTTCCCCTGGCTGATACGTCACAGTGTCTGCGTCTAGCATGGAAAGTTTTAAGAATGATTTTTCCACAGAAAATGTTAGAGAAATGTATGCCACCGGTCTACACTCTGCATACCTTGGAAGTCGGGGAAACCTTTCAAGCCGTAATCACCGGACAACATTTGTTTGTACTCTCTGATTAAAATTAAACTAGCTTTACGTAGTTTTTGTGTTTCTGATCATTTATGCTACATATATTTTTAAGTTCAACTAAAAGTTTTAATAATTAATGGAAATTTAAAAATTATTTTAAACTATCTTTGCTCAAAATTAATTAAAAGAGCAGACCTCTCGAATGTGGCAAATCATAGTAGAACTAATAGTAATAACATGAAGAGTGAAAAAGAAAGAAGAACAATGAGGTTAAAGCAATGTGGCGCTGCCATGGCAGATACTCTGTATGAACTCTTGTTATACGGGCAGTTCTATATAGTGTCTTACTCATGTGACGATTTATACTTTATAGTGTGGACTGGTATAATCTTTAGTACGAATAATTTTATGCAAGAAATATCAAAAGAGGAAACTGCTGAGTACGAATAATTGAGTTCTTGTAATAGTTATAAGTTAAGCAATGTTCTTAAATGACACAATATTTCACAATTTTGCAATTTTAAGTTTTAATGTTTTACAAAACCGTTCTTGCTCGTTTTCACCAGAATAATGAGAATTCTATATGCATGAGGCCTCAATCAAGCGTCCTTCCTACATGAAGTGTCACGGCGAACTAGTAAAGTCCACAACAGATAAATACGTACGAATTACTTGGCTTGACTGTTAAAGCTTAAAACATGTTTTCTATATGCAGCTTTGGATCCTTGACTAATATTTGCACGTGCTCCTTGTTTACAACAGAGAACAAAACTTCTTTGGTTTGCAAATATTCAGTACACTTCTGTATGCGAGATAAAGTATCAAGATGCTGAATTACAATAAAAATTTGAAAATATGAGAACGTCTTTCCAAAATATAATGAGTGCTTCTAAAATAAATTTTCTAGATTCACACTTGTTTATGAAAAAATTCATATTTTTAAGCGCAATATATAAATTGTGGGCTATTGAGTTAAATTCAACAAATAGGAATAATGTGATTTGCAACGAGCTTAATTTTAGATATCTATACCCTTTATAATGAAAACACCTTTTTGTGAAATATAGTAGTATTCAAAAATACCAAATTTTGGTTTTGACAAAAAAAATACCAAATTTTCGTGATCATTGTATAATTTATTTAACTAATTTTATTCTAAACTCGGATTCGATACAATTATAAATTAAACAAAATTTATTTATCTAACTAACCTCTTTGATTTTACCGGGTTCTGTTCCCTATAAATGTATAATTGAATAATAATTTTTTTATTAAATGACTTTCATCCTACTCAGAGTCGAGCCCACCTGACCTGAGACCAGGCCGCTTATGCTATATAATAGGATTACTACTTTCACATTATGCTACAACTACATGTTTAAGTAATATACGAGAATTATATTTATTATCAATAATTTAATATCTTTATTTTTAGTTAATATTGGGGTTAGCAGCTAGTAATATATGTGATTTTGGACACAAACATTTATTAAAGAAAAATACAAAGTACCATACAATTAAACATATTTAAGACAATAATTGCAACACAAGTACAATACAAGCAAACATAGCTAGAACAGTAATTGCATACGCATGCCAAGTAAAAGAGACTGCAAAACACATTTCTTATCAAACCTGTTTCCCTAAGCCCGAATGATCTGTTAGAAACCGTTTCACCCAAAATCTTAAGGTGTTGGGGAAGGCCCTTCCAAGGATCTTATACTCATATACATTTAACACTCCCCTCACTCGCAAGCTCACTAGGGGTAAGAGTGGTCACTAGAAGCCCATTTTTGGAGCGATTCCTTAGTGCCAAATTAAATTGAGAATATTGGGGGCGGTGGGGTTCGAACTTGGGACCTCCACAAACACCAGAGCTTTCACTACAAGAAAACTCAGTTTTAACAACAGAAAATTCCGTTGGCATATTAATGAAATCCGTTGGGAAAACACTTTACCAACGGAATGGTCACCGAAATGGTCTGTTGGAGGAAACGTTGTTGGGAAATCGCTACCAACGAATTTTTTTCCGTTACTAAACTTAGCAACGGAATATCAACATAATGATAACAGAATTCTTGTTTTACAAATAACCATGATACAACCAATTTGGTAACGGAATTTTCTGTTGGAACCAATTTGGTAACGGAATTTTCTGTTGGTATAATTAGCAACCATATGCTAACGAAATTTATGATATTAATCGTAGTAACAAAATCCCAACAGAACAATCCATTAGTAATTCTAACAATTTTCCAACAGATTATCTGTAATCATAGTAACATTCTACCAACAAAATATTTGGTTTTGAATCACAAATTTCTACTGGTATTTCCAATTAATTTATCTACCTGTGCATTTTTTTATAATATAATAAAACAAAAGATAAAAAAATTCTTATAAACAACATTTCATTAGATAAAGCATTTCAAAGTGGGGCTAATAGTTACAATTAACATCACTCTAGCCCTTTAAGAACATTAGGTTCAAAAAGAATACTACACAAGATACAATTAAATTGAATTCTTGAAAATTAAAAAAAAAAAAGTGGGTTCCCTTAGCAGCCGTAGACAACATATTAAGTGTGCTTGGATGTAGTGAAGTTGTAGTGCTCTTGCTTTTGATTGAGCAGCAGGAGCAGAAGTGGCAATGCAGGGTGTCCAGTGGCATGTGCATACCCCTCAACAGCAAAAATCCCGCCATACATATATTTTCTACTAGCAAACTACAGAGTGCATATTAATATTTTCAATCATCCTTGTTATACCCAGTTGCACTTTCCCTTCTGGTATATTACTAGAAGCAGAACTTTCGCTCTCCTGTAACAACTTGCCAAATCAAATGCACAAAGTTGGTAGACATCCGGTGATTTCTTTTTCAAACTCCTCCTCTACAAGTAATATACGGAACAGATTAATGGGCATTTACCATTACTTAAATAAAAAACTAAAATTAACTCAAGTGTATACTTACCCTTAGAGATCTCGAAGCTCTAGGAATGACGTGGTACCCATAAAACCCATATTCTTGCCTTTTCTTCACAACCATGTTTTAAGCACGCATACTAATAAGAGACTATCAAATTCGATGGTTAGTGTTCTCAAACTACAAATATACCAGTCAACTAATCAATAATTCAAGTAAATTAAAATCTCAGATTTTGTTTTGATTAATAATCACTTAGAGAATTCATATAACCAGGTAACATGCATATAGTTACAAGTCCAATATTGGTAACCCTTTGTGCTTGCATTATAACTATTTTCACATAGAAACAAAGGGAACTAATTACTCCCAGTTTTTAAGAAGCAAGAGGAAACTGATGCATGGTGTCTAAAAATAAGAAAGAACTAAAGGCATATGAAAGTAACAGTTGTGTTACACTTGAGCCTTAGCACACTTTTTTGATGCTGTCAGGGAAAAAATCATGCAAGTATACGGTTCGTACACGCAAAAATTCCAAAACTATGATATTTTTAAAAATAGCAATGAAGCACAGATACCTGTGAAATCACATAGTTCTTTTGGTTTCACAACGCCTGTGTTTAATCTAAATTTTCTGTAATGAATGCATTGCCCGGTAAATAATTCTTTAGTGAACAAGACATTTGCACCTTGAAGGCAACATGTTGGTTGGTCTTATTGACTAGTCGAACAGAGCATCGGCTTTGTCTCTTCAACCTAACTACAAAAGAATATTGAATCATATTCACAAAAATCAGTTCACTGTCAAATTAGCAAAGAAGATATGGTCAAAGGCACTGCATAAAAAATGGACAGAGCAACAAAGAAAGTATATTCATTTCCTACTTCATCAATTATTTGATAAATAACAAATAAGTTGATTTCAGTTTACAAGTGCAAAAGCCAAAGCGGAACTTAATTAGCTTATCATTCTTTTCTTTTTTTGGTTAAGATCAATTACAACTTGAATCTTCAGCTATAAGCTTAAATTACACACAACTAAAAAAGTAAACGCAATAAAAAATGAAATAAACGGAAAATTTGATCAAAATATAAGTAATTCGAGACTTACATTTGAGTTCTTGCGATTGAATATAGAGAAGTTCGGTAGTCATTTTTCTTCGAACAAACAAAAAATACAGCACCAAAATCAC
Organism: Saposhnikovia divaricata; assembly: GCA_036435485.1. NCBI lineage: Eukaryota > Viridiplantae > Streptophyta > Magnoliopsida > Apiales > Apiaceae > Saposhnikovia > Saposhnikovia divaricata. The sequence continues at coordinate 8,491,435 of CM071594.1, forward strand.
TAATACCTAAAATCTCTTCACCTGTATGTATATCCAAAACACGCAACTTACATCACAATCATATACTTACATATGATCTCACGCAATAAATTTCTAAATTGACATCAATTTTACAATCATGATACAGTTAAACCTCTATAAATCAATATCCTTGCATAATTATACTAATATAACTAGATTATTAATTTTCATTAAAAAAGCACAGTATAAATTTAGCAAAATAAACACTATATCTATAATTTTACATTAATCGAGATTACACAAGCGCCTTACAAAACATGATTTATTGAAAATTGAGATCATAGAGGAGAATAAGTGGAGGATCAAGACTTACTTGAGAAGACGAAAATGGAGTGAAAAGGGATGGAATGTTAATTAGGCCTAGATTTATCGACATGATGTGTTGTGTGTGTGTATATATATATAGCTGATGACGATATAGATTATGTCTAAGTGTGTGTGTGTGTGTGTGTGTGTGTGTGTGAGAGAGAGAGAGAGAGAGAGAGAGAGAGAGAGAGAGAGAGAGAGAGAGATGTAGAGTTGGTGAATTATGTAAGAGATTTAGGGCTTTAGAGATATGCGGCGGCACAGAGGAGTTGAAAGAGAAATAGAACAACTAAAGAACTGAAAGAGGGATGTTGAAATTAGGGATCTGTGGTATCAGCGCGCCCATGTTTCCAACCCGGGAAATCAAAATTTTGCCAAAAAATTGGAATTCCCGCATTTCCATAATTTATTTTGATAAGTATTTTAACTTTAAATTTTTAACTAATATTCATTTTTATTTAATATTAAGTACTAAGATTTTTTTAATCACTTCCTTAAAAATATCAATTAATAATATTAGTCATTATATATATTATTAGGTATTTATAATTAAAAAGAGCTAGAAAAAGCTATTTGTTATTGTTCATATGAAAAGATTTTTTTCATTTATTGTTATATAATTATCTTACCAATTTTAATTTGATACGCATAATACGGATGTAAAGATCCATTTTTTTAATGTTATTCCAAAAAAATTAGAATACAATAAATTTATTTGTTTTGGTAATTTAATAGTCAAGACTATTATTACTAAATAGTGTTTCGTTTTTTAAAAAATATTTCTCGACAATCCATCTTTCTTGATGTTATTCCACAAATTTCAGAAAAAAACATAAATTTATTTGATTTGAAAATTTAACAGACAACTAGTACTATTAAGTAATGGTATTGCTAACTAATGTTTCGATTTTTTAAAAATATTTCTCGACAATCCTACCGTACTGTCAAGAACCATCATTTTCAATGTTATTCAAAAAACAAATAAATTTATTTGATTCAATAATATAAATGTCACCTAGTACTTTGACTAGTACTTCTAAATAGTGTTTCATCACTGGCTCGTGTTTCGATTTTTTAAACATAATTCTTGACGATTCAACTATACGGATGTCAAGATTCATCTTTTTTAGTCTTATTCCAAAAAATTCAGGAAAAAAATCATTTATTTGATTTGATAATTTAACAATCAACTAGTACGTTAACCAGTACTTCTAACTGGTGTTTCATCCCAGATTCGTACTTCAATTTTTTTAAAAATATTTCTCAACGATCCTACCGTACGGATGTCAAGAACCAACTTTTTTGATGTTATTCCATAAATTTCAGAAAAAAATAAATTAATTTGATTTGGTAATTTAATAGTCAACTATTACTTTGACTAGTAACTAGTGTGTTGTCCCGGATTGTTGTTTCTATCTTTTTAAAAATATTTATCGACGATCCAACCACACGTATTTGCAATATATTCCCTAATGTAGTGATATTATAAAGTTTTTAAAAGATAATAAATTAATTTGTATGGTAAAATTAGTGGTCAACTATTGATTTGACCGGTACTACTAACTAGTCCGTTGTCCCGGATTATTGTTTCTATTTTTTAAAAAATATTTATCGACGATCCAACCGCACGTATGGTAATATATACCTAATTTAGTGATATTACCAAGATTTTAAAAAATAATAAATTAATTTGGATGGTAAAATTAGTAGTCAACTATTGATTTTACCGGTCCTACTAACTAGTCCATTTTCCGGATTGTTGTTTCTATTTTTTAAAAAATATTTATCGATGATCCAACCGCGCGTATGGCAATATATACCGAATTTAGTGATATTACCAAGATTTTAAAAAATAATAAATTAATTTGGAAGGTAAAATTAGTAGTCAACTATTGATTTAACCCATATTACTAACTAGTTCGTTGTCCCGGATTATTGTTTCTATTTTTTAAAAAATATTTATCGACGATCCAACTTCACGTATGGCAATATATACCTAATTTAGTGATATTACCAAGATTTTAAAAAATAATAAATTAATTGGAATGGTAAAATTAATAGTCAACTATTGATTTGACCAGTACTACTAATTAATCGTTTATCCCGGATTGTTGTTTCTGTTTTTTAAAAAATACTTATCGACAATCCAACCGCACGTATGTCAATATATATCTAATTTAGTGATATTCCCAGTTTTTAAAAAATAATAAACTTATTTGGATGGTAAAAGTGGTAGTCAACTATCGATTTGACCCGTACTGCTAACTAGTGCTTTGTCCCGTATTGTTGTTTCTATTTTTTTAAAAAAACACTTATCGACGATCCAACCGCATGTATGTCAATATATATCTAATTTAGTGATATTCCCAAGTTTTTAAAAAATAATAAATTTATATGGATGGTAAAAGTTGTAGTCAACTATTGATTTGACCCGTACTGCTAACTAGTGCTTTGTCCCGGATTGTTGTTTCTATTTTTTAAAAAATAATTATCGATGATCCAACCGCACGTATGTCAGTATATATCTAATTTCGTGATATTCCAAAGATTTTAAAAAATAATAAATTTATTTGGATTGTAAAAGTGGTAGTCAACAATCGATTTGACCCATACTGCTAACTAGTGCTTTGTCCCGGATTGTTCTTTCTATTTTTTAAAAAATACTTATCGACGATCCAACCGCACGTATGTCAATATATATCTAATTTAGTGATATTCCCAAGTTTTTAAAAAATAATAAATTTATATGGATGGTAAAAGTTGTAGTCAGCTATTGATTTGACCCGTACTACTAACTAGTGCTTTGTCCCGGATTGTTGTTCCTATTTTTTAAAAAATAATTATCGATGATCCAACCGCACGTATGTCAGTATATATCTAATTTCGTGATATTCCAAAGATTTTAAAAAATAATAAATTTATTTGGATTGTAAAAGTGGTAGTCAACAATCGATTTGACCCATACTGCTAACTAGTGCTTTGTCCCGGATTGTTCTTTTTATTTTTTAAAAAATACTTATCGACGATCCAACCGCACGTATGTCAATATATATCTAATTTAGTGATATTCCCAAGATTTTAAAAAATAATAAATTTGTTTGGATTGTAAAAGTGGTAGTCAACTATCGATTTGACCCGTACTGCTAACTAGTGCTTTGTCCCGGATTGTTCTTTCTATTTTTTAAAAAATACTTATCGACGATCCAACCGCACGTATGTCAATATATATCTAATTTAGTGATATTCCCAAGTTTTTAAAAAATAATAAATTTATATGGATGGTAAAAGTTGTAGTCAGCTATTGATTTGACCCGTACTACTAACTAGTGCTTTGTCCCGGATTGTTGTTTCTATTTTTTAAAAAATAATTATCGATGATCCAACCGCACGTATGTCAGTATATATCTAATTTCGTGATATTCCAAAGATTTTAAAAAATAATAAATTTATTTGGATTGTAAAAGTGGTAGTCAACAATCGATTTGACCTATACTGCTAACTAGTGCTTTGTCCCGGATTGTTCTTTCTATTTTTTAAAAAAATACTTATCGACGATCCAACCGCACGTATGTCAATATATATCTAATTTAGTGATATTCCCAAGATTTTAAAAAATAATAAATTTGTTTGGATTGTAAAAGTGGTAGTCAACTATCGATTTGACCCGTACTGCTAACTAGTGCTTTGTCCCGGATTGTTCTTTCTATTTTTTAAAAAATACTTATCGACGATCCAACCGCACGTATGTCAGTATATATCTAATTTCGTGATATTCCAAAGATTTTAAAAAATAATAAATTAATTTGAATGGTAAAATTAATAGTCAACTATTGATTTGACCAGTACTACTAATTAATCGTTTATCCCGGATTGTTGTTTCTGTTTTTTAAAAAATACTTATCGACAATCCAACCGCACGTATGTCAATATATATCTAATTTAGTGATATTCCCAGTTTTTAAAAAATAATAAACTTATTTGGATGGTAAAAGTGGTAGTCAACTATCGATTTGACCCGTACTGCTAACTAGTGCTTTGTCCCGTATTGTTGTTTCTATTTTTTTAAAAAAACACTTATCGACGATCCAACCGCATGTATGTCAATATATATCTAATTTAGTGATATTCCCAAGTTTTTAAAAAATAATAAATTTATATGGATGGTAAAAGTTGTAGTCAACTATTGATTTGACCCGTACTGCTAACTAGTGCTTTGTCCCGGATTGTTGTTTCTATTTTTTAAAAAATAATTATCGATGATCCAACCGCACGTATGTCAATATATATCTAATTTGGTGATATTCCCAAGATTTTAAAAAATAATAAATTTGTTTGGATTGTAAAAGTGGTAGTCAACTATCGATTTGACCCGTACTGCTAACTAGTGCTTTGTCCCGGATTGTTCTTTCTATTTTTTAAAAAATACTTATCGACGATCCAACCGCACGTATGTCAATATATATCTAATTTAGTGATATTCCCAAGTTTTTAAAAAATAATAAATTTATATGGATGGTAAAAGTTGTAGTCAGCTATTGATTTGACCCGTACTACTAACTAGTGCTTTGTCCCGGATTGTTGTTTCTATTTTTTAAAAAATAATTATCGATGATCCAACCGCACGTATGTCAGTATATATCTAATTTCGTGATATTCCAAAGATTTTAAAAAATAATAAATTTATTTGGATTGTAAAAGTGGTAGTCAACAATCGATTTGACCCATACTGCTAACTAGTGCTTTGTCCCGGATTGTTCTTTCTATTTTTTAAAAAATACTTATCGACGATCCAACCGCACGTATGTCAATATATATCTAATTTAGTGATATTCCCAAGATTTTAAAAAATAATAAATTTGTTTGGATTGTAAAAGTGGTAGTCAACTATCGATTTGACCCGTGCTGCTAACTAGTGCTTTGTCCCGGATTGTTCTTTCTATTTTTTAAAAAATACTTATCGACGATCCAACCGCACGTATGTCAATATATATCTAATTTAGTGATATTCCCAAGTTTTTAAAAAATAATAAATTTATATGGATGGTAAAAGTTGTAGTCAGCTATTGATTTGACCCGTACTACTAACTAGTGCTTTGTCCCGGATTGTTGTTTCTATTTTTTAAAAAATAATTATCGATGATCCAACCGCACGTATGTCAGTATATATCTAATTTCGTGATATTCCAAAGATTTTAAAAAATAATAAATTTATTTGGATTGTAAAAGTGGTAGTCAACAATCGATTTGACCTATACTGCTAACTAGTGCTTTGTCCCGGATTGTTCTTTCTATTTTTTAAAAAAATACTTATCGACGATCCAACCGCACGTATGTCAATATATATATAATTTAGTGATATTCCCAAGATTTTAAAAAATAATAAATTTGTTTGGATTGTAAAAGTGGTAGTCAACTATCGATTTGACCCGTACTGCTAACTAGTGCTTTGTCCCGGATTGTTCTTTCTATTTTTTAAAAAATACTTATCGACGATCCAACCGCACGTATGTCAGTATATATCTAATTTCGTGATATTCCAAAGATTTTAAAAAATAATAAATTAATTTGAATGGTAAAATTAATAGTCAACTATTGATTTGACCAGTACTACTAATTAATCGTTTATCCCGGATTGTTGTTTCTGTTTTTTAAAAAATACTTATCGACAATCCAACCGCACGTATGTCAATATATATCTAATTTAGTGATATTCCCAGTTTTTAAAAAATAATAAACTTATTTGGATGGTAAAAGTGGTAGTCAACTATCGATTTGACCCGTACTGCTAACTAGTGCTTTGTCCCGGATTGTTCTTTCTATTTTTTAAAAAATACTTATCGATGATCCAACCGTACGTATGTCAGTATATATATAATTTCGTGATATTCCCAAGATTTTAAAAAATAATAAATTTATTTGGATTGTAAAAGTGGTAGTCAACAATCGATTTGACCTATACTGCTAACTAGTGCTTTGTCCCGGATTGTTCTTTCTATTTTTTAAAAAAATACTTATCGACGATCCAACCGCACGTATGTCAATATATATCTAATTTAGTGATATTCCCAAGATTTTAAAAAATAATAAATTTGTTTGGATTGTAAAAGTGGTAGTCAACTATCGATTTGACCCGTACTGCTAACTAGTGCTTTGTCCCGGATTGTTCTTTCTATTTTTTAAAAAATACTTATCGACGATCCAACCGCACGTATGTCAGTATATATCTAATTTCGTGATATTCCAAAGATTTTAAAAAATAATAAATTTATTTGGATTGTAAAAGTGGTAGTCAACAATCGATTTAACCCATACTGCTAACTAGTGCTTTGTCCCGGATTGTTCTTTCTATTTTTTAAAAAATACTTATCGACGATCCAACCGCACGTATGTCAATATATATCTAATTTAGTGATATTCCCAAGATTTTAAAAAATAATAAATTTGTTTGGATTGTAAAAGTGGTAGTCAACTATCGATTTGACCCGTACTGCTAACTAGTGCTTTGTCCCGGATTGTTCTTTCTATTTTTAAAAAAATACTTATCGACGATCCAACCGCACGTATGTCAATATATATCTAATTTAGTGATATTCCCAAGTTTTTAAAAAATAATAAATTTATATGGATGGTAAAAGTTGTAGTCAACTATTGATTTGACCCGTACTGCTAACTAGTGCTTTGTCCCGGATTGTTCTTTCTATTTTTTAAAAAATAATTATCGACGATCCAACCGCACGTATGTCAGTATATATCTAATTTCGTGATATTCCCAAGTTTTTAAAAAATAATAAATTTATTTGGATTGTAAAAGTGGTAGTCAACTATCGATTTGACCCGTACTGCTAACTAGTGCTTTGTCCCGGATTGTTCTTTCTATTTTTTAAAAAATACTTATCAACGATCCAACCGCACGTATGTCAATATATATCTAATTTAGTGATATTCCCAAGATTTTAAAAAATAATAAACTTATTTGGATGGTAAAAGTGGTAGTCAACTATCGATTTGACCCGTACTTCTAACTAGTGCTTTGTCCCGGATTGTTGTTTCTATTTTTTAAAAAATAATTATCGATGATCCAACCGCACGTATGTCAGTATATATCTAATTTCGTGATATTCCCAAGATTTTAAAAAATAATAAATTTGTTTGGGTTTGACCCGTACTGCTAACTAGTGCTTTGTCCCGGATTGTTGTTTCTGTTTTTTAAAAAATACTTATCGACGATCCAACCGCACGTATGTCAATATATATCTAATTTAGTGATATTCCCAGTTTTTAAAAAATAATAAACTTATTTGTATGGTAAAAGTGGTAGTTAACTATCGATTTGACCCGTACTGCTAACTAGTGCTTTGTCCCGGATTGTTGTTTTTATTTTTTAAAAAATACTTATCGACGATCCAACCGCTCGTATGTCAATATATATCTAATTTCGTGATATTCCCAAGTTTTTAAAAAATAATAAATTTATTTGGATAGTAAAATTGGTAGTCAACTGTCCTGTACTCTTAACTTATAACGGATTAGTAACGGAAATATTTCAAATTGTAACAGATTAGTAACGGAAATTTTATGACCGTTCTAATACTACCAACAGATTAGTAACGGAAAATGTATGACCAATCTAAAATATTCCGTTGGCAACTCGTTGCTAGAAATGGGCGGGTTTTTTTTGTTCTTTTAGCGCCCATTTTTTTCATTTTTAATTGGGGGGAAATTTAGCCGGTTTTTTTCGTTGTTTAGCGCCTATTTTTTCTCTTTTTTAATTCTAATATTACCAACAGATTAGTCACGGAAAAGAGTATGACCGATCTAAAATTCTAACGGAATATATCGTTGGTAAATCATTGTTAGTTCCTTGGTAAATTATTGTTATTCTGTTAGTACTCTTTCCGTTGGCATCTCGTTGCTAGAAATGGGAGGCAATTTTAGCACCAAAATTTTGATCCGTTTTTAGAGCATGGACTTTTCAACAATTTATTTTCCGTTAGGAATCTGTTAGCAATCACCAACGGAAATTTCCGTTACTAAATATCCGTTACTGAATCGTTGCGAATGTGTTATTTTATAATTGGCTTTTCAGAATAAGCATATGGGTGAGTAATCCGTTAGTAAATAGCAACGGACACGTTTCCGTTGGGAAATTTCGTTAGCAAAACTGGGTTTTCTTGTAGTGTTTGATACCATGTTAGAAACCGTTTCACCCAAAACCTTAAGGTGTTGGGGAAGGCCCTTC